>JAJSOF020000031.1:82838216-82852048 GCA_025594305.2 Periplaneta americana | reverse complement strand
TTCAATAGAATGGAAAGACTGCGACAAAAGAGAAAAAACAGAATCGAAACTGCACCAATGTAAAAAAATACAGTGGTTTGGATTAACAAAACGGCAAAAAACCAGACAAACTTTTTGGGACGGAAATAGAATTTGGAATGAAATAGAATGTGGGTTTTAAACTTAAACCAGTGATGGAAAACTGTAGAATTTAAAAAAATAACAAAATTTAAATACAGAAGTTCAAGAGGATTTATCGTCCCTTACGGAGCTTATTTCCGAACATTCTGAACCAAAAATGTCATATAAACATTTGTCCTAATCTGAATATTTTCAGAATTACATTAATTTGAAGTTGTTTGTAAAATACCATTATTCTTTAGTTTTAAGGGTAAAAGAATATTACAGATACTACTAAGATTTATTTCAAATCATCCGTCCTCAAATGAGGTTGACCACTGGGATCCGGAATTAACAAACATAAAAGATAAAGGGAAATGAAACGAGCAAAATAATGATTCGTTTTGTACATTAAAACAAAAATTTATGTGTTACCATGTAGATGATAGTGTAGAATTTGAAGAGAGGCCTTCAGAATTTCCATTACAATCTTCTGAACCACATAAAAGGAAATTTTTGAAAGGATTTAAGGATATTACATGCAAATTTTGGTAAACAACCCCTCGCTCCAAATAGTAAGCCTGTAGCATCCCAGTTGTAAAGCGAAATGCCATATTTTTCACTGAGGTATGGAAGACACGGTACATATTTAGCTCGCTTGTCATAATTTATCTGCAGTGCTTGATTCGTATCTCGTTCAAAGCAAATCGTAGGGTCTAAAACCATCGCTTTCTGGGTTCTTCTATTGATGGCAATTATATCGACTATTCTATGGGAATCATCTTCAGACACACAATGAATCTCCTCATGTACTTCCCTTCCTCTGCTTCTTAGCACGTTGGCAACTGCTGTATGGACACGATGGTGTCTGTTACACAGTAGCTCTCCCTTCTTACAGAACCCCAGTACGTGGCCAAGTGTTTCAGTCTCGCTGCAGCCGGGATGGCGACAACGGGTAGTACTGAAGGTTCTGCCAGGGACAGATCTCACTGCGGTGACGTTGCAAGACATCTTGCAAGACATCAGAAGTATCATTTCTTAAATTAGCTAGTTTTCTGAAGCCAAAAATGTGTTGTGAATTCCATAGTTGCTTCGTACAGAATTTTTTTTTTCCCCGATTTTCAACTACAAAATTACATTTTCTTACGCATTTATCACAATAATTGTTACAAATTACGCCACTTTTGTAAATTCTTTAAGACTGTACAATAGGATGCATAAGTAAACTGTAAAGAATCAAGTTCCTAAAGCCGTATGATTTGTAACAATTTTTTTGATAAGAGCGTTAGAATGATGTCATTTTTAATTAAAGATTAAAAAATAAAATCCGTGGAAAACAATAATTAACAACACATTTTTATATTATTTTAATGTACCGAAGTACCGACGGATCCCGGCCAATCAGTCACTCATAGCGAGTGCACCTCCGCACATGGACATTGTCCTACGTTCCTAGACATCTATGACGTAGTGCAGAGGGCAGGCCACTAGGGGAGCAGAGAGATGGAACTTAAACTGAGAGATTCGATCTGACACCCGGGATGGGAATTTTCTCCGTTCAACTGCTCTTTCGCAACACATTTTTAGCTTCAAACACTAGCCAATTAAAGAAATGATACTTCTGAATAGTTCATTCTCTATTTGTAATATTTTTTACCTTTAAATCTAAAGAAAAAAGGTATTTTACTAACAATTTCAAATTAATGTAACTTTAAAAATATTGAGATTAGGACAAATGTTTATATGACATTTTTGCTCAGAATGTCTTCGGAAATACGCTTCGTAAGGGACGGTAAATCCTCGTGAATCGTCCTGTACAATGCTTTCAGAATCGAGTAGATGATATTATTGAAATCTAATGGAGTAATAAACAATTTTAATAAGAAATAACATAGACAAATTAGAATAGAATTCTATAGAAGTGAAATGGAATAGGGTACAGTAGATTGAAGTGAAATACGAGTACAAAAGTACAGATTAGAGTAGAAAGTAAAAGGCCTAATTCAATCCAAGTGTGTGTTACTAAATATTTTTAATATGAGAATTGATTTACACGGAGAAATACTTTCGTTGTTTTTATTGATAAGGTTGTGGTATTATAATATGCAAATACGCGGTTACTTTAGGTTGTACGATTTCAACACTCTCCAGCAATTCCTGCTTTCGGTCATGAACGAGATTAGTAACACGATGAAAAGAAGAGAGAGAAGAGTATCTTTCTCGGGTTCATTCACAGATTCGACAAGAACGGACGTCAGCAGAGCAGTTACAGCTGGGAGGAATGCAGGAAGTCCCTAATTGGGGGAGTGTTGCATTAGGCAGTGCTGCGACTGTACAAAGGACTTCCCCTGAGAATGTTGAGATAAGTAAAAAGTCGACAATAGCAAATTAAGGTGCAGGTTGCTGCACAAACAGATGACAATCGTTGAAGCGGCACGTCACCCCGGTGTCCCATTAGGAGAGGACGAACGTTCAAACTTTGTTCGATTTATTGCCCCAATTAGCAAAGTCGTGCGGTCAAAAGGTTTTGTATGGGTGGTTAGTTAGTTTTTTGCTTTATTTTGTTTTTCTTTGTATTTCATAATATATACAGTTTCGTATGTAAGCCCCAAGATGTATATAGTATATTCGTTTAGTATTAGTATATCGGCAGTACAGGCATGAGTGAAACAAGATGCTGATTCGTCAATTTTGTTTAAAGGTCCTACAGTCCGTGATTTGTCTAGAAAAGAAACTGCAACAATATGTGTGGAAGATATTAAGATTTATTCTCCTTCCAGACATGATTTCAATTCCCGGCACTTATAGAATTGGCACTTGCCATAGGAACGATCTCGAAGCATGAATGATGATGGAAGAGTGGAACAGAGAAAAATTCTCTCCGACACCGGGATTTGAACCCGGGTTTTCAGCTCTGCGTGCTGACGTTCTATCCACTAAGCCACGCCCGGATTCCCATCCCGATGTCGGATCGATCCTCTCAGTTTGAGTTCCGCCTCTTGGGTTCCCTCTAGTGGATAGGCGTCAGCACGTGGCTGAAAAGCCGGTTGTCGGTGCCAGAAGAATGTTTCTCTGTTCCTCTTTCATCATCATATGATGACACCAGAAATTCTGCACTGAAATATCATATGTACTTCGGTACATCGCAATATATAATATCGAAACATGAAGTTTTTTTCTTCGGGTTTTCCCCAATTTAAAAATATTCGTTGCATGAAAATTTTTATTTTCCAATTTATATTCACTCTTCTTTGCTAAATAAATTCATATTCAGCCATTCTAAGCAAACTGGAAATTCCAATGGAAAAGTATTTTTCAGAAATGTTTGTTTATTAGGCCTACGACATAGATAAGCTCTAAATTTAAATATTTTAATGTTTTATTTCAAAAGGAAAATATTTTATTAGTTTTATGGGCATTGAATCTAATTCGTCTCAGCTAGGTAATAGGTACTGTTTTGTTTCCTAAAGTTTGCACCACTTACTCATAGAAATCAGCTACCATCAATAGAAGAACTCAGAAAGCGATGGTCTTAGACCCTATGATTTGCTTTGAACGAGACACGAATCAAGAATTGCAGATAAATGATGACAAGCGAGCTAAATATGTACAGTTACCCTTAAAAGAATGAGACGATTCTTGGTTGTCGGAAGTTAAAGTTCTACAGCGCAGTTCACTCGATATCGACGTATAACGATAAGTACCATGACAAATAGAACAAGAATTGTTACAAAGACCACAACAAGGACAAGGATCAGAATAAGGATCACGAAGAAGACAGCCATTTAAGGCCACGATTTCACAACATAGCTCAGGTAACAAAATATCATTGCTTCTCTGTAGCGAATGGCAAATGCCTGCTATCGGATCTACATTCTGGATTGGTACTGTCACTGTCTTGTCTCTGCAAGCTCATATAGTAGCGTGTCGGTTCCACCGTATAACCGAAATGTTTCGTGTTCGATCCCAGGTAAAACCCTTTTTTTATTGAGGTGTAATTAATTTGTTCAGAGTTCCTCGACTGTATATTTTGTCGAAAAATATGGAATAATTTATGCCCAATTTTTTGGTCTACAAGTGGGCTGAACCTCGTCAAAAATAAATAAATCTTACTTGGGAGTTAAGTATTCTTACTGAAACAAAAATCATAAAAAACAAAAAGAGACCCGTTAACTTAAAATCTTGTCCACATACCATCATACATTTCTCAATCGAAATCCACTCGATTGGTAGCGAAAACAAGATGGTTGACAGCTTAATACTTCCCCCAATATTTCCATTTGCGCAGCCCTCCGGCTCCTAATACCGCGGTTCCTCAACCTGCTGAACACAGTCTGTGAAGAACCAGGAAAGTTAGATGCTGCTCTTATTTCGTTAGCAGTCCGAAAGGGGTCAGTCGAACTGTCTCGAATAAAGAGGCATCCTCTTCAATGAAGAAATCCGCGGACGCCAGGAATAGGGCGATTTTCGACCTCTCCTGAATTTTGTAACAATGAACCCCCTCGCGGCTGTACTTCCAGGATCACCGATCAAACGGCCAGCAGATCTAGCCCCATATCAGCCTCCTCAGCGACTATAACTCGCTGTCTCATGTCACGTCGGTACGCCATTACGATGAGAAATGAGGATGACGATAATAGTTCAGCGTAGACAATGACTATTTAGCGTGATATAGAATTATTGAAATAAAGGGGCATCTTGCACAGTAAAGTTAATAAATCAACCTAAATTAAATATTTAAATAACAGGATATAAGAGGAAGTCCAATTATTGTTGTGAAATAATCAAATTGAATCTAATTACTTTAAGTAAACAAATCCCAAGTTATGACACCACATTGCTTCAGCTAAATTCTAGGTTATTAACATAAGCATTGAATAGGTCCGTGCTTATGCGTTGGACGACAAAACCAAACATCGAAAGTTCGAATGTAGCCGCGGAATCATAACTTCTTGCCTTTTATAATGTAAATCAAACTTCTGACTACAATCATTCATATTTCTTACATTATTTATTAATATTTATAGCCAACATTGAATTTGTAAAAAAGACTTTTGAAATCTCATATGGAATTTGTGATCTGTAGTGGCATAAACATAGATTATCTCTCGGAACTTTTCCGTAAGGTAAATTAAATTCACTCCTTGAAACTGGAAACCTTAGTCGTAGAGCCATTTTCCCACCAGCATACAAGCTGAAGTAGCACCGCCATTGATAAAAGTTTTGTACACAGAATTAGACTGAATTCCTATTCAGAAAGAACCTATAATCAATGGCTTGTCTGAACATGATAAACAAATCCTAAGTGTTTCCAATGTCACTGAACAATTTCAAAATATTAATTTAAAAAACTAAACATGGGTCGTAAATGATACTGGTACTACTGATATTAGAGTAAATGTATTGCATTTTCACTTTAATTTCAGAATCACTTTAGCGGATGTTCTCCACTCAATGTTGTGAAAAATTCAAAGTAAAAACATGTAGATAACACCCAAGGGACTTAAAATCTCATGTATTAAAAGAGGAATCTATATGTCGATGAGTTGCAATGTAATAATCCTCATGTTCTTAAATACTACAAAGTACGGTGCAATTTATCAAAAATTATGAAAAGGAAATAGATACATTCAATAGAAAGTACAACATTCAGATAATGCAATTAAAGCTATTCGGAATATTATTGAAGTTAAACTTGTAGATATTCTAAGAGAAAGAAAATATTTTTTCATTAAAACCAGTGATTATAAACTAGAGGACTCCAAATCTATTGCAAATTCTTTTAATGACTTATAGTATATAGTACAGAAATATTATTGACAACTTAAACATTCAAGATTTTGCAAAGATACTGCAATTAATTATTTAAGAGATGCATTTAATAATTAGTATTAATATATGTAATTAGTCAATAACTGCAACAGTGCTTTTTCATTCAATCATAACATGAATAAAATTGAATGAACATTAAATTAAACACTATTGCAAACACGTAGATAAAAATAGTTAAAATCAACTGAAGGGGTGAGAATGAAATAATCCAAAGCCACACTTTTAACAAAAATTGTTTTGTGCGAGTGCATTTCTTACACATATGGAAAGCTACTAATAAAATATTGTAATAATTACTCAACAAGTGACATAGACTAAGGACTCTAAACCTTTGTAAAAGTTTGTCTGTGTGGCTTAGGAATATTTTTAATTTCATTTTAATTGTTAGTTTTTAATATATATGCATTTACATTGTATGTGTGTGTATGTATAAATGCATTCATTAGATTAACGTTTACAATATTATAACTTGTAATTTTGTACTGTCTGTGATCATTAACACTTAATCTGAGGACTTTGTAAAACTCTATTTCAACATTATTTAGCTATTTCAAAGTTATTTAAACAAAAAAAAATCGTTGTATAGACTAGGAATCGAACTCACACTCTTCTACACAAAACGCAGAAGTCTTAGCGTCTGAGCTATTAAAACGACACGAAAGCTTTCCTTTCTGTGCGGAGTGTCAATCTAGTCATGAAGGTCCATTGTCGATTTAACTACACGATTTATGTATATATTTATCTTTTATTTACGTAATATTACCATATTTTTTCCAGTTTTTGAAGTGAATTTCGGAACGATGCTAGTAAGAAACCAAGTAGCCTGAATTCAAGTAACTCAATATTCGTTATCTTGTGTATCAGTGCTCTGGTCTCTGATCATGCGCAGTGTCTTACATCTGAGACTTAGGAATATTCAATCTCTCATCCTTTTCTAGGAAACTGTACCTTGTCTTCCATACCTCAGTGAAAAATACGGCATTTCGCTTTTAACTGGGATGTTACAGGCTTACTATTTGGAGCGAGAGGTTGTTTACCAAAATTTACATGTAATATCCTTAAATCCTTTAAAATTCCCTTTTATGAGGTTCAGAAGATTGTAATGGAAATTCTGAAGGCCTCTCTTCAAATTCTACACTATCATCTATATGTTAACACGTAAATTTTGTTTTAATGTACAAAACGAATCATTATTTTGCTCGTTTCATTTCCCTTTATCTTTTATGTTTGTTAATTCCGGATCCCAGTGGTCAACCTCACTTGAGAACGGATGATTTAAAATAAATCTTAGTAGTGAATATATATTTTGAGAGACTGCACTGTTAATTCCAGGATCAAGAAACTTTATACTCTCTATTATTTTTTTCAGTCATTCATTTTAAGTGGGTTGGATTAATAACAATTAGCAATCTCACAAGTTAGTGAATATTTTGACTTAGAAATGTCACAATTGTTTTAATAATAATAATAATAATAATAATAATAATAATAATAATAATAATAAAGCGCACAAATTGTGCATAATAACAATTGTTTTAAAACTGGAAAAATGAAGGACATTAACTCATTTGCAACATTCGTGACAAATAATTAGTATAACATCCGTGACATGGAAGAAACAACTACAAAATATTTACCGATTATGTTTTCGCTAACTAATTGGATGCCATGAGATTTGCATAGCTTTCACATGAACACTATGAGCATGAATATCTTTTGCTTGATACAGAGACCTGTTTTACGATTTTTGTTAATAAGGTATAAAGTAAGTTCATAAATCTTGCAACATCCGTGATGGAAACTTTTCTTTACTATCTGGAATAATAATAAATTTTATTCAAACAACTTTTTTGTAAAATGATACTGATCTTCTAAATTGATTCCAATAATAAAAGTTGACAAAAATAATTCATTTTCAATATATAAAGTTTGAGAATAGTAAAAATATAACATTCGTGAGAACTGGAATTGTTGTATTATGAATATGATTCGTATCACTCATTTTAAGAATTGACTAAAAAAATAGCTATCTCTCATTTTATTCATAATATTTCTGTTAGAAGTTTACTTTTTTTTATTCGTCGCTCCCAAGTCATGCAAAAAAATGAAACAAGGTAATGTGTAATCTACCAGAAAAGAAGGTATCTCTCTCATTTCCTATATTCTATACAAAACAAATTTATAATCACAAAAATAGGATATCGTACTTCAATTAAAAATTTGGACAATTTAAGAAAGATTTATATTGATTTTATTGGAAAATATCGAAGAAAGAAGTAATATTGTGCTTGATGCAGAGATTTTTGAATACTTATAATTTTAAATTATTTAGGAACAATAACATCTTACGACAAAACAAACTTTCAGTTTAAATTAAAAATACAAGGTAATTTAAAAGTATAGGAAGACTTGAAGGTCCTCTAACATTCTTCAGAAGTAAGTTTATATAAAAATAATAATAACACAAAATAGGGGTTTTTCAGGTAGGCCTATAAACCAATTTCAAATCACTCAGATATGTTCGTCATTTTTCTCCTCTGTTGTTAATAGCCTTCCTTCTGAGGAATGAACAGCATTCAGAAGAATATCTTAAGAATATCTTCACATTTTTTCTTTGCGAGCTTCCGCAATGACAAATTGCAAGGTCCATACCTCAATCCGTTATCAGTCTTACTAATAAACCGTGTACATTTTTTATACGAGACTTATGCAGAGCTGAGAGAAAACGTTACTAATAAACAATGCATAAGTGATGGATGTATAAACAGGCTGTAACTATACAATGGGAATTGCTTTGCAGTGGTTATATACACGAAACCCCTTGTTTAAGCGTTGTATATAGAAAAAATGGCCGCTCCTCTAACAGCTGTTCGTATCGACAGCCATTTTATGATGATGGTGGCTTTGTAACTACAGAAGAACAAACCAAAGATCACAGAATAATTAGAATTATACTGCTGTAGCTTGTACTCTTTGACCAAAATATAGTGTGGTAATCGATTAGAGCCAGTTGTACTATCGATACTTAACACGGAACATTAGAGCGATCTACAGGATGCAATGAGAAACACAGATATTCTATTACCTTTCGTAACGAAGTAGGCTAATGACGAAACTACGACGTAGTTGTAACAGCTATACTGTTATACATGATGTATGTAGTGATTATTAGTAAAGGAATTTACACACAACTTATAAACGAGCTACTCATTGTATAAGTATAAGGCAGTTAAACGTCTGTATGTAGAGTTTTTATTAATAAGACCGTATATCTCTGAATCTTCTCAGTGCGTTGGAACAATCTATATTACTTCCATGGTAACACTGAGTAAGACCAATTCGTACTTGTAGTAGCAAAGTCAGTATTTTTCCTGGTATGAATTTACAAAAAAAAAAAAAAAAAAAAAAGCATTAACTCACTCAAGAATTGTTCGAATACCGTAACAACAAAAGTGACGTAATTGGAGCAGAAGTTTTTGTGAAAGTAAACCCAATTATTTTATGAACATCTCTGCATTTTATTTTTATACAAATTCACTTCTTAAGATGTTCAAATCATCCGTAACTTTCCATAACTCTATTACAGTGAAACCTCTGTAGTTGGAGACTTCTGTATGTTAGTCACCTCATTATACTGGACATATTTTCTTGGGTAAAAGGTAAAAGGTAAAGGTATCCCCGTAACATGCCATGAAGGCACTTGGGGGCATGGAGGTAGAGCCCCATGCTTTCCATGACCTCGGCACTAGAATGAGGTGGTGTGGTCGGCACCACGCTCTGACCGCCTTTTAGGGAAAGACCCAGTACTCAATTTTATAAATATTTTCTTGGGACCGGACAAATTTGTATGCTTTACATGTCAATATTATCCTTTATGTTGGACAATACTCAATCTTGGAAGGTGGACATCGCTTGTAGTTTTATCTTGGACGATTCTCTTGTTCTATTGTATACTTCTGCTAACTGTTTAGGGTTGAGTTTCATTGAACCCTTATGTTTTACAAGGAATGTTAGCACAGTGGAATGAGGGAGTTTTTCTTGTGCAGTACAGCAACTGTGAACCTCTTTCTACTTTCCTGGAATTACCCACTTTGTCCTTTTAGTAACTGTACTGTGGCTAAATTTGAGTATGGAGTGAAGGGGCACTATTTTTCATAACAGTAAACTTTATGATACAGAAATTATTTCAGTAGGCCTGCAGTGTAGAAATCTTTCTTTCTTTCTTTCTTTCTTTCTTTCTTTCTTTCTTTCTTTATTAATTAATTAATTCATTATCTGTCTGTCTGTCTGTCTGTCTGTCTATCTATCTATCTATCTATCTATCTATCTGTCTGTCTGTCTGTCTGTCTGTCTGTCTGTCTGTCTGTCTGTCTGTCTGTCTGTCTGTCTGTCTGTCTGTCTGTCTGTCTGTCTGTCTATCTATCTATCTATCTATCTATCTATCTATCTATCTATCTATCTATCTATCTATCTATCTATCTATCTATCTATCTATCTATCTATCCTCTATCTATCCAACCATCCATCCATCCATCCATCTATTTACTTATTTATTCATTCATTTTATTCCTTTATTTATTTATTTATTTATTTATTTATTTATTTATTTTATTTATTTATTTATTTATTTATTTATTTATTCCTTTATTTATTTATTTATTTATTCATTTATTTACTGATTTCTATATTCATTTATTTCTTTCTTTAATTTTTCTTTATTTCGTTATTTCTTTCTTTAGGGCCTATTTATTTCTTTACTAACTTCTTCATTTATTTATTTCCTTCTTTCTTTATTCATTTATTTGATTTCTTCACTTTTATTTATGTATTTTTATTTGATTTTATTGATTTACTTATTTGATTATACTTATTCATTTATTTTTATTTATTTACTAATTTGTATTTATTTATTTATTTATAATTTTTTTTTTTATTACGTATTTATTTATTTATGTATGTATTTATTTACTTATTTATTTATTTAAATATTTGTTTATTTATTTAAATATGTATATGTTTATTTATTTATTTATCTATTTATCTATTGATCTATTTACCTATTTATCTATTTATCTATCTATTTATTTATTTATTTATTTGTCTATTTATTTATTTATTTATTTATTTATTTATTTATCTGAGCCAGTCAGAAGTCAAAATGGGTAATGAGAGTTAAAGTAAACTTTCTATAAAATACAGCGCAAAGTAGCAATTAATATTCAATTTATTAAAATATTAGTAGTCAGTAAGTAGCACGAAGGACATATTAATTGCTACTTTGCGTTGTATTTTACAGAATTTTTACTTTAAACCTCATCACCCAATTTTGACTTACACCACTTCTGCTCTGAACGGCTCATTTATTCAATCATTTTTATATCGAAATAATTTCCTTATTTCTATTTTCATTTAGTGACACCCTTATTTATTAATTCGTTTTATTTCGTTCTTTTTATTTCTTTCATTCTTTTCGTTCTCTCTTTGATTGTTTATATAGGCCTAATTATTTGTTTCATGTTCTCGCTATTGTTTCAATTTTCTATCTTCCTTTCAATCTTTCTTATTTGAGAATTAATATTTAGAATAGTAATAGTAATAATAATAATAATAATAATAATAATAATAATAATAATAATAGTAATTAGTATTTATTAGAAAAGAATGAAAATAATCAAAGACGTATTAGAAAGAAGAAACAAAATAAAAGAGAGGAAGAAGAAGAAGAAGAAGAAGCGTAGGAAGTTATGGAAGTAGAATAGAAAAGAAAGTATGTGTAGATGAGGAAATAATAAATAAGTAAAATTAGAGAAAAAAAGGAAGAAATAGCAATAGAAAAGTAGAGATAGAAAATTGAGGAAAAGCTGTGGGAAGGTAATAGTACAAGAAGAAGAAAATGAGACTAATTATACAGGGTGTATCTAAATTGGTGTCAAATATTTCGGGGACGTGTTCTAACATCAAAACAATTAAAAAAGTTAACAAGAACATGGTCTGAAAACCATTCGTTGGGAGTTACTAAAGGATTTGTCCCTTCATTGGCCCCTGATTGTTTGATGGTTTTGTTTGTTTGTATTTTGTAGAGCGAATAAATCAGAAGAAAATGTATTCTGTGAGTGAACAGAACGAAATGTTTGCATCATTTAATTGATGTGCCTTCTGGAAGTCATCCAACGAATGTGTTTAACACGATGCTGCTCGAGCTCATTTCATTCTGATAGTTCGTAATTTTTAATGATCAATTTCCCCAAAGATTGATTGGTCGAAGGAGATCATTGCATGGCCTGCTCGATCGCCTAATTTGAATCAATGGATTTCTTCGTCTGGGGACATTTAAAGTCCCTTGTTTATGCGACTCTGCATTTAATGTTGATATTCTGAGAAAGCGTATCCAAATGGATTTCACGAAATACGAGACCTCCAGGAATTTTCAACAGAGTATGCCAGAGCATGTAACGCAGGTTTAGGGGATACATCGAATCGAGGAAGCCACTTCGAGCAATTTTTGTAACATTAAATTTTGTCTTGTAGGCTAACTCTGAAATAAATTATTTTGAGACCAATGTTCATATGAACATTTTGTAATGTTTTTGTGTTACGAACACGTCCCCGAAATATTTAACATCAATTTAGATACACCCTGTATACTGTATCAGTCTCTTTAATTTGAAGTCACTACAGGTTATTAATGGTAAATCGGTCTCAGATTGAATTTCGCTTCTTCCGCATACAAAACGATCCCACGCTACATCACGAATGATTGCCAGTCGAGCAAATTCCTATCTTACCGTCAATTTTTTAACAACTCCTAGCTTGTGTGAAACAATCGGTATTAGTTGATTCAGCATTAAGCAATGAAGGTAACGAGTAGTAATCATCGCTCGGCTGTCCTTGTGTCCTTCTAGCACGGACGCCCTCTAATATAATTCCATCGATGCCTGACTTAGTTTTATTTTTGTTTTGTATCTCAACTCTGAGTTATGTATAAGATTGCTGAGTTGTTTAGATAGTTAGTCTCCTATAGCGAAAGTCTCAATCCTGCCTCGCGCAGCAGAGTCAACACAACTCGCTAGTGGCGACGTCTTTCCTCTACTGTGGCCCATTTTAAACACCATCCACAGCTGTGGTCAGAATAATACGAGGCAGAAATCCATCTGAGTCAGGATTTGATTGTAGACTGAGAGAAAAGAGACAATTTATTCATCTCCATGAATGGTGCGTTGCTGCTGTAGACACTTTTCAGCAGGACGCCAAAATATGCATGACGAGGAGCGCAGTGGGAGGCCAACCATCATCACAGACGACCTTGTGGAGCAACGCGGCATCTCTTGCTCATGACCAGGCTTCGGACTTCGGACCCGATAAGAGCAGTTCAGTGGGAAATCCGCATAACAGCGTACTGAGTATAGTGGTAAAGCGTACAGTGGGTTGGGTACTGTAGAATGGAAAAAACAAATGCAAGGGGAAAAAGCTCTGGATTTTAAGGTTCCGATAATAATTTGGTTTTCCCTACAAAAACCCATTTTCAAACGGGGTTGAAAATTTACAGGGTTTGAAGTCAGAGCAAGAAAATGCC
Source organism: Periplaneta americana (assembly GCA_025594305.2). Classification (NCBI taxonomy): domain Eukaryota; kingdom Metazoa; phylum Arthropoda; class Insecta; order Blattodea; family Blattidae; genus Periplaneta; species Periplaneta americana. The sequence continues at coordinate 82,838,544 of JAJSOF020000031.1, read as the reverse complement.
GGGAAACCCTCAAATTAATTGAAAAAATGAGAAAATTTGGGGCACCAAGTACTGGTTCTGAACGTTTAAAATAGAAGTGGGAAAACAATGTTTTGTAAAATCCCGGGTATGGAGATTTTGAACATAAACAGCAAAAAGTGGACATAGAGTCACCCCAAAAAAAAAAAGACTGTCTCTTAGAGACTGCAATGATTTAGGTTTTTTGTTTTTCTCCCCTTAAAAATCTGGGGACATCAAACGCATGTTTTTCAATTAAACTGTGTTTGGTAGACAACTGAAAAAGATTTTGTTTTAACACTAAAAATAGTACATTGCAATGATGTTAGGT
>JAJSOF020000031.1:82459332-82838116 GCA_025594305.2 Periplaneta americana | reverse complement strand
ACGAGCTGTATTCAACGCACTCATCGGCTTTGTTCTCACTACACGTACTGCGGAGTTATGGCGGCTGAAATGTCGGCGGAGTAGTGGTTTAAACCCTTCCCCTTTTTTCTCGAAAAACAAAAAGTGTTCGCGATTGCCATTTTGATGCTATCGTGTAAGAAGCAAGTCAATGGGGAATACAAGGCCGCATCTCGTTCCTCGGTATGGCCATTATTTCCGGAATTAGAGACTCAAGTCTTTCAGGTACCCAAAAATTTAGGCTGGAAAAAGTGCGACGGATTTGCGGGATTTTAGCGGTGATTATTACCGACCATGCGGGGATGCTACAGTTAAAAGGGCGCGCCTCTGAGCCGCTTCGTTTTCCCTGTGTAGAAAAAGTCTGTTTTGGAAGGTCAAAATGACCGTTTTTGAAAATTTGCCCGCCTCTCCTGTCCAAACGGAGGGGATAGAAAGTTGCCCTTTATACTGAAGATAGAGTTCGACGTGCTGTATTCAACGCACTCATCGGCTTTGTTCTCACTACACGTACTGCGGAGTTATGGCGGCTGAAATGTCGGCGGAGTAGTGGTTTAAACCCTTCCCCTTTTTTCTCGAAAAACAAAAAGTGTTCGCGATTGCCATTTTGATGCTATCGTGTAAGAAGCAAGTCAATGGGGAATACAAGGCCGCATCTCGTTCCTCGGTATGGCCATTATTTCCGGAATTAGAGACTCAAGTCTTTCAGGTACCCAAAAATTTAGGCTGGAAAAAGTGCGACGGATTTGCGGGATTTTAGCGGTGATTATTACCGACCATGCGGGGATGCTACAGTTAAAAGGGCGCGCCTCTGAGCCGCTTCGTTTTCCTGTGTAGAAAAAGTCTGTTTTGGAAGGTCAAAATGACCGTTTTTTGAAAATTTGCCCGCCTCTCCTGTCCAAACGGAGGGGGATAGAAAGTTGCCCTTTATACTGAAGATAGAGTTCGACGAGCTGTATTCAACGCACTCATCGGCTTTGTTCTCACTACACGTACTGCGGAGTTATGGCGGCTGAAATGTCGGCGGAGTAGTGGTTTAAACCCTTCCCTTTTTTTCTCGAAAAACAAAAAGTGTTCGCGATTGCCATTTTGATGCTATCGTGTAAGAAGCAAGTCAATGGGGAATACAAGGCCGCATCTCGTTCCTCGGTATGGCCATTATTTCCGGAATTAGAGACTCAAGTCTTTCAGGTACCCAAAAATTTAGGCTGGAAAAAGTGCGACGGATTTGCGGGATTTTAGCGGTGATTATTACCGACCATGCGGGGATGCTACAGTTAAAAGGGCGCGCCTCTGAGCCGCTTCGTTTTCCTGTGTAGAAAAAGTCTGTTTTGGAAGGTCAAAATGACCGTTTTTGAAAATTTGCCCGCCTCTCCTGTCCAAACGGAGGGGGATAGAAAGTTGCCCTTTATACTGAAGATAGAGTTCGACGAGCTGTATTCAACGCACTCATCGGCTTTGTTCTACTACACACGTACTGCGGAGTTATGGCGGCTGAAATGTCGGCGGAGTAGTGGTTTAACCCTTCCCTTTTTTTCTCGAAAAACAAAAAGTGTTCGCGATTGCCATTTTGATGCTATCGTGTAAGAAGCAAGTCAATGGGGAATACAAGGCCGCATCTCGTTCCTCGGTATGGCCATTATTTCCGGAATTAGAGACTCAAGTCTTTCAGGTACCCAAAAATTTAGGCTGGAAAAAGTGCGACGGATTTGCGGGATTTTAGCGGTGATTATTACCGACCATGCGGGGATGCTACAGTTAAAAGGGCGCGCCTCTGAGCCGCTTCGTTTTCCCTGTGTAGAAAAAAGTCTGTTTTGGAAGGTCAAAATGACCGTTTTTTGAAAATTTGCCCGCCTCTCCTGTCCAAACGGAGGGGGATAGAAAGTTGCCCTTTATACTGAAGATAGAGTTCGACGAGCTGTATTCAACGCACTCATCGGCTTTGTTCTCACTACACGTACTGCGGAGTTATGGCGGCTGAAATGTCGGCGGAGTAGTGGTTTAAACCCTTCCCCTTTTTTCTCGAAAAACAAAAAGTGTTCGCGATTGCCATTTTGATGCTATCGTGTAAGAAGCAAGTCAATGGGGAATACAAGGCCGCATCTCGTTCCTCGGTATGGCCATTATTTCCGGAATTAGAGACTCAAGTCTTTCAGGTACCCAAAAATTTAGGCTGGAAAAAAGTGCGACGGATTTGCGGGATTTTAGCGGTGATTATTACCGACCATGCGGGGATGCTACAGTTAAAAGGGCGCGCCTCTGAGCCGTTTTCCTGTTTTCCCTGTGTAGAAAAAGTCTGTTTTGGAAGGTCAAAATGACCGTTTTTGAAAATTTGCCCGCCTCTCCTGTCCAAACGGAGGGGGATAGAAAGTTGCCCTTTATACTGAAGATAGAGTTCGACGAGCTGTATTCAACGCACTCATCGGCTTTGTTCTCACTACACGTACTGCGGAGTTATGGCGGCTGAAATGTCGGCGGAGTAGTGGTTTAAACCCTTCCCCTTTTTTCTCGAAAAACAAAAAGTGTTCGCGATTGCCATTTTGATGCTATCGTGTAAGAAGCAAGTCAATGGGGAATACAAGGCCGCATCTCGTTCCTCGGTATGGCCATTATTTCCGGAATTAGAGACTCAAGTCTTTCAGGTACCCAAAAATTTAGGCTGGAAAAAAGTGCGACGGATTTGCGGGATTTTAGCGGTGATTATTACCGACCATGCGGGGATGCTACAGTTAAAAGGGCGCGCCTCTGAGCCGCTTCGTTTTCCTGTGTAGAAAAAGTCTGTTTTGGAAGGTCAAAATGACGTTTTTTGAAAATTTGCCCGCCTCTCCTGTCCAAACGGAGGGGGATAGAAAGTTGCCCTTTATACTGAAGATAGAGTTCGACGAGCTGTATTCAACGCACTCATCGGCTTTGTTCTCACTACACGTACTGCGGAGTTATGGCGGCTGAAATGTCGGCGGAGTAGTGGTTTAAACCCTTCCCCTTTTTTCTCGAAAAACAAAAAGTGTTCGCGATTGCCATTTTGATGCTATCGTGTAAGAAGCAAGTCAATGGGGAATACAAGGCCGCATCTCGTTCCTCGGTATGGCCATTATTTCCGGAATTAGAGACTCAAGTCTTTCAGGTACCCAAAAATTTAGGCTGGAAAAAGTGCGACGGATTTGCGGGATTTTAGCGGTGATTATTACCGACCATGCGGGGATGCTACAGTTAAAAGGGCGCGCCTCTGAGCCGCTTCGTTTTCCTGTGTAGAAAAAAGTCTGTTTTGGAAGGTCAAAATGACCGTTTTTGAAAATTTGCCCGCCTCTCCTGTCCAAACGGAGGGGATAGAAAGTTGCCCTTTATACTGAAGATAGAGTTCGACGAGCTGTATTCAACGCACTCATCGGCTTTGTTCTCACTACACGTACTGCGGAGTTATGGCGGCTGAAATGTCGGCGGAGTAGTGGTTTAAACCCTTCCCCTTTTTTCTCGAAAAACAAAAAGTGTTCGCGATTGCCATTTTGATGCTATCGTGTAAGAAGCAAGTCAATGGGGAATACAAGGCCGCATCTCGTTCCTCGGTATGGCCATTATTTCCGGAATTAGAGACTCAAGTCTTTTCAGGTACCCAAAAATTTAGGCTGGAAAAAAGTGCGACGGATTTGCGGGATTTTAGCGGTGATTATTACCGACCATGCGGGGATGCTACAGTTAAAAGGGCGCGCCTCTGAGCCGCTTCGTTTTCCCTGTGTAGAAAAAAGTCTGTTTTGGAAGGTTAAAATGACCGTTTTTTTGAAAATTTGCCCGCCTCTCCTGTCCAAACGGAGGGGGATAGAAAGTTGCCCTTTATACTGAAGATAGAGTTCGACGAGCTGTATTCAACGCACTCATCGGCTTTGTTCTCACTACAAACGTGATGTATTCTTTTATTCCTCCTTGACTTACTTCGGAAACGATATCAAAAAAATGGAATTCTGGAACACAAACTGATTATCTAGAAAAAATACCAAGGCTTTTTAAACTTCTATTGCGCGTACATTCATGCCGCCATATCTCCGCCATATGTGTTTTGAGAACGAAGCTAATAAATGCTGTGAATTGATCTTCACGATCTCTATCTGTAGTATAAAAGACAACCCTCTGTCGGTAAACATATGGGCGGTAGTGGCCGTGATATTTAAAAAATATGGTCATTTTGGTGTGTCAAAACTGATTTTTCTCTACAGAAGTAAAACTAAGGGCCTCAGAGTCTCGCCCTTTTCACTGTAGCAACCCCGCATGGTGTCTAATATTCACAAATAAAATCGAGCGATTCTGTAGCACTTTTTTGTAGGCTAGTGCTGTTCAGCTGTGCATTTTTTATCCCTCGCAGTGAGAGAATTCCTCTTGAGACTAATTGTTGTAAGCCATTGGGAACACATCGACTATATAAATGTGAGATTTCTTCAAAGTTTGGCAATTAGTGTTGTTTCGTCTCATCTGGAAGCTCCTTTGTTGTAGTTTAAAAAAATATATATCATTTTTACTCATTATCTATGTAGTTTCATAATTTATTGGCTATTTATTGTAGTAATAAGTGCATTGTACTTTGTATACCGTACACCATCTGCCGTGTCTGTTTCTTCTATTTCACATTTTTTGACATTTATTATCCTTGCAACGGATAAAATGCAGATTTCAAATTGGACAAAACTTCATTGAGGTACGAAGTTAAAGTTCAAAATTATGGCTATGTTGCAAACTGAAATTATTATCTTGAATTGAATTGAATTATTTAATTCCATGATTTTAGTGATATATTCTAATGTGGGATATGTTTTGAATGTTTGATTTTCCAGTTATGAATATTTTTCCTTTGGCATTGTTCATTTGCTTTGTCTTATTTATGTATTTCATGATGTCTTTGTTGCATTGTTGATTTGAAACATAGAGATATTGCAGCTATAGCATTGCTTATGTTTGCAGGCTGATTCCTTGGGTAGATGGTAGTATCTCGCTGAGTGCCTGCAGTGATGGTTCCTTCATGTCGCAGATTGGTGTGAAGATACATGTAGCAGTGTCCTAGTGGCATGTTACAGGTAGACACGTGAAGAGTTGCAATGTGAGGAGAAGACAAGTTTGGAAGAGTGACTGTTATTTAAATAATATAAGTTTATTTCTTGAAATGTATTACACATTTTAATTGCGTGTGTGTGTTTGCGTGTGCTTGATTGCGTGTGGAATAGAGGAGAAAATATAATTATTAACAATAAAAGACATACTACTGTAATCTGTATAAAAGGTAATTTCATTGTCAGTAATATTCACTCTCTAACATGTTGCAAGTGTTAGTATAAGGCTAACAGTATGAAATGTTTGACGTCATTAGTCTTAGTATTTCATAAAGAGAATGTTTTGAAGGAATTGATGCTGGAGACATGAATGGTGTTATAAGTTAATTAAGGAATGTAGGAACAGTATACATTTATTTGGGAAGGCAATGATTACCAGACAAGATGAAGATTAGGATTTACGTTTACAAATGAGAGTGATGGAACACATGACACCCAGTTTTGGGACATATTTTAAATTATAGGTACTTTTTGGAAAACATAACTGATTTAATTTCTTTGTTAGAAAGTGTCGGGTTACGAAATCCAAGCAAGGGTGCAGCAGCCATAGTGGAGGAAATTTGTTGAGTTGTATGAAGAGGTCCCTGTTGTATAATGTCATCAAATTAGAATAAGGAGTAATATTAGGAATGGACACGTGTTTACAAATTGAAACATATTCGGCTATAGTCATATAAAAGCTGTTTGTATCACTGTGAGTATGTCTGCTTTTCTTCAGCACCATGGACTTGGTGATGTATTACGAGAAAAAAAAAACACAGGCTTTTATGTTGCTCCTTACATTGCATGGACATTTAATGTTGATATGCCTGTACATTTTGTGTTTTATGGCAATAAAGTAATATTAATTATTTATTTTTGTTTATTGTCAGGAAAATAACAAGTACGAAAAAACTCCTAGTCACTCCCAAATTAAATAATAGCCACTCCCAAATTCACACCTGGTCACTCCAAAATTCGCTCCTGGTCAATCCAAAAGTCACTCATAGCCACCCCACACAATACCAGTCACTCACAGGCACTCCCAATTCACTTCTAGTCTCTCCAGTCACTCCCAAAACTCCTAGCTCTACCCAAATTCAGAATTAATCACTCTTACCCACTATACAATTTACTCCTATTCACTCCGAAATTCAATCCTAGTTACTCCCAAATTCACTCCTAGGCACTACTATTTCACTCCTAGTCACTCTCAAATCTACTCCCAGTCACTCCCAAATCCACTAATAGTCACTCCCAAATCAACTCTATCGCTCCCCAAATTCATTCCTAGTCGCTCCCAAATTCAATCCTAGTCACTCCCAAATCCACTCCTAGTCGCTCCCAAATTCAATCCTAGCCACTCCCAAATTCACTACTAGTAACTCCCAAATTCACTCCCAGTCTCTCCCAAATCCACTGCTGGTCACTCCCAAATCCACTCCAAGTCGCTCCCAAATTCAAACTTAGTCACTCCCAAACACACTCCTAGTCACTCCCAAATTCACTCCTATTAATTCCTAGTCGCTCCCAAATTTCAAACATAGTCACTCCCAAATTCACTCCAAGTCACTCCCAAATCCACTAATGGTCACTCCCAAATCCACTCCTGGTCGCCTCCAAATAACAATCTTAGTCGCTCCCTTATTCACTCCTATATAACTCCTAGTCGCTCCCAAATATCAATCCTAGTCACTCCCAAATCCACTCCTGGTCACTCCCAAATTCATTCCTAGTCGCTAAATAATCCACGTCTATAAACTCCTAGCACCTCCCAAGTCTTAATCATAGTCACTCCCAAATTCACTCCTTGTATCTCCTAAATTCACTCCTAGTTGCTCACAAATTCACTCCTAGTCACTCCCAAATTCACTCACTTTCAATCCCAAATTCACTCCCAGTCACTCCCAAATCCACTCCGTCAATCACAAATCCACTCATAGCCGTTACAAAATTCACTCCCAGTCAATCCCAAATTCACTCATCGTTACCCCCCAATTCACTCCCTAGTCACTCACAAATTCACTTCCAAATTCAATCCTGGTCGCTTCCAAATACCAATCCTAGTCGCTCCCTAATTCACTCCTATTTAACTCCTAGTCGCTCGCAAATATCAATCCTAGTCACTCCCAAATCTACTCCTGGTCACTCCAAAATCCACTCCTATTCGCTACCAAAATCCAAACATAGTCGCTTCCAAAATTCTCTCCTAGCCACATCCAAATTCACTCCTAGTCACTCCAAAATTCACACCTGGTCACTTCTATTTCACTCCAAGTCACTCACAAATCCACTCCTAGTCACTACCTAATCCCCTGCTACTCCTAGTCACTTCTACTTCACTCCTAAATCCACTCCAAGTCACTCTCAAATCAACTCGTCACTCCCAAATCCACTCCTAGTCGCTCCCTAATTAACTGATATTAACTCCTAGTCGCTCCCAAATTTCAATCCTCTTCACTCCCAAATTCACTCCTAGTCACTCTCAAATTCAATCTTAGTAACTCTGAAATTCAATCTCAGACACTCCCAAATTCACTCCTAGTCACCCACAAATTCACTCCTAGTCACTCCCAAATTCACTCCTAATCACTTCCAATTTCACTCTCAGTCACTCCAAAACCCACACCTGGTTACTCCCAAATCCACTCCTAGTCGCTCCCAAATTCACTCCCAGTCACTCCCAAATTCACTGCAGGTCACTCCCAATTCCACTCTTAGTCACTCCCAAATTCACTCCTAGTCACTACATAATCCATGTCTATAAACTCCTAGCACCTCCCAAGTCTTAATCATAGTCACTCCCAAATTCACTCCTTGTATCTCCCAAATTCACTCCTAGTCGCTCACAAATTCACTCCTAGTCACTCCCAAATTCACTCACTTTCAATCCCAAATTCACTCCCAGTCACTCCCAAATCCACTCCCAGTCAATCCCAAATCCACTCATAGCCGTTCCAAAATTCACTCCTAGTCACTCCCAAATTCACTCATCGTTACCCCAATTCACTCCCCTAGTCACTCACAAATTCACTTCCATATTCTCTCCTGGTCGCTTCCAAACACCAATCCTAGTCGCTCCCTAATTCACTCCTAGTTAACTCCTAGTCGTTCCCAAATATCAATCCTAGTCACTCCCAAATCTACTCCTGGTCACTCCCAAATCCACTCCTATTCGCTACCAAAATGCAAACATAGTCGCTTCCAAAATTCTCTCCTAGCCACTTCCAAATTGACTACTAGTCACTCCCAAATTCACACCTGGTCACTTCTATTTCACTCCAAGTCACTCACAAATCCACTCCTAGTCACTTTCAAATCCACTCGTCACTCCCAAATCCACTAGTCGCTCCTCCCAATCCTCCCTAGTCGCTCCACTATTAGTCCTAATTAACTGATATTAACTCTTAGTCGCTCCCAAATTTCAATCCTATTCACTCCCAAATTCACTCCTAGTCACTCTCAAATTCTATCTTAGTAACTCCGAAATTCACTCTCAATCACTACCAAATTCACACCCAGTCACTCCTGAATCCACTCCAGGTCACTCCCAAATTCTCTTCTAGTCGCTCCCTAATTCACTCATACTAACTCCTACTCGCTCATACATTTCAATCCAAATTACTTCCAAATTCACTCCTAGTCACTCCCAAATTCAACTCTAGTCACTCCCAAATTCACTCCTAGTCACTCCCAAATTCACTCCCAGCCCATCCCAAATTCACTCTTAGTCAATCCCAAATCCACTGTTAGTCACTCCCAAATCCACTTCTAGTCTCTCCCTAATTCACTCCGATTAACTCCTAATATCTCCCAAATATCAAACATAGCCACTCCCAAATTCACTTATAGTCACTGCCAAATTCACTCCTAGTATTTCCTAAATTCACTCCCAGTTACTCCCAAATCCACTTCTGGTCACTCCCAATTTCACACATTGGCACTGCCAAAATTTACTTCTAGTCACTCCCAAATTCACTAATACACTCCCAAAATTTAACCCAAGTTACTATCAAATTCACTCCTAATCTCCCAAATTCACTCCTACTCGCTCCCAAATAATAAAACTTTGAAAATAAAACAATTTCACAATTTTTCAAAATTTTTAAAAATACATTACATTTCCAAATTTTTCAAAATCCCAAAATAATTCAAAATTAAAAATAAAAGAAATTCAAGATTTCGAAAAATTTTCAAAACATTTTCAAAATCCAATTAAAACGTTCAAAAATTTTTAAAATTATAAAAATCACAATTTCGAAAAATTTTCAAAATATTTCAAAATTAAAGATTTCAAAATTTTCAAAACTTTTCAAAGAAAATTTAAAATGTAGAATTTTTTAAAATTTAGACATTTTTCAGAAATTTGAAAATTTTTTAAAATTCTGAAATTCACTCCCAAATTCACCCTTAATAACTCCGAAATTCACTCTCAGTCACTCCCAAATTCACTCCTATTCACTCCCGAATCCACTCCTAGTCACTCCCAAATTCACTTCTAGTCTCTACCCAATTCCCTCCTCCTAGTCACTTCTATTTCACTCCCAAAGCCACTCCAAGTCACTCCCAAATCCACTCGATGTGACACCCAAATCCACTCCTAGTCGCTCCCTAATTCACTCATATTAATTCCTAGCCGCTCCGAAATTTCAAACATATTCACTCACAAATTCACTCCTAGTCTCTCCCAAATTCACTCTTAGTAACTCCGAAATTCACTCTCCGTTACTCCCAAATTCACTCCAAGTCACTCCCGATTCCACTCCAGGTCACTCCCAAATCCACTGTTAATCACTCCAAAATCCACTCCTAGTCACTACCAAATCCACTCCTAGTCGGTCCCTAATTCACTCATACTAACTCCTACTCGCTCATACATTTCAATCCTATTCACTCTCAAATTCACTCCTAATCACTCCCAAATTCACCCCTAATCGCTCCCAGATTCACTCTCAGTCACTCCCAAATTCACTCCTAGCCGCTCCCAAATCGAATAGTCACTCCCATATTCAAACTTAGTCACTACAAAATTCAGTCCCAGTCACTCCCGAATCCACTCCAGGTCACTCCCAAATCCGCTCCTATTCGCTCCCAAAATCCAAACAATCGCTTCCAAAATTATCTCCTAGTCACTCCCAAATTCACTCCTAGTCACTGCCAATTTCACTCCTGGTCACTTCTATTTCACTCCAAGTCACTCACAAATCCACTCCTAGTCACTCCCCAATCCCCTCCTATTCCTAGTCACTTCTATTTCACACGCAAACCCACACCATTTCACTCCCAAATCCACTCCTAGCCACTACCCAATCCCCTCCTTCTCCTAGTCACTTCTATTTCACACCAAATCCACTCCACGTCACTCCCAAATTCACTCTTAGTAACTCCGAAATTCACTCTGTCACTCCCAAATTCACTCCCAATCACTCCCGAATTCACTCCAGGTCACTCCCAAACCCAATGCTAGTCACTCACAAATCCACTCTTAGTCACTCCCAAATCCACTCATAGTCACTCCCAAATTCACTCCTAGTCACTACCCAATCCCCTCCTACTACTAGTCACTTCTATTTCACTCCCAAATCAACTCCAAGTCACTCCCAAATCCACTCCTAGTCGCTCCCTAATTCACTCATATTAACTCCTAGTCGCTCTCAAATTTCAAACCTATTCACTCCCAAAATCACTCCAAGTCTATCAAATTCACTCTTAGTATCTCCGAACTTCACTCCCAGTCACTCCCAAATTCACTCCAAGTCACTCCCGAATCCACTCCAGGTCACTCCCAAATCCAATGCCAGTCTCTCCCAAATCCACTTTTAGTCACTCCAAAATCCACTCTTAGTCGCTCCCTAATTCACTCCTACTAACTCCTAGGATCAACCAAATATCAATTATAGTCACTCCCAAATTCACTCCCAGTATCTCCTAAATTCTCTCCCATTCACTCCCAAATACACTCCTGGTCACTCCCAAATCCAAACCTATTTGCTCCCAAATTCACTCCTAGTCACTACTTTTTCACTCAAAGTGACTCAAATCCATTCCCAGTCACTCCCAAATCCACTCCTAGTCGCTCACTAATTCACTCATATTAACTCCTAGTCGCTCCTACATTTCAATTCTATTCACTCCCGAATTCACTCCTAGTCGCTCCCAAATTCACACCCAGTCACTCCCAAATTACCACTGCTAGTCACTCGCAAATCCACTATTAGTCAATCCAAAATCCACTCCTAGTGACTCCCAAATTCACTGCTTGTCGCTACCTAATTCACTCCTATTAACTCCTAACACCTCCCAAGTATCAATCATCGTCACTCCCAAATTCACTCCTTTTATCTCCTAAATTCACTCCGTCACTCCCAAATCCACTCATGGTCGTTCACTCCTAGTCACTCCCAAATTCACTCATCGTCACCCCAAATTCACTCATAGTTTCTCCCAAATTCACTCCCAAATCCACTCCAGGTCTCCCAAATTCCACTCCTTGTCGCTCCCAAATCGATTTCAGTCACTCCCAAATTCACTCCTAGTCACTCCCAAATTCACTCCGTCCATCCCAAATTAACTCTTAGTCAATCCAAAATCCACTCTTAGTCACTCCCAAAGCCACTTCTAGTCGTTCCTAAGTCACTCCGATTAACTCCTAATATCTCCCAAATATCAGTCACTCCCAACTTTACTCCTAGTATTTCCTAAATTCACTCCCAGTTAACCCAAATCCTCTTTTGGTCACTCCCAAATTCACATAGTCGTTCCCAAAATTCACTCATATTCACTCCCAATTTCACACATTGTCACTCCCAAAATTTACTTCTAGTCACTCCCAAATTCACAACTAGTCACTCCCAAAATTTATCCCAAGTTACTATCAAATTCACTCCTAATCTCCCAAATTCACTACTACTCGCTTCCAAATAATAAAACTTTGAAAATAAAAAAATTCACAATTTTTCAAAATTTTTAAAAATACATTAAATTTAAAAATTTTTCAAAATTCCAAAATAATTCAAAATTAAAAATAAAAGATTCAAAATTTCCGAAAAGTTTTCAAAACATTTTCAAAATCCAATTAAAACGTTCAAAAAATTTTAAAATTAAAAAAATCACAATTTCGAAAAATTTTCAAAATATTTCTAAATTAAAAAGATCTCAAAATTTTCAAAACTTTTCAAACAAATTTTAAAATTTACTAAATTAAAAAAAATTAATATTTTCAAAAAAAATGTAAATTTTTTTATTTAAAAATTTTTTAAAATTCAGAAATTCCTTGAACTTTCAAAAATTTCTGATAATTTTATTTTTTTCAACTGAAATGTTTTGAAAATTTTTGAATTTTGAAAAATTTTTAACATATTTGAAAGGTTGTGAAAATTTTTTTTGTTAAAATTTCCAATAATTTTGAAAATTTTGAAATAAATTTTTCCAATTTTGAAAATGTGTTTCGAAAATTTTAAAAATTTTTTGAATTTAGAATTTTTAATTTTGAAAATTTTGGAAATTTTTCTTTATTGAATTTTGAAAAATATTGAAAATTTTTCAATTTTGAATAATTTTGAAATTTTGTAATTTTTTTTGAATTTTGAAAAATTTTGAAAGCTTGAAAATTTTTAAATTTTTTGAAAATATCGGAAATTTTTAGAATTAAAAAAATTAAATTTAAGTTTTCATTTTTTTCGATTATTGAAAAATTTTGAGTTTATTTTTTTAGTTTTTAAAAAATTTCTGAATTTTGAATATAGAATTTTTCATTTGAAAAATTTTTAAATTTTTGAAATTTGAAAATTTTGATAATTTCAAATTTTTTAATTTTGAAAAATTTTCTTAATTTTTAACATATTTGAAAGTTTTGAAAATTTTTTATGTTAAAATTTCCAAGAATTTTGAAAATTTTGAAATAACGTTTTCCAATTTTGAAATGTGTTTCGAAAACTTTAAAAATTTTTTTAATTTAGAATTTTTAATTTTGAAAATTTTGGAAATTTTTTCCTTTATTGAATTTTGAAAAATATTGAAAATTTTTCAATTTTGAATAATTTTGAAATTTTGAAATTTTTTTGAATTTTGAAACAATTTGAAAGTTTTGAAAATTTTTAAATTTTTTTTTAAATATCGGAAATTTTTAGAATTTAAAAAAAAATTAAATTTAAGTTTTCATTTTTTTTCGATTATTGAAAAATTTTGAGTTTATTTTTTTAGTTTTCAAAAATTTCTAAATTTTGAATATAGGTTTTTTCATTTGAAAAATTTTTTAAATTTTTTAAATTTGAAAATTTTTGATAATTTGAAATTGTTTAATTTTGAAAATTTTGAAATTTTTGAATTATGAAAGTTTTGAACTTTTTTTGGAATTTTGAAAATTTTTAAATTTATTTAATTGTTTAAGTATTTTGAAAATTTTGAATTTTTTATATATATTTTTTTAAATTTGGAATTTTTTTTAATTTTTTTAAATTTTGTAATTTTGCAATTTTATTGGATTTTGAAAATGTTTGAAAGTTTTTGATTTGTTTTTTTTTTAATATTGAAATTTTTTTGGTATTTAAAAAAACTGGAACTGATTTTTTTAACATTCGAAAATTACTAAATAATTTTTGTCATTTTGGAAATTTTTTTAATTTGGGAGCGTCTAGGAATGAATTTGTGATTTATGGAGTGAATTTGGGAGTGTTTATAACTGACAATGTGAATTTGGGTGTGGCTAGGAGTAAATTTGAGTGTGAAAAGGAGTGAATTTGAGTGTGAATAAGAATGAATTTGATACTAAGAGTGAATTTAAGAGTGACAAATTGTGCAATTATGAGTGACTAATTTTATTTGGTAGTGATTTTTGAGTAGCTATGATTTAATTTGGGAGTGACTAGGAGTGGATTTTGGAGTAGCTACAAGTGACTAGGAGTGGGTTTGGGAATGACTTGGGGTGGAGTTGAGAGCGACTAGGAGTGGATATGGGAGTGACTAGAAACGAATTTGAGACTGACTAGGAGTGGATTTGGGAGTGATTAGGAGTGGAAGAGGGAGTGACTAGCAGTGGTTATGGGAGTGACTGGGAGTGAATTTGGGAGTGTCTATGATGGATATTTGTGAGATACTAGGAGTTAATAGGAGTGAATTGAGGAGCGACTAGGAGTGGATTTGGGAGTTACTAGGAGTGGATTTAGGGTGACTAAGGGTGGATTTGGGAGTGACTAGCAGTGAATTTGGGATTGACTGTGATTGAATTTGGGAGGGACCAGGAGTGAATTTGTGAGAGACTGAATTCAATTTTGGAGTGACTATGAGTGAATTTTGGAGTGACTGGGAGTGAATTTGGGAGTGACTGGATTCGATTTGGGAGCGACTAGGAGTGGATATGAGAGTGAGTATGAGTGAATTTGAGAGTGACTATGAGTGAATTTGGGAGTGACTAAGAGTGAATTTGGGATTGACTAGGAGTGAATTTGGGAGTGACTATGATTGATATTTGGGAGATGCTAGTAGTTACTAAGAGTGAATTAGGGAGCGACTGGGAGTGGATTTGTTAGGGACTAGGTGTGGATTTGGGAGTGACTAAGATTGGATTTGGGAGTGACTAGCAGTGAATTTGGGAGTAACTAGGAGTGAATTTAAGCGTGATTAGGAGTGAATTTGGAAGTGACGGAGAGTGAAATTTAGGTTTACATGGTGTGGATTTTGGGAGTGACCAGGAATGGATTTGTGAGTGACTGGGAGTGAATTTGGGAGTGACTAGGAGTGAATTTGGGAGCGACTATGAGTGGAATTTGGGAGTGACCTGGAGTGGATTTGGAAGCGACTAGGAGTGGATTTGGGAGTGACCAGGATTAGATTTGGGAGTGACTGGGATTGGATTTAGGAGATACTAGGAGTGAATTTGGGAGGGACTAAGATTGATATTTGGGAGAGCGACTGGGAGTGAATTTGTGAGCGTCTAGAATTGGAATTTGGAAGCGACTAGGAGTGGATTTGGAGTGACCAGGAATTGTTTTGGGAATGACTGGGAGTGAATTTAGGAGTTCCTAGACGTTAATTTAGGAGTGACTATGAGTGAATTTGGGATTGGCTAAAATTGAATTTTGGAGAGACCAAGAGTGAATTTGGCTAGTATTGAATTTGGGGTGACTAGGAGTTAATTTCACAGTGACTACGCTTGAGTCTGGTATTGATAGTGGGTAGGTGTCTAGGACTTTATCTGGGAGTGACAGTGAGAGACTGGGACTGACCTGGAGAGTAAGGAAGTGACTGGGAATGATAGTGAATTTGGATTTACTGGTATTGGATTGGGAGTGACTAGGAATGAATTGAGGTTTGGGAGTGAATTTGGAGTTAATGGTATTGAACTTGGAGTGACTGATTGAATTTGAGTGAGTAGCATTGAATTTAAGTGACTAGGAGTGAATTTGGGAGTGGCTAGGATGTATTAGGAGTGAGTTTGGGAGTGGTTAAAAGTGACTGTGACTATGAGTGAATGTGGAGTGACTATAATTTAATTGTCAGTAACAGGATTGAATTTGGGAGTGAGTAGGAGTAAAATTGGGTGTGACGGAGTGGCTATGGGTAACTGGGAGAGACTAGTATTGAATTAGGCGTGACTGGGAATGGATAGGCTTGTATTGGGAGTGACTGTGATTGTATTGGGAGTGACTATGAACTGGGAGTGAATAGGGTGACGGAGTGAATAGGGAATTACTAAGAGTGAATTTGGGAGTGACTGTGATAGACTAGGAGTGACCGGGAGATACTAGAAGTGAATTAGAATTGACTAGGTGTGAATTGAGAATGACTGGTATTGGAATGTGAGTGACTAGAAATGAATTGGGAGTGACTAGGATTGAATTTGGAGTGCCTGGTATTGGATTGGGAGGGACTATGAGTGAATCTCAGTGACTAGGAGTTAATTTGGGAGTAACTGGGAGACACTAGGAGACAATTTGGGAGTGACTAAGATAGGTTATGAGTGACTGGGAGAGATTTGGATTGGATTAGGAGTGACTGGTAATGGATTGGGAGTGACTAGGAATGAATTATGAGTGAGTAGAAGTGAATTGCGAGCGACTGTGTGACTTAGCGTGACTAGGAATGAATTGGATGAGACTATGAGTGAATTTGGAGCGACCTTGATTGAATTTGGGATTGAGTTGGTGGGAGTGAATTGGAAGGAACTTAGAGTGAATTTGGAGCGACTGGTATTGGATTTGGAATGACTGGGAATGAATTGGGAGTGACTTGAAGTGAATGTTTAGTGACTAGTATTGGGTTGGGAGTGACTATGGAGTGAATTGGAAGTGACCCGGGAGGGTCTGAAGAGAGAATCACGTAATAATAGGCATTTAATGGGGAGTTAATGAGGAGTGATTAGGAAAGTGAATTGAGAATGACTCGGGAGTGACTCGGGGTTGGATTGAGGGTGTCTCGGAAGTGAATCGGCCGTCTCGCGGGAGCGAATAGGGAGTTAATATTTAGTGACTGTGGAGTGAATCAGAAAGTGATTCGGGAGTGACTCGGTAGTGGTTTGGGAATCACTCGGGAGTGAATACGTAGTGACTCGGTTGTTGATCGGGAGTGAACATGAAGTGACTCGAGACTGAATCGGAAGTGAATCGGGTGTGACTCCGCAGTGAATCGGAAGTGACCTGTGAATGTATCGGGAGTGACTTGGAAGTGAATCGGGAGTTACTAGGTAGTGACTTGGGAGTGAGTCTCGAATGACTGGGAAGTGACATGGGAGTAAGTCGGTAGTGAATCAGAAGAAAGTCGAAATTAACTTGGGAATAACTCTGGAGTGAATAGGGTGTTACTCGGGAGTAAATATGGAACGAATAGAGAGTGACTTGGAACTGAATCCAAAGTGATTCGGTAGTGACTCGGAAGTGAATATAGAGTGACTCGGATTGAATCAGGAGCGACTCAAGAGACTCGGGAGTGAATAGGAAGTGACTCGAGAGTGAATCGGAAGTGACTCGGGAGTGATTCTAGGCTGACTCGGGAATCACTCAGGAGTGTCTCGGAGGAGACTCGGGAGTGAATCGGGAGTGCCTGGGGAGAGTCAGGAATGTTAATCGGGAGTGACTAGTGTGAATCAGGAGGAACTCGGTTGTGATCCATTGGTTAACAGTGAGTGACGAGGGAGTGAAACAGGAGTAACTTGTGGGTGACCCGGTAGTGACACGGCAGTGACTTGGGAATGAATCAGGAGGGACCTGGGTGTGAATTGGGAGTGACTCGGGAGTGTCTCGTGACTATAGGGGGTGAAACGGGAGTGGTAGTGACTCATGAGCGAGTCGGCAGTGGACCGAGAGTGACTCGGCAGTGAATCGGGTCTATCGAGAAGTGAATCGGGAGCTACCCTGGAAGGACTCCGAAGTAACTCGGGAGTGAAGCGAGAGTGACTCGGTGGAGACTCGGGAGTGAAACGGGAGTAAATCTTGAGGGACTCCGCAGTGAATCAGGAGTGAATCAAGAGGGACTCGGACGTGAATCGGGAGTGAATCGCGTCTCGGGAGTGAATCGGGACTGACTGTTGCGACTCGAGAGTGAATCGGAAGCGACTCGGGGGTGACTAGGATGTGAATCGAATGTGACTCGGGAGAGAGTCAGAAGTGAGTCGGGAGTGAACCTGGAGTGACTCGAGAGTGAATCGATAGTGGCTCGGATCCATATTCAATACCTGTAGTGCTCGCGAAATAAAGTGGGATGCTGACAGCCATATGGACCGCCTTCACGCTCAAGAAAATACAGATAGCAGTCCCCAGGGACCTCTCAGGCACTCGACGTGTTAAGTCCTATTCAGCTGTGCTCCCAGCTCACAAGAGACTGAAATCTAGTCATACACATGTGTCGTTACCCTCAATTGCATTGTAAGATATGAACTCAGTGACATAAATACATGTTATGTTAGCTTATGTGATAAGCAAAGCTTGGAATTTGGGGACTTGTGTTTCATGTGCATGAGTAAGGTTACAGGTACAACGTACACAAAGCTCACCCTGCAAGTGCTCAGGGACAGTCGTGTGCACTAAGAAAGTGGTCACAACGAATGAGAGGAAGACGGACGAGGAAACTGTGGCATGTCGAAGCCAATGACATTCAGAGAATTACAGGTAAACGGTCTGTTTGAGGAATTAGAAAATACGTGTTATTCGAATGGGTGTTATGGAAGTTTGAAAATATCTTTTTTAAATTTTAGGTACAGAATTTCGTGGAGGAATTCGAAGGAGATACATTATTTTCTTCGAGTGGAGAGTTTACATTTTGTAAGTTGTGCCACACAAAAACTAGAGGCTGGAAACCGGCATTCATTGAAAGACATTGCAGTCCCTTAAATTGGTGGAAGATCTGTCCATAGCCATGGATCAAGTAGCAGAGGAACCTACCGTAGAACAAATTGAAAACTATTTTTGAGAAAAATTTAGGATATACTTATCTTTCTCACATATGAGATCAGCTAGCAATTGCTGAAAATCAAACAGAAAACAGTGACAGTGAAAACATTCAGTATTTTAAGTTTGCGCCCGTCACTTCATGTGACTTGGAAATAAGTTTTTCTCGTTTCATATCAGCGAAGAAGTTATGGATCCGGAAACCTTCGAATGTACGTAGTCATACACTGTAATAAAATGTACATAGCAGAACAGTAAATTTGATATATTTCTCATGTTTATTTTTATTATATATGCTATAATATTACGTGTTTCAACCTACCATAATACTATCAATATGTTGTTCCAGTCAGAAACCACTTTTATAGCAGACCTGACAGTACCTCCTTGCTGGAAGCGGGAGTTTGTTGACATTGAAGTCCGGTCGCTTAGCCACGTGCTAAAGACACAAGTCCCCAAGTTCCGAGCTTTGGTGATAAGTACGAAGTGCTGATCGCTACCGAGCAGAGTGCACACAGGATGCATTTCTCCTTCATGTAATTTTGTTTATATTAGAGTGTTTACTCCTTTAGGGAAGAATTAAGACTGTATTTTTGTGCATGTTTTTCCTAACAATAAACAACAACAATAAGCAATTAGTATTACTTTATTACCATAAAACACAAAGTATATAGGCATAGACAAACATTTATATTCAAATACATATTAAAAAAATATCATCAACATTATACAAACATTCCTTTGTTAAAATTGACTTAATATTACTTTTAAACACATTATCAGGCAAACATCTCATATTAAGATGTAAACTGTTACAAAATTTAACTGACATAAAATACCAAATGATGACATTCCCTTCATATTACCTATTAACTTTCTTTGCCAATACAAATAATATTATTCAGAGACATTATGACATGAAGCGAGAAAATGGCGGGTTACTGACAGTCTGCAATGCACAGGCTGTTAGATGTGCGGGTGGTCCCTCAGTCTCCTTATGGCATTCAGTGTAGTCCAATTACAAAATCCTTCATCCCTATAGTGTAGAGATTATAATGTATTGTGTTGCCCACCAAGGAAACTAGACGTAAACTCCGAACAAATTTCCAAACACACCTGTCTTTTCTGTTCAAACAATTTCAAAACTCACTGAAAGAAACAGCCTCAGTGAACAATGCAAAATCAAACAGAAAACGCAGTATTTTTACACAAGAAACATTAGATTAGACTGGTGAAAGAATAGAACTAAAGAGTATTGTTGATCAGAAAATGTCAAATATGTCTATGGCAGCAAATGTAGACCATTTCCAGCAACGACTGTGAGCATGATAAGTCCAAATCATCGAACATTTATTGTTAGTATTGTTATGTATTATAGAATTCCCGGTGAAATGGTTACACAATCACAGGAAACCACGGTAGCATGAGTCACCAGATATTTTTTCGCATCACACCACAATGTCTCTACTGAATGAATATATTGCATTTTGGTCAATTTTAGTTCATTGCAATATTGTTGCTAGTCGTAGAAATAAATGTCCATTCTGTAATGTGGATTCTGTAAACTGACATTTTGTAACAAAGAATATAAATCAACTAGTGGCTTGTGCAGCAAATTCTGCTATCTAAGTTCATTAGAAGTTCAAATTAATTTTTTCAAATTTATTTCCAATGAAGAATACCAGACATTTTGGAAGTTATTTGCTTCCATAATAATGAAACATAGCCCTTCCACTCTGAATGGTTTTCTTCATGGTAAATAATTTTTATTTAACCTATACATCTTCAGTTCTTGAGTTCCAATGCGAAAACGCAAGTAATAATGTCAGAACGATCAGTCGGTTTTACATGTGGGAGTGAAGCAATAGCTATATCAGGTTATTGTGGATTATAGGTTAGATTTATGAAAATAACCTCTCCTCTCCTCTCTCTGCCCTCATGCCCTCTCCCCCCTCTCCTCTCCTCTCTCTGCCCTCATGCCCTCTGGCCTCATACCCTCTGTCCTATGGCCTCATGCCCTCTACCCTCATGCCCTCAGCCCTCATGTCCTCTGCCCTTATGCCCTCTGCCCTCATGCCCTTTGCCCTCATACCCTCTGCCGTCATGCCCTCATGCCCTCTGACCTCTGCCCTCATGCACTTTTGCCCTCTGCCCTCTGCCCTCGTGCCCTCTGCCGTCTCTCATCTTCTCTTCTCTCCTCTCCTTTCCTTTAATTCTCCTTTCCTTTTCCTTTCCTTCTCATTTCATTCTCCTTTCCTTTTCCTTTCCTTCTCCTTTCCTTTTCCTTTCCTTCTCCTTTCCTTTTCCTTTCCTTCTCCTTTCCTTTTCCTTTCCTTCTCCTTTCCTTTTCCTTTCCTTTTCCTTTCCTTCTCCTTTCCTTTTCCTTTCCTTCTCCTTTCCTTCTCCTTTCCTTTTCCTTTCCTTCCCCTTTCCTTTTCCTTTCCTTCCCTTTCCTTTCCTTTCCTTCCCTTTCCTTCTCCTTTCCTTCTCCTTTCCTTTTCCTTTCCTTCCCCTTTCCTTCGCCTTTCCTTCCCCTTTCCTTTTCCTTTCCTTCCCCTTTCCTTTTCCTTTCCTTCCCTTTCCTTCGCCTTTCCTTCTCCTTTCCTTCTCCTTTCCTTTTCCTTTCCTTCTCCTTTCCTTTTTCTTTCCTCCTCCTTTCCTTTTCCATTCCTTCTAATTTCCTTTTCTTTTCTTCCTGTTTTCTTGTTTTTTGCCTTCTTTCTCCATTCGCTTGATTTCTACGCGATTCTCAATCTCTCCTACTGTATCTTAGATCTTTGTCATTGTCACAAGTTTCATATTCAATCTCTACATTGCCTTCAGCGTCATCATCTGAACTTTCATCTATGATCTGCAGAGTAGTGTCGATCACCACGTAAGTTTTCATCCAGTGTTACTTTGTTAGATAAAACACACTTAAGGGAATAAATAAACTTCAGTAACAGAAAATTTTCTATTAATATTATTGATACGTAAATCTGACGTACACTTCCAAATAATTATATCTCATAATAAGTTGGCCAAGCGTGTAAGTTGCAACCTGCTGTCACGACTACTATAGTCTACAACTGAAAGACGGAGGCATAGCTAGAAGAAGGAGATGCTCTCATGGCGGGAAAAGTAGTGAGGATCAATTGTTTATCCATCATACGTCAAAATTACGTAAGAAAGAAGTTTTAAACAATGGCATTATTTCCTTGTGAGCAGGAAGAAAACAACTGTTTGATCACAGTATAGAGATATGTTCTCTATATATCCGTTACTCAGTATATTAGAGAAATGAAGATCTAATATAAAATCTTCTTTCTCTGCGTGTACTTAAGGCCCCAAAAGATTTCACTTTCATATCAGTATACCATTATGTGTTGCATTAACTATAATAATATTTCATTTTTAATGGTAATAATGTCACTGAACATTCTTAAGTTTTGCAGTTTTTAATATTGAATACACAGCTGCACTCAGAAAACTACAGACCAGAGAATCAGACCTGTAAATTATTTTTATACATTATCAAAAATTTACACAAATAAAGATCGACAATCCTGTAGGTCATGGCCTTCGTGTAATAGTCTATTGTATTGTTTTATTCTGAAATGCAATTAATTAGTTTTCAAAACTAACGAAAGATGGATTTTGGAAAATAGGAAAATGATGTAGGAAAATTGACATTTCACTGAAAACTACTATTTTTCTGAAAAACTTTGGGTTCCAAGCTTCATAATTGAGGTGTTATTTATTAAAATTCGTTCAGCCGTTTTCCCGTAATTTTCATTACCAGTTCAAATTATGTATTTAGATTATGTTTTCCAAAAGTATCTATAATTTAAAATGTGTACCAAAACTGGGTGTCATGTGTTGCATCACTCTCATTTGTAAACGTAAATCCTAATCTTCATCTTATCTGGTAATCATTGCCTTCCCAAATAAATGTATACTGTTCCTACATTCCTTAATTAACTTATAACACCATTCATGTCTCCAGCATCTATTCCTTCAACACATTCTCTTTATGAAATACTAAGCCTAATGACGTCAAACATTTCATATGTTAGCCTCCTACTAATACTTGCAACATGTTACAGAGTGCATATCACTGACAATGAAATTACCTTTTATACAGATTACATTACTATGTCTTTTATTGTTAACAATTATATTTTCTCCTCTATTCCACACGCACACAAGCACACACAAACACACACACGCAATTAAAATGTTTAATACATTTCAAGAAATAAACTTATATTATTTAAATAATAGTCACTCTTCCAAACTTGTCTTCTCCTCACACTGCAACTCCTCACATGTCTAGCCGTAACATGCCACTGGGACACTGCTACATGTATCTTCACACCAATCTGCGACATGAAGGAAACATCACTGCCAGGCACTCCTGCGACATACTACCATCTACCCAAGGAATCAGCCTGCAAACATAAGCAATGCTACAGCTGCAATATCTCTATGTTTCAAATCAACAATGCAACAAAGACATCATGAAATACATAAACAAGACAAAGCAAATGAACAGTGCCAAAGGAAAAATATTCATAACTGGAAAATCAAACATTCAAAACATATCCCATATTAGAATATATCACTATAATTATGGAATTAAATAATTAAATTCAATTCAAAATAATAATTTCAGTTTACAACATAGCCACAATTCTGAACTTGGACTTCGTACCTTAATGAAGTCTTTTGTCCAAATTTGAAATCTACATTTTGTCTGTTGCAAGAATAATAAATGTCAGGAAATGTGAAATAGGAGAAACAGACACTGCATATGGTGTAATGTATACAAAGTACAATGCACTTATTACTGCAATAAATAGCCAAACAATTGTGAAACTATTTAGATAATGAGTAAAAGTTATATCTTAAAAAAAAAAAACAACAAAGGAGCTTCCAGATGAGACAAGACAACACTAATTGCCAAAATTTTGAAGAAATCTTACATTTCTAAAGTCGATGTGTACCTAATGGCAAACAACAATCACAGTCAAGAGAAAGGCATAAAAAATGTACAGCTGACGAGCAGAAGACTACCAAAAAGTGCAACGGATTTGCACGATTTTATTCGTGATTATTTGTGAACATGCGGGGATGCTACAGTGAAAACGGCGGGCCTCTGAGCCGCTTCGTTCTCCTTGTGTAGAGAAAATTCTGTTTTGGAAGGTCAAAATGACCATTTTTTTTATTTTGCCGGCCTCTCCCGTCCAAAGGTGCGGGGGATAGAGAGTTGTCCTTTATAATGAATATAAAGTTCGAGGAGCTGTATTCAACGCACCCATCAGCTTTGTTGTCACTACAAGTACTGCGGAGTTATGGCGGCAAGAATGTCGGCGGAGTAGTGGTTTAAACCCTTCCCAATATTTTCTCGAAAATCAGCTTGTGTTTCGCGATTCCCATTTTGATGCTATCGTGTAAGAAGTAATTCAAGGGGGAATACAGGAGAGCATCCGGATGCCCCAGAGCCGGAAAATGTGGCAACCGAAAAAAAAAACAGAAAACTGTTACATGCCTCGGGGCTCTGCGGGGGACGAACGCCCCAGAGCCGGAAAAAGTGGCAACTGTAAAAATGAGAAACTTTAAACCTGCGTCGGGGCTCTTGGGGAGCAGCCTCAGCGCCGGAATTCGCGGCAACCGGAAAAATGATCAAATTTAAACATGCCTCGGGGAACTACGGGGAATGGCCCAGAGCAGGAAAACGCGGCAACCGGAAAAAAGAGAAGCATGAAACATGCCTCGGGGCCCAGTGAGGGACGCCCCAGAGCCGTAAAACGAGGCAACAGGAAAAACGAGAAATTTGAAACCTGCGTCGTGGCTCTCGGGGAGCAGCCGCAGCGCCCGAATTCGCGGCAACCGGAAAATGATAAACATTAAACATGCCTCGGGGACCAAGGGGGCTATTTGGGAGCAGACCCAGCGCCGGACGTCGCGGCAACCGGAAAAATGAAACCTAGAAATATGCCTCGCGGTATGCGGGGGAAAAAGTGGTAACCGGAAAATATTAGAAAATTTGGATATTTTGGGATTTTGAAGAATTTTTTTAAGTTTTTTAAAATCTTTGTAATTTTTTTGATTTTCAGAAATTCAGAACATTTTTTTAAATTTTAAAATTTTGAAATTTTTTTAAATCTATGAATTTTGAAATTTTATTTTTGAATTTCTTTTTAATTACGAAAAATTTTGAAATTTTTTTTCCAAATTTTGAAATTTATTTGAATTTAGAAAAATTTTGAATATTTTAATATTTTTGAATTTTCAAAATTTTTATCTTTTTTTTTAATTTTGAAAAATTTTGTTAATTTTTTTTGGAATTTTATCATTTTTTAATTTAAATTATTTTTTTCAAAAAAATTTTGAAATTTTTTTTTTTAATTTAAATTTTTTTTTAAAAAAAAATTTTATGAAATTTTTGAAAATTGTTTATAATTTTAATTTTTTTTAATTTTGAAAAATTTTGAAAATTTTTGAAAGTTTTAATTTTTTTTAACTTTGAAAAAGTTGATTTTTTTTAATTTTGAAAAATATTTAAAAATTTTTGAAAATGTTGAAATTTTTTCATTTTGAAAAATTTTGAAAATTTTTGGATTTGGGAGTGACCAGGAGTGAATTCGGGAATGATTGGGAATGAATTTGGGAGTGACAATTGAAATTTGGAATGGTTAAAAGTGGATTTGGGAGTGAATAAGGGTGAATTTGAGAACGTTTGAGAGTGAATTTGGAGTGACTAAGAGTGAATTTGGGAGTGACTGGGAGTGAACATGGGAGTGACTAGGAGTGAATGTGGGAGTGATTTGGAGTGAATATGGGAGTGACTGGGAGTGAATTAGGGAGCGAATAGGAGATAGTAGGAGTGAATTTGGGAGTGACAAGGAGTGACCTGGTGAGTGACTAGGAGTAATTTGGGAGTGACTAGAAGTGAATTTGGGAGTTACTAGGAGTGAATTTGGGAGTGACTATGAGCGAATTTGTGATTGACAAGGAGTGAATTTGGGAGTGACGAGGAGTGAATTTGTTAGTGCCTAGGATTGAATTTGTGAGTGACTGAGTGAATGTGGGAGTGACTAGGAGTGAAATTGGGAGTGACTAGGAGTGAATTTGGGAATTACTAGGAATGTATTTGGGAGTGACTAGGAGCGACTTTGGAATTGGCTAGGAGTGAATTTGGGGGGACTAGGAGTGAATACCCGTTACTGGGAGTGAATTAAGGTGCGACTATTGGTGAATTTGGGTGCGTTTATAAATTTGGGAGTGACTTGGAGTGAATGCGGGAGTGGATAATAGTGAATTTGGGAGTGACTAGGAGTGAATGTGTGAGCGACTTGGATTGAATTTGAGAGTGACTATGAGTGAAGTTTGGAGGAACATTTGGAAGTGACTTAGTGAATTTGAGAGTGACTTGGAGTATTTGTGTTACTAGGGAAAGAGTGGTGAAACCGGGGAAAAGTGGTAACCGGAAAAACGAGAACCTTCACACCTGCCTCGGGGCTCATTGGGAGCAGCCCCAGCGCCGGAAATCGCGGGAAAATGAAAAAAGAGAAACTTGAAACATGAAACCGGAAATCGGGAAACTTGAAACATGTCTCCGGGCTCTGCGGGGGCCGCCCAGCGCCGGAAAACGTGGCAACCGCAAAAAGTAGAAATTGAAATATGCCTCGGGTTCTGCGGGATCCGCCCAGCGCCGGAAAACGCGGTAACCGGAAAAACGAGAAACTTTAAACATGCATCCAGGCTTAGCCCCTGAGAATCAGAGAGACCTCCGAGCACCTCCACCTCCAACTACAGCTACACTTCCACCTCTACGTACACTTACCCTTCTCCGAGTTGAGTAGCGAGGGGTAAATGCTTCCGACCGCACCAGCTTATTCTTGTGCTCTCTAGGCTTGTAGAGGGGATACGTTCTCGCTGCCGTAACTCCGTCGTATAGCCTATGTACCGAGAGCAAAGCTGATAAGTGCGGCGAACAGTGCTCCTCGAAATGTATCTATAGTGTAAAGGGCAACCTTCTGACCCCAGGCATATGGACGGTAGAGGCCGGAAAATTAAAAAAAAAAAAATGTTAATTTCGACTTTCCAAAACAGTCTTTACACGAGGGAAACGAAGGGTCTCAAAGACCCGCTCTTTTTTCTGCAGGATTCCCACAAGTTTTCTACTAAACACCAATAATATAAAAGATAACCATTAGCACTTTTTCCTAGCCAATCATACTTTTAAACTATCACGTGACTAATTGTTACTTTTTCAATATCGAGAAAGACATCATCCTGATTGAATCCCGAACACTGTGATTTTAATTGAAAAAAAACACCTTTCTATTACCTAAATTATTTGAAATATATTAACATTCTATGTATTTTAGTTTAAACAAAGTTTATTATCTGTGTTTAATTAATAGTTCAGGTATTTTGTTGTTTAAAAATAATTTTTGTATACATGTAACTCTCATCTAAATCAAATTGTTAAAAAATTCTTTGGTAAGTTTTGCATATTTATACACTTTTTCTACACAAGTGGAAGCGAAGGGGTTACGCCCTTTTAACTATCCCAGCTAAAATAAATAATAATTATAATAATATCGAGCAAATCAGTTTGCACTTTTTCCTAGCCTAATTTTTTTGCCTAAAATGTCTTGCATCTCTAATGTCCGGAAACAATGGCATATCGAGAAAAAGAGATGCGGTATTGTATTCCCCTTCACTCACTACGAAACAGTAGCATCAAAATGGGAATCCCGAACACAAGGTGATTTTCGAGTAAAAAAATACCATTCTATTCACTCAAACAAGGAAAGCCCCTCGACTACATTTATCAATGCGTAGTTAGAACAGAGCTGATATGTGGGGCGAATAGAGATCCTCGAGGTCTATCTGTGGATTAAAGAGAAATTTTCTGCTCTCAGGCACATGGACGGTAGAGGGTGGCAATGTTTAAAAAAATGGTAATTTTGACTTTCCAAGACAGAAAATTTCTCAAAAGGGAAGGGACAGGGGTTCAGAGATAGTAAAAGACTTAGCATGGCAATTTACTAATAATCATCAATAAAATCGACGCAAAACCAACTCAATCGCATTTTTTTTTGCCTACCTAAAATGTTTCAGTCTCTAATCTATGGAAACAACGGCATATCGAGGAGCGGTACGCGGCGTTGTATTCCCCCTTCATTCACTACGCTTACAGTAGCATCAAAATAGGAATCCCGAACATAAATACCTAGGTATATATTTAAGTAACAAACTGGGTTGGGAGGAACAAGTCACTAATACCACAAGGAAAGCCTGGAAAGGACTACATTTATCTATGCGTATTCTGAAGAAATCTAACCGAAAGTCAAAAGAATTAGCGTACAAAACCCTTGTTCGCCCAATTATGGAATATGGAGCAGTAGGTTGGGATCTATACAGACCAAACCAAATCGATTCAATAGAAAAGGTCCAAAAGGCTAAGCAAAAAAGTCAAAATGGGGAAGGGACAAAATGTTGAGGAATTAGAAATGGAGCTTAGGTTGGGAACAGACAAATCAAGGCGATTCGAAAAACCACACTCATCGCAAAATTGTCAAAATGGGGAAGGGACAAATGAGGAGATAGTAAAAGACATTGACCGACATCAATGCCAGATTAGCAAACCATCGTACTTAGGAAGGGCTGATCATATTAGGAAGTTTAAGGGGGTACTGTGGTGAAAATCAAGGCGACCAAACCATTAAAAAGACTCACCGCATTGTTTAAGGCATAAATGGGACACAAATATTGACCGACATCAATGCCAGATTTTAACACCATGTACTTAGAAGGGCTGATCATATTAGGAAGTTTAAATGTAGAAGACAAAGAACGGACGTGGCAAAATTTTCTTTTGTTAACCGTACAATAGTAGACTGGAACAGCTTACCTGCGGCAATCTTTCAGGGTGGTCCTCTTAAAACCAATACATTTAAGGAAAGGTTGAGAAGATCAGACTGAAAATGTAATTGGAGGTGCAGTGTAATTATTTAAGTTGTGTCATGTACTTAATTGAATTGATATATAATTAATTAAGTTGATATATAATTATTAAGTTGATATGTAAAATAATTAAGTTGATATGTAATTAATTAAGATGATATGTAATTTAGTTGATATGTAAATAAATTAAGGTGATATGTAATTAATTAAGATGATATGTAATTAAGTTGGTATGTAATTAATTAAAGTGATATGAAATTATTTACATTGGTAATAGTTGGGTGAAATAGAAGTACTTATAAGTTAGATTTACTTTTGCTTATCGTAGGCGTTATTATGGAATAGTTTTTAATTATAGTCCTAGGTTTATTGCATCTACTATTTATAGATTTACGTTTATTTTATTTTTTTTTCATTTAAGTTTTTTTAATTGTAAATATTGTATATTATATATCACTGCCACCGGGTGTATACCCAATTGTAGTGTTAATAAATACATACATACATACATACATAAGCTGTTTTTTGAGAAAAATATAGTCTATGAAGACTTTCAACTTCTATTCCTCCAAAAATCTCGCCGCCATAACTCCGCCATATGTGTAGCGAGAACAAAGCTGATAAGTGCGGCGAATAGAGCTCTTCGAGCTCTATCTGTAGTGCAAGGGCAACCCTTTGCCCCAGACATATGGACGATAGAGGCCGGCAAATCTTAAAAAAATGGTAATAAATAAGTAGAGGGATAAGTTTTTCTCTGTAATGATGAGGTCTATGAAAGACATCATATGAGTAATGCAATATGAGGCATTATAAAGGTTGCGGCAAAATATCCTCCCTAATTTAAAGTTTAAATAAAGAACAGATGGATCAAAATAAGGAAACTGTATTAATATGAATTGTATCTAAACAGAGGAAAATTTAGGTTTACATGTGTTGCCATAGCGATATCAAATGGCATGCGCAAAACAACAAGAATTGAATAGGACATTGAATACACGGAACTGACATTCAATTAGTGCAAATTGTAATCTGTAACGAATTCCAACTATGCCGTGGACGGGCGAAGAACGTGCTTACGCTTGGTATCGTTTCTGAGAAGTGGTAATTCCGTTGTCGCTCCTCAAATGTTTCCCGGACGCTTCATTTCTTCACGTGGCGACGTCCCCTGGCCAGCACGATCACCAGACCTTGCACCCCGTGATATTTTTCTACGGGGGCAAATTAAGGCTGAGGTGTTCAAACATCGGCCGAGGACTTTGCCAGACCTAAGAAATGCAATACAGGATGAAATTGGTCTTATTCCTCAAGAAATGCTAGTTATAGTGATTCAGAATTTCCGAAGTCGCATTCAACAATGCATTGATAGTGAAGAACACCACTTGAGAGACACGTTATTCAAAAAATGAAAAATTCCCACTGTTAAGATACCATTCATATTAATAAAGTTTCCTTATTTTGTTTCATCTGTTTTTTTATTTAAACATTAAATTAGGGAGGATGTTTTGCCGCACCCTCTACAATGTACTATTCCTTTCGCAAGAGATTTCCGAGCAAATGTGTTGCACAGACTACAACATTTTAAAAACGCCGCAGCTTTCCTAATACGAGAATCGTGTCCATCTGATTGACGCTTGAACAAACACCACTCCCTGGGTCGCGACTCCAGCAACAAAGACGTACCTATGGCAACAGTACTGCTTCATTAGAATAATTACGTTCCCTCGCTTCATCTTCATTATAAATGTGACGTACATCAGGGGTGTCCATCAGCAATCACGACATTTGAAAAATGTCAGTTGTTATTCCTTATTTAACACGTCTTTGTTGTACGAAGGCTATTCACGGACTGTGTCATGATATAGCAATAGTATATGAATGACAAAACAATGGCAGGAGAAGTTGAAGTTCTCGAAGAAAACAAAATGTTATTTTTTTTTTTTTGGAAATTGTCTGGAGTTTAGTTTTATTTATAATGAAAAAAAGTATTAGACCTACATAAATGTCTCGATAAAAGAGTGGCCTCTTAAAAATAAATCAAATGTAATTAAAATAAAATAAATTAAATTTAATGAAGTGAAATTACATCACGATAATAATTGAATCGAACAATTTCAAGACTAATCAAATCATCTGAAGAAAATGAAATCACTTCAAGACAAAATCAAAACTGTCATTAGAAAATAAACTTCTTGTTTATAAAGTCATACTAAAACAAATCTGGACATACGGCATCCAACTGTGGGGAACTGCTAGCAACTCAAACATTGAAATACTGCAGAGATATCAGTCCAAAACTGAAAGTGAAATTTTCAGGTATAGGCCTATTTATTTAGTAGCCTTACAGAATGTTTTCGTAAATCTAATGTACCGTATATACATATTACTGAAGATAGTGCATTGAAAATTTTGAAAATATTCGCATGGAAATTGTTTGTAAGGAAATGAATTAACAAAGCAACTACTGTTACATCATAAGCAAAAGATACGTGCCCATGTGTTGTAAAAATGTCAGCTCTATAGCTTCAGCAGATTTCGAGAAAATAATTTAATATTCTGATGATAGGAAGTTGCTCACAAATATCACCTTGAAAGCATAATGCGATAAGAGTTTTGTTATGTAATATTAGTTACACTTAAAACAGATACAGTGCCTAGGTAACTTTGCTTTGTACTGTACTATTGTTTTGATTAGTTTATTGATTATTTTAGTAAGGCTAAAGATACCATCAATATAAATTCCAACTTATCATGTCATACTCAATCTCTTTCTTTGGAATATCACTTTCTTTGTGAATGATGTGTTTCATCCACTTAATACAGTATAATACGCGTATTATACTACTATGGAATTTAAGTGAATATTCCTTCTTAACTCTCTATTATGTTATTAAGATTTAAAACACAAGTGCAATATTAAGAAATCAGTGTTAGTACTTTTGTTTTACAGACAATATAGATAATATTAAACAG
The DNA here is from genome assembly GCA_025594305.2 of Periplaneta americana. Lineage (NCBI taxonomy): Eukaryota > Metazoa > Arthropoda > Insecta > Blattodea > Blattidae > Periplaneta > Periplaneta americana. Next base: position 82,806,720 of record JAJSOF020000031.1, on the reverse strand, counting down.
AAAGAAGCCATATAAAAATAACGACTCACGTTCCATTTGAAGTTTGTGCACCACTGTTTTCTTAATCCAACAGGTTGCTTATTCATATACAGTACACAGCCCTTCCTCTTTCCATACTTAGCGCTTGCTGCCCGCGCACGACGTCAAGGCCAGAAAAATTCGCTTGCTTTGATATCACTGCACTAGTGTTTTAATGGCTCACTTTACGCGCAGATAACAGGGTAAAATGCAATTTTACGCACTATTGTAGAAAAATTATATTATATGGAATAGGATAAGAAGTAGCGTGCGTACTGCCCATTTAAGCGATCCGTGGTTCGATTCCCGTGTAGGAAATGGAAGAATTTTTTCTTCCAGCTAAGGTGCTGGATGGTTATCCCTTGTCTTGATTGTCCTGTGATGTCTCTGCGGTGGTCCTACGTCATGTTAACCCCATATCCAGCGAGACCCGCAATGTGTATATGTCTATTGTTGATTCAGAGACTAGCCCTACCCACAGTGGACTATAAGTCGGAGATAAAATGAATAAAGAAAGAAAGAAATAGAATAAAGTAAAGTAATCCGATAAAAGAAAATGTAATGAAGTGAAATCAAGTTATTTGATGTAAAAAATAAAATCGTAATAAATCAAATAATTCCTTCTTTCTTGCACTTTTCCGTTTTTGGGTAATTACGGCGGTTGATTTGCACGCTTCCTTCCCTCTGCGTCCCTGATCAAGTTTCATAGCATTCGACTCGTGCCCTGTAAAGCAGTTTTACTACAATAAATATAATTAAAATTAAAATTAAAATTAAATGTTATAAAGTTGCATAATGTTGTTTAATGATCAATCAAATTTTTCTACAATATATAAATAACTTTTTTTTAACTTTCCTGTGTTAATTCAACTATGGTATTATACCTTAGTTAATGACTAATTTCGTTTTAATTTCCGCCATCTTCAGATTTCTAGTGAGGTACTGCTCTTGTTTCCGGTTTATTGTCGTTGGTGCCTTGGTGGTGGCGCGTTTATGATCGGTAGTGTTGTGTCGAAAGGGCGTGCGTTCTGAAATTTAGATGTGTATTGGGATGAGTTGTGCATGTGTTTTTGTATGTCTGTATATTTCGTATTGTTACAGAGTTTTGTTTAGTTTCTGGCTTTTCTGTTCAACTAGTGGCTTGTGCAGCAAATGCTGCTAAGTTCATTAGAAGTTCAAATTATTTTTTTTTTTCAAATTTATTTCCAATGAAGAATACCAGACATTTTGGAAGTTATTTGCTTCCATAATAATAAACATAGGCCTACCCCTCCGAATGCTTTTCTTCATGCTTCTTTTTATTTAACCTATACATCTTCAGTTCTTGAGTTCCAATGCGAAAACGCAAGTAACAATGTCAGAACGATCAGTCGGTTTCACATGTGGGAGTGAAGCAATAGCTACTGTATTTCAGGTTATTGTGGATTGTAGGTTAGAGTTATGAAAATATCCTCTGCCCCGTGCCCCCTGCCCCCGTGCCCCCGTGCCCCCGTGCCCCCGTGCCCCCGTGCCCCCGTGCCCCCGTGCCCCCGTGCCCCCGTGCCCCCGTGCCCTCGTGCCCTCGTGCCCTCGTGCCCTCGTGCCCTCGTGCCCTCGTGCCCTCGTGCCCTCGTGCCCTCGTGCCCTCTGGCCCGTATGCCCTCTGCCCTCTGCCCTCTGCCCTCTGCCCTCTGCCCTCTTCTCTTCTCTTCTCTTCTCTTCTCTTCTCTTCTCTTCTCTTCTCTTTTCTTCCTGCTTTCTTGTTTTTTGCCTTCTTTCTCCATTCGCTTGCTTTCTACTTGATTCTCAATCTCCCCTACTGTATCTTAGATCCTTGTCATTGTCACAAGTTTCATATTCAATCTCTACATTGCCTTCAGCGTCATCATCAGCATCATCATCTGAACTTTTATCTATGATCTGCAGAGTAGGCCTAGTGTCGATCACCACCTAAGTTTTCATCCAGTGTTACTTTGTTAGATGAAACACACTTAAGGGAATACATAAACTGCACTAACAAAAAATTTTCTCCCTCCAAGACTGGATCTTCAATCAGCATCTCGAGTTCCACTAAAGAAAAGTGAAGTTAAGGATGTCTGAGACTTATTTCCATATGTAAAAGAGGAAAGCCGCTCATTTTATGAGTCTCTTTTTCAATCTTCTGAGACTATGGAAGATGAAGAGGAGAGTAAAAGTGATGACAGTGATGAGAGGGAAATGATGTGGAAAATATGGATGTGGAATGAACAAAACTAATATCCTACCTTGTTTGAAAAACTTTTTTACTATTCAACAAGTTCATGATGTATTAAAGCAGAAGGTGTAAATATGGGCTAGGAGTGGTAATATGGGCTACCCCCTTTTTTACTATATAATATGGTGTTGTTATCTAGCGGAAAAGCTCTAAAAGTACATCTCGTGTCCGTGAGTCTGCGTGCACAAAGAGACAAACCAGTTGTCTTTGTGATGTGGATGTGGTATGTTCTTTGTGTTTTTCATAAATTTCAAAGATTTTTCAGGTATGTAGTTTCAATTTTATTTAATGAAATATATATCGGTGTTAAGAAATCACGCTTAATGTGTTGCACTGATTAAGAATAGCTCTATCACATGGCATAAGAGTAATATTCATTTAGAACAATTGCCATACATAATCTTAGAAACTTCCATGAGTCGATGCTGCTAATATGGGCTACTGCTATGTGTCAAATATTGGATAGGTAGCCCATATTAACTGCACATTAACACGTCCTGTATTTTCACTATCGTGATTTGCGTTATTTGTTACAGAATATTGCCAATGGTTTGACACAGGTTACCTACTTATGTGTCTTTGTTTTTTTTTTTATTTTCAAATTTTTGTGTTGGCCCATATTTAGACCCTATTACCTATAGAGGACCAGTTCGTCTTTCTTTCAAAAAGCAATTATATGCAAATATCTATTGCAACTATTGATCTTTAAGACTGGAAAAATTGTATATGAATAATTACTCTGTATGCCAATAAAGATTTCTAAGCAATATGCCACACCATTTTCCATTATTATGAGAAAAACAAAATGGTCGCCCATATTTCCACCTTCTCCTCTACCTTGTTTGATAAACTTCTATTCCTTATTTTGTTTTGAAAACATTTTTAACTTTTCAAAATGTTCGTGATTTGTTATTTTGTGTGGAAGAACTACCATAAAGTCTAAATATTCATGATTCGTTATTTTGTTTTGAAAACATTTCAGACTTTTCGAAATGTTCGTTATTTGTTGTGTTATGTGAAAAATATCTGAAGTTCTAAAAATTTTAATGAATATTATTAATAATATTGCTGTATTTTACATAAAATATAAATAATAATAAATTTTTATAACGACTACACAGCTTTTATATATATATATATATATATATATATATATATATATATATATATATATATATTTTTTGAAAGTACGTTTTCTAGAAAAGAGATCCATAATATGCATTACTTTTATACATTATTCTTTAAATATATAACACTGGATTAAAATGCTTTCAGCATTTCTGTTATATTATGTAAAAAAACACAATATTACGTATCCAGCAGTTTCATACTCATTGGTTAGTGCATGTAGTGCAATGCTTTAAAACTTTCAACTCTATATAAGGTGGGTGCTCCTGTTATGGCCATGTTCCTGATATGGCCACCCCCTATTGTGAGTTAGTTAACCAAAAAGTCCGCTAAATTGCAGCAGCATCCAGTGAAAGGGCATCCTGGTATGTCACTTGATCGTTTTCCATCCAGTCAGGTTGAACAATATGGCGTCAGTTGCCTTTTTTGTGGTTTTCATGTGACCTCTTCTTATTTTTCTCTGGTAAGTCTCCTTTGTTTTATGCGTGTTTTTCAATGACTTCTTTCATGAAAACCATCGTACTCCATTCAGTTTTTAATGTTCTGTTGATTGGTGTTGTAGTTGATGGCGTATCTTTTACGAGTTGTTCATAATCAAACGATTTTCGTGAAAGCTTACCTGCTCCTGATATGGCCATATCAAGTTCATTTAACTTTTATTTTTTCACCTGACAAATTTACATGCCTTATAGCTGGGATTACGCAAAGATTTTGTATTTTAAGAAAAACAACTTAATTTTTTTTATGGAAAAACCTGTTTTGACTACACTTTTGAATTATAAAAAGGATTATTAAGTGTCATTTTTATTCATTTTACACCAAAATTATTTAATTTTAACACAACTGCGCTATCAAACTGAAAACAATCACGATTTGTAGAACATGGAACAAGGGTGGCCATATCATGTGCACATGTTCCTGATATGGCCACTAGGTAGACTTTAGGAATTTGGGATTTTTTGGACAATTAAAGCTATTTTTATGGGGAAAGGAAATTGTTTTAAGAAAGTCCATTAGACTGAGAACGAGTAAGAAAAAAGTGGTTTACATTTTTTAAAAATGGCGGCTATAAAATTTCTCAAACCTTAGCATGGCCATATCAGGGACACCTACCTTATATCTAAGAACAGCATTTTGGAGTACGGGCCCTTATTGCAGCAACGTCCTCAATTTTGTAATTACCAGATACAATAAACGGTTTGTGACTTAGTTTAAAGGAATCGCTGCTTCACCTTCCGCTTTTTCCACGTCACAATATTTTACGACATTATAAGCCAGTGGTCGTCAGCTCTCTCTGAAATGGGTAAAGGGTAAGCGGAGCCATCCCGTGTGCTCCGTCGTGCAGCACGAAGAGGTAGAGAGCATACCCGCTAGCAGCTACGAGTGCACCATAGTGAAGTGTGTTCTCCGCGGGTAAGCGACGCCAGCCCCAGGGTGCTCTGTGCTGATGACCGCTGTTATAAGCAATACGCTTGTATTGTAATAAATTCTCAAAAATAACTATCACAATATTACTCATATCACAATATTATTGTCGAACCAACGGATCTGTGCCCCCGTAAGATATGCGAACTGAACCCTAATTCCTTCTCAGCCTCGGTAATTCATTTCTCTCCCTGCATTCCTATCTCTCTCTTTTCTATCTCTCTCCCCCACTATTCACAATTTTGAGTCTTCTTGCAGGACAGTTTATTTGCACTTCCAGTCCAGTGTTGCTGACTCAACATGAACACTGTAGCACGGAGTGGCAAAAGAAATAGTATTAAGCAAGTACGTAATAGCATTTTGCGATAAAGAGAAACAAACAGGTCAGTATCTGTTTCCTATAAATAAGGCAACGAAAATAGCAGCTGCGATCACAAGTGTGGCTTATCTTATTTCAATTGATTACGTATTAAAATCACTTACTTAACTAATACTAATGATACAACATGTTACGTAATTTATATAGGCAGGTCAGAGAACCTAATAAAGAAAATCAGAAGAGAGGAGTCTGTGCAGGAGATGAAAATCTAGGATCACCAGGGAAGAACAGACCAAGGGAACCTTTAATTCTTGTAGATGATATGAACCGATGTATATTTTAAGACGAAAGATACAAGAATTTTATACCGTGCAGAAAGAAGTTCCGACATTGAAGAAATTACTGAAGGTTGCGAGAGAAGCAATAATTTCCAAGGTTGGAGAGAAACGTTACGGAAAGTAGAAATACAAGATGTAGGCTATTTTGATTGAAAGAAATTATATTGTAGCAATTATTATTATTAGCATGGAGGACCAGTTATTTATGACACCGTTCGACGGAAGTTTGGCAACATCCCTATTCGGTAAGGTTCGTGGCTTGCTGTTTGACATGGTGGGAGGAAAGCGGGTGGAATGGGGTGAGTACAGGCGTTAACTTTTTCGAGAACGATGACAGTGCTGAAGGGGCACAGATCCGATGGTCCGACTATACCAACCTTTATGCTATTATATTAAATTCAGTGAAGTGGAATAATTGAACTGAATGGAATCAAATCAAACAGAATAACATAAAGTAAAATGAAGTAAGATTTTACATAATACGTGGATGATTTTCTTCGGTAAGAACTCGCACGGGATTCCTCGCATTGGCGGGTGTTCAATTGCTGTTATCTTGTAACCTCGCTAATTAATGTCAGTACGCAACAATGCCGAGATTGGAGCACATCCGGTGGCACGGGCAGCATCGGAACATCGTCACGAGGCTAAGTACTTCCTCGCAGCTATTGAGGTTGAAGTACGCTGACGCTCAGCTCAATATCAGGCCCAAATCTTTATGGATCACTTATCTGAGTCCGCATAAAGACAGCGTAACTTCCTGAGCATCTATAAACAATCTTTTAAGAGAATTGCAGCACTCAAACACCAACCAGATTGACTGGTCACGTAATATTTATATTCGTTGAAGAGGCTGAAGAACATTCTTCTACTACATCAGTATTTTGTCACTCTTAGGCCCGATTGTATATTTATTGTCATCAAAATTATGTACAATTTGTATATAATTGGTTAATGGTGGTCCTGTTTTCCAGGAAAGCACCCGTAACTACATTTTACTATTAATAACTACTACTATATTACATATATTCCATACTACGTACAATCATTCTAGTTATTTCTTAACAAAAAAGTCGTTTCCTTTAATTACTATTTCTTATATATAAGGTAACTCTTTCACCTCCGATAGCGTGTGAAATATTTCAGATATACACAAACCAATAATTACAAGTTCAGGGGTTAGGTACAGCTTACAACAGTAAAATTTTTGGAAATATTCAACATTTTTTCCTCCATTACTGTATCTTGTACAATAATGCAAATTGGTATGTGTAAAACACTGTCCTTCCGCTATATGAAAAAAAAAATATTTTTACGATTTAAAAAGAATTACTTATATTTTTTGCAAAATTCAAAATGGTGGCAGTTTACTGTGCAGTGATAAAGCTTTTCCCTCAAAACCCATACACTTGTTAACTTTTTCATGTTCTCTTTCTTTTATTTTATTGTTGACACTCATGTTTACAATATCATGCTCTTTCAACTACATTCCTTGGCAAATAATATTTTTTGTGTTAGAAAAAAAATACTGATATTTGACCATTCTTTTAAATGAATTTATTTTTTACCAGACGATCTATCAAAGGTAGAGAAATGGTCTTGCATCATATTGTAGATATGACATGCATAAATGTATAGAAAAATTTTCATCATAGAATGTTGGATAGTTTTTGAGTCATGTGGGAAACGCTTCATCACTGCACAATGAACTGAATTTTGAAAAAAAAAAAATGATAAAATGTGAGTAATTTTTTTTAAATCGTAAAAATATTTTTTCGTATAGAAGAAGGACAGTGTTTTACACCTACTAATTTTCATTATTGTACAAGATACAGGAATGGAGTAAAAAAATGTTGAATATATCCAAAATTTTACTGCTGTAAGCTGTACTTAACCCCTTAAATTACATCTGATACACGTAATGTATTTTTTGAACATGAAATAATTTTCAAGTTATTACAGTCAACTTTCTTTTTTCTTAAATGGGAACCAACTATGTTTTGTATTGCAAAAGTTGCGTTAGCTCTGTCTAATAACAACTGATTACTTTACAGACTGTTTGAATGACACCGGTAAGAGTAAACATAAACAATGTCTGACCAAGGATCGAACAGAGGAAGGGCAATGGTTAGAGTTGTGCGTCAATTAAAACACAATCACAATGTGCTGTACATTTTAATACTATGGAAAGGTTGAAAATGGTGAAGTGAGATATAAAAGTAGCGTACAATAAAAAATAAGTTTACAATTGAACGGTTCAGAGCCATAGTGGGCCAAGCGCCATTTATTAAAAACGGAGAAAGCAAGGGTTAAAGTTAAGTGAATACCATAGTTTAATGAAGATCGACATAGGGGAGAGTCGAGTAGTATCGGACATCGGGTAATATCGGACAGTGAGTTTCTTTCATCTACCACACAATGATAGTACCTGATTGACATGGTTACGTTTCTGTACTACCATATGGTAGTAGATGAAAGAAACGCACTGTCCGATATTACCCGATGTCCGATACTACCCGACTCTCCCCTACCTATATGATATGATATGACATGACATGACATGACATGATATTATGATATGATATGATATGATATATGATACGATATATGATATGATATGATATATGATATGATATATGATATGATATGATATGATATGATATGATATGATATGATATGATATGATATGATATGATATTTGATTGATATGATATGATATATGATGCGATTATACTGTATAGGCCCATTTCTCTCAACATATTTGGTCCCGCTGATTCTTCACATTTCTGTATTCGGGCTAGCTTTCCCTTACTTACTATTTACAAACTTTACGTGCCCTTAATACCTGCTCCTGATTATGTATTTCATGTCTCTTCACTTTCATTTATCCCTCCTTCTAATTTAAAACACTTACTAACCTACTTCTCTTCTTTTATTCTGTGTTACACCTAATAACTTTTCATACTATTTTTTCCCTTTTAACTTCATTCCCACCTTGCTCGTAACTAACTACATAATTATTTCCTGTTAATAACATAATTTCATTTTAAACTTATCTAACATAGGAGACAACTCTTGTTGACTTATTTCAGGAAATATAACATATTATTAAATTCACTGTAAAAACACTTCTAGCATATATAATCATAAACACTCGTACTCAAAGAACATTAGTTCAACTTGATTTATAACTTTGGACCTAGAATCCACTGTTCAATCAAAAACAAATCCATAACCTTGAGGAAGTCCATCCGTTCAATTCCATTTTTCAGTTATACAAGAAACCCTGTACTGGTACACCATTTCCTCAGGTTATAATTATTGCTTTTTCTTCCCTACTACCCCCTCGCTTGACACTACTAACTCGATTAACACTCTCTATACTAGTTAAGGTAATAATAGAGCCATATAATGAAGAATATGGCAGGAAACACGCATAGTTGGCGGAAGCATTCTCTATGTAAAAACACTTCTAGCACATTTAATCATAAACACTCGTACTCAAAGAACATTAGTTCAACTTGATTTATAAATTTGGACCTAGAATCCACTGTTCAATAAAAAAACAAATCCATAGCGATGAGAAAGTCCATCCGTTCAATTCCATTTTTCAGTTATACAAGAAACCCTGCAGCATTTCTTCAGGTTATAATTATTGATTTTTCTTCCCTACTACCCCCTCGCTTCTTACTGCTAACTCGATTAACACTCTCTATACTAGTTAAGGTAATAATAGAGCCATATGATGAAGAATATGGCAAAAACATTCTCGGAAGCATTCTCTATGAATCTCACAAAACCTGCACAGATTCGAACCCATCCCCTTCGGCGAGAAACTGTCTGCTCGACAGCTGAGCGAACCTGTTTTATTGGTACACCGTTATTATATCAATTAGAAGAAAAGCGTGTGCCGTGAGTCGCTGATGCACGGAAGCGTTGTCTTATGTAACTGACCGGCGGGCTGACGTGAAATAAGCCTGCCTAAATATCTGAAGCATAATAAAGCTGTATAATAGTATTAAAAGCCTATTGATGCTCTCACAACAAACCAGTCCTGCATGTACTATTATTAATTAATCGCTTGCGTGACGCCAGCCGTGCGTATCATTAGAGTCTATTATTACACTCTCCTCCCGACAGAGAATCCAGTCAAGTCATGAGTGGCCCATGACATTGCGAAACTCGTTCCTCAATTAAGAGGATTCGGAGTTATGCATACACTCACTGCTGCATACAATGCCTCTACCAATTCCACACACGGTGTGCCATGTATGCCTCAATGCAAGGTTTACATTCACTCTAATATCTTCTCACGATTTTGACATCACTTGAAAACCTTCTCACAATTCAAACCAGTGTTGCCAGGAGTAGAGTAAAATCCCTATTGTAGAGATATTTTAACCCTAGTAGGGATGAGGAATCTATGCGGATGACGTGAATATGTTAGGAGAAAATCCACAAACGATTAGGGAAAACACGGGAATGTTGCTTGAAGCAAGTAAAGAGGTAGGTTTGGAAGTAAATCCCGAAAAGACAAAATAGGCCTATATGATTATGTCTCGTGACGAGAATATTATACGAAATGAAAATATAAAAATTGGAAATTTATCCTTTGAAGAGGTGGAAAAATTCAAATATCTTGGAGCAACAGTAACAAATATAAATGACACACGGGAGGAAATTAAACACAGAATAAATATGGGAAATGCCTGTTATTATTCGGTTGAGAAGCTTTTGTCATCTAGTCTTCTGTCAAAAAGTCTGAAAGTTAGAATTTATAAAACAGTTATATTACCGGTTGTTCTGTATGGTTGTGAAACTTGGACTCTCACTTTGAGAGAGGAACAGAGATTAAGGGTGTTTGAGAATAAGGTTCTTAGGAAAATATTTGGGGCTAAGAGGGATGAAGTTACAGGAGAATGGAGAAAGTTACACAACGCAGAGCTGCACGCATTGTATACTTCACCTGACATAATTAGGAACATAAAATCCAGACGTTTGAGATGGGCAGGACATGTAGCACGTATGGGCGAATCCAGAAATGCATATAGAGTGTTAGTTTGGAGGCCGGAAGGAAAAAGACCTTTGGGGAAGCTGAGAAGTAGATGGGAAGATAATATTAAAATGGATTTGAGGGAGGTGGGATATGATGATAGAGACTGGATTGATCTTGCTCAGGATAGGGACTTATGGCGGGCTTATGTGAGGGCAGCAATGAACCTTCGGGTTCCTTAAAAGCCAGTAAGTAAATATGTAAGTAAGTAAGTAAGTAAGTGATTGAGGAATTCTTGTGTAAAACTGGTCCAATTGTAGGGGTTTTCTCATCTTTCTGTTAATATTCATAACAATTGCCATGTATTTTAATTTATATTTTATAGATAGTCTATAGAAAACTGAAATTCACATCGATCTATATTTACTCGTACATAAAGCATTTGACAAGCAGACATGGAAAACGGTATAAGTGCCTCCGAGGTCAAATTTTGTTTTCGTCACAGAATGTGATATAGCCTATGTAGCAGCGCCAATGTCATAGTATTGGATATATGTGCCACAGTTATATATTTGTTGTTCTTATACTTCTAGTTGTAATGGTGTTAACGGTATATGAACATTTAACCCGTAACCTTGGATGTGGGGTATATTCTACCCAAGCCATTTTAAAATCCTTCATTTATTCTGTTATCCGTAACCCAACACAGGAGCGCTACTCAGTACCTTCCTGGAAGTTGATTATTCACTGTTAGATAGTAATCATAACCTAAACCGCTTTAATTTCAGGCTAGGGGAGATTATACCCCATGTCCCAGGTAACGTTAGTTTTTCCACATTTATCTCATTTCTTCTCTAAAGGTAAACATGACGTCCGCATGCGGGCTGTATGCGGGCTGATGATCCGAAGTTCAGTGGTTGGACGCAGAATACTTTGGAAGCTGAGGAAAGTGACTTTGGTGACAATGACTGTGATATAGATCCAGTGGAGGCTGCAGAAATTGTGTTTGTCACAACTGCCTAAATTCAATCTAAATATTTAGTACAAGTTTTGTAACAATTGAAATTTATTTTGAGGTTAATTTATGCATTATTGTTTACCGCTCAATTTTCTGATATTCAATTTTGTTAATGATTATATGTGCTTCCATTATTTGTTTATTAGCAGAGGGTAAAAAAGTGTCGAGGAATTTCTCAAAGTACAGATTTGTTGGCAACAAAGGCTTCCTTTCCACAAAAATATATATATATATATATATATATATATATATATATATATATATATATATATATATAATTTGAAATGGTAATGGAAATTACGGGAAAACGGCTGGATGGATTTTAATAAATGACCCCTCATTTTGAAGCTTGGAACTCAAAGTTTTTCGGAAAAATAGTAGTTTTCAGTGAAATGTCAATTTTTAAACATAATTTTCCTATTTTCCAAAATCCATCTGCCATCAGTTTTGAGAACTAGCCAATGGCATTCACGGCCGACTTGATATTCCCTTCGCTTTTTTGTAAAGGAGAAGCGAAGCGAGCATCAAGTCGTCCGTGTTGCATTTCAGAATAAAACAAAACACATAGTACAGTAAACAATATTACACGAAGGCCATGATCTGCAAGAATGCTAACATATTTACAGCTCAAATTAAATTGGTTATTGAAAACTTAACTTACTAAAAATAATTTACAGGTTCGATTCTGTGGTGTGTAATTTTCTGGTTACAGCTGTGTATTGGACATTAAAAACTACAAACCTTGAGGTGGTTTGATGATATTATTATCACATAAGAAATGAATTATTATTGTAGTTAATGGCATGATGTGACTATTTTTCATTAATTATACATATTAATGCTATATTGATGATATGAAAGTAAAACGTTTTGGGTTTATATAAGTAGATGTAGAGAATAACTTATATTAGATTTTGATTTCTATATTTTACTGAGTGGCGGCTATATAGTATATATAGTATATGTTACTGAAAGCTATAAAACTTACGTAAGATAATAATATTATTAAAAATCAAATATTTTTATAATTATTAATCAAGTGGGGTTGGGTCTTTTTCATATACAATATTTAATGGCGGTGTGGAGTAAGATATTTATATGCGTGGCTCTCTTCAGTATTGGCTCGAGAGAGAGTGTCTTACATTGTTATGGAAGCAAATAACTTTCCGAATGTCTGTTGTCCTTCATTGAAAATAAATCTGAAAAATGTTTATTTGAACGTCTAATAACTTAGTTTGCAACATTTGCTGCACAAGCCACTAGTATTTGTTTTTAATTATGAAATGTTATCTCATGTGCCTCCAAACTTAATTTCACTGCCATAATATGTCACATAGACTTGAAAATAGCGCCTGGTTTATAGAACTGGGTAAAAAATACCCCACATCCAAGAGAGTGTGACAAAAATAATATGTTCCAGGTTGCGGGTTAAAATTATTGAATTATAAAAGTGAATTCCTGATGTTTTGGAATATGTTTTTAAAGAAAACATTATTTTTTGTTAGAGCCTATTACAAAATTTTTAGAGACTATTTTAGGCACCTAAAATTACATTTTAACGACCTAAAAATTCGTACTCTAATAATAGGAGATATAAGAGAATGGAGAAGAGAAAAAAATAAACGGACGATGAAGTTGCGTCTGAAGAGAGGGAACAGGAGAGTAAAGTGAAGGTAACTGTAGAGGAAAAAGAGGTGAATGTATTAGAATAAATAGCATGGGGTATAAATCGAACAAATGTGGTTAGTAAGAGCAGAATGTGACAAAAGAGTAACATAGGCAATAAGAATAAGGAAGTTAGCAGAGAAAAGTAATAAGACTGAAATATAATATACTAGTGGCTCGTGCAGCAAATGCTGCTAAGTTCATTAGAAGTTCAAATTGAATTTTTTCAAATTTATTTTCAATGAAGGATACCAGACATTTTGGAAGTTATTTGCTTTCATAATAATGAAACATAGGCCTACCCCTCTGAATGGTTTTCTTCATGCTAAATACTTTTTATTTAACATATACATCTTCAGTTCTTGAGTTCCAATGCGAAAACGCAAGTAACAATGTCAGAACGATCAGTCTGTTTTACATGTTGGAGTGAAGCGATAGCTATTTCAGGTCATTGCAGATTGTAGGTTAGAGTTATGAAAATATCCTCTCCTCTCCACTCCCCCGTGCCCCCCCCCCCGTGCCCCCCCCCGTGCCCCCGTGCCCCCGTGCCCCCTCTGCCCTCTGCCCTCTGCCCCTGCCCCCTGCCCTCTGCCCTGCCCCTGCCCCCTCTGCCCTCTGCCCTCTCTTCTCTTCTCTCGTGCCCTCGTGCCCTCTTCTCTGCCCTCTTCTCTTCTCTTCTCTTCTCTTCTCTTCTCTTCTCTTCTCTTCTCTTCTCTTCCTGTTTTCTTATTTTTTGCTTTTTTCTCCATTCGCTTGCTTTCTATGTGATTCTCAATCTCTCCTACTGTATCTTAGATTCTTGTCATTGTCACATGTTTCATATTCAATCTCTACATTACCTTCAGCGTCATCATCAGCATCATCATCTGAACTTTCATCTATGATCTGCAGAATAGTGTCGATCACCACGTAAGTTTTCATCCAGTGTTACTTTGTTAGATAAAACACACTTTAGGGATAAATAAACTGCACTAACAGAAAATTTTCTATTAACATTATTGATACGTAAATCTGACGTACAATTCCAAATAATTATATCTCACAATAAGTTGGCCAAGCGAATAAGTTGCAACCTGCTGTCACGACTACTATAGTCAGCAACTGAAAGACGGAGGCATAGCTAGAAGAAGGAGGTGCTCTCTTGGCGGGAAAAGTAGTGAGGATCAATTGTTTATCCATTGTACGTCAAAATTACGTACGACAGAAGTTTTAAACAATGGCATTACTTCCTTGTGAGCAGGAAGAAAACAACTGTTTGATCACAGTATAGAGATATGTTCTCTATACTGTGGTTTGATTTCCACATATCCTACAAGTTTAATACAAGTAGTGTTAAGTTCATAACAATAACCTTAGTATCTCGTTATCATTATATTACTTCTCTTCAAATAATTATCTACCGTCAGATGGAAAGAAGTTTATGAGATTATACGTTCTCGTGCATAAAATCGAAACTTCACGTTGATGTGGACGTTATAGGCATTCCTAATAATATTTATAGTCTCAACAAATGTTGACGCAACATCCGTCGATCGACCACACTGTTACGTAAGTATTATAGTTTATATATATTATAGTTATATATAGTTATATATATATATATATATATATATACATATATATACATATATATAGCCGTTACTCAGTATATTATAGAAATGAAGATCCAATACAAAATCTTCTTTCTATGCGTCTACTTACTTAAGGCCCCAAAAATTTCACTTTCATATCATCAGTATACCATTATGTGTTACATTAACTATAATAATATTTCGTTTTTAATGGTAATAATGTCACCAAACATTCTTACGTTTTGTAGTTCTTAATATCGGATACACAGCTGTACTCGGAAAACTACAGACCAGAGAATGAGACTTGTAAATTATATTTATACGTAATCAAAAAATTACACAAATGAAGATCGGCATATTGGCATTATGATGTGAAAGAATCTGAACTCTAAGTATGTCAGCAATCCTGTAGGTCATGGCCTCCGTGTAATAGTCTATTGTTTATTGTAGTGTGTTTTGTTTTATTCTGAAATGCAATTAATTAGTTCTCAAAATTGACGAAAGATGGATTTTGGAAAATATGAAAATGATGTAGGAAAATTGACATTTCACTGAAAACTACTATATATCTGAAAAAGTTTGGGTTCCAAGATTCAAAATGAGGGATCATTTATTAAAATCCGTTCAGCCGTTTTCCCGTAATTTTCATTACCAGTTCAAATTATATATATATATATATATATATATATATATATATATATATATATATATACTAGTGGCTTGTGCAGCAAATGCTGCAAACTAAGTTCATTAGACGTTCAAATACACATTTTTCAGATTTATTTTCAATGAAGAATACCAGACATTCGGAAAGTTATTTGCTTCCATAACAATGAAAGATACTCTCTCGAGCCAATACTGAAGAGAACCACGCATATAAATGTCTACACCACACCGCCATTAAATATATGAAAAAGACCCAACCCCACTTGATTAATAATTATAAAAATATTTGATTTTTAATAATATTATCTTACGTAAGTTTTATAGCTTTGAGTAACATATACTATATATACTATACAGCCGCCACTCAGTAACATATAGAAATCAAAATCTAATTTAAGTTATTCTCTATATCTACTCATATAACCCCAAAACGTTTCATTTTCATATCATCAATATAGCATTAATATGTATAATTAATGAAAAATAGTCACATCATGCCATTAACTACAATAATATTTCATTTCTTATGGTAATAATGTCATCAAACCACCTCAAGTTTTGTAGTTTTTAATATCCAATACACAGCTGTGCCCAGAAAATTACACACCACAGAATCGAACCTGTAAATTATTTTTAGTAAGTTAAGTTTTTAATAACCAATTTAGTTTGAGCTGTAAATATGTCAGCATTCTTGCAGATCATGGCCTTCGTGTAATAATGTTTACTGTACTATGTGTTTTGTTTTATTCTGAAATGCAACACGGTCGACTTGATGCTCGCTTCGCTTCTCCTTTACAAAAAAAAGCGAAGGGAATATCAAGTCGGTCGTGAATGCTATTAGTTAGTTCTCAAAACTGACGACAGATGGATTTTGGAAAATAGGAAAATTATGTTTAAAAATTGACATTTCACTGAAAACTACTATTTTTCCGAAAAACTTTGAGTTCCAAGCTTAAAAATGAGGGGTCATTTATTAAAATCCATGCAGCCGTTTCCCCGTAATTTCCATTACCATTTCAAATTATATATATATATATAGAAAAGTAGAGTACAACATGCTTGCTTTAACGAAACTTGACCATTCAGTCTACTACTATGCTACCAAGAGATGCATGTTTCGTGATTAATCAAGAATAGATGTACCTGGATAGGTTTGGGATCATTTCAGTTATAAGAAACTGTACCAGCGAACTGTCTTCTTCTTGTATGATGGGTATAATACGAGAAGGTACTGGACTGGAGAGCTATCCATTTCCTATAAAGCCTTTTTATAAGTCTCTTAATAACCGAACCATTCCGTGCACATGTTAGCGGAAACCATATCCATTTTGTAAACATTTGAAACATTTCCGTTTTGGCTTTAATTTCCGTCAAATTATATGAACTAATGTCCGATATAATTTCGTCCATTGTCGGTGCAGGAGCCGTCAATTTAAACAATGATCGTAATAAAAACGAAATGTATACACAGTCATCCTTCACGCAGGCACTCGCCCATATAATTGCTCATATTTAAAACTTTTTGCAATAAATCTGATGATGGGAGAGTAAATGCACTATAAAAGTTAACAGGTAGGCATATTGATCATAGGCCTAATCATGATCATCGTCATCATCATCATCATCATCATCATAGTCGTCACCAGTGTCATTACCTCCAATACTAGCACTCATGGGTACTGCCTGTGG
The DNA here is from genome assembly GCA_025594305.2 of Periplaneta americana. Classification (NCBI taxonomy): domain Eukaryota; kingdom Metazoa; phylum Arthropoda; class Insecta; order Blattodea; family Blattidae; genus Periplaneta; species Periplaneta americana. The sequence goes on along the minus strand of JAJSOF020000031.1, from coordinate 82,789,660 downwards.
TCCTCCAGCAACAAAATCGCTGAGGTAAATATCTGAACAGAAGATACGTGATATTCATAATCTGCTTGTAGAACAGACTTCTTTTAATTAAAAAAATGCTCAGTAATAATTGTAAGGTAAAGGAGGGTAAGTGTGCGCATCTACAGTCTTAATAATAATAATAATAATAATAATAATAATAATAATAATAATAATAATAATTTATTTAACCTGGCAGAGTTAAGGCCATACGGACTTCTCTAACACTCAACCAGGAGTAAAACTGCGTTACAAAAACACTACAAATTTACAAAGTACACACCATTTTTACACCCAAATATAATAATAATAATAATAATAATAATAATAATAATAATAATAATAATAAAATGTAAACAACAAGTAAGTAGAAATCAGATATAATATATAACTATATAACATACAGAAAGAAAGAAGAAAGCATAATAAAATGTGAACAGCAGGTCAAAATAAATGAGACATACAAAGTATAAAAAATAAGACAATTATCGATAATAATAATAATAATAATAATAATAATAATAAATAATAATAATAATAATAATAATAATAAATAAGAATAGTAATAATAATAATGATAATGATAAGTAATAAAAATAATAGTAGTAGTAATAAAAAAGCATACAATGATTACAATATTTTTAAGTACACACAGTAAGGAAAATTATGATTATATATAGCTCAACTTATCACATTATATATACCATTATCGGAAAATATGAAAACAAAAATATAAAATAAGTTAAATATCACTAGAACATAAAAAAATGTGAATACGTGGAAACATGCAATACAACTCTTGTCATAATAGTAAGTTAGTTTGGCAACTCGTCATAAGATAATTTTCTAACTTGGAATTGAAATATTTCAATGTTCGGCAGCCCTTGACTTCAGGCGGCAGAGAGTTCCAGTGACGAGAGGTAGCAACAGTGAAAGATGAGGAATACAGAGATGATGTGTGAAGTGGAATTTCTAGCTTGTTATCGCGTTGTGATCGAGTATTAATATTATGATAGCGAGAGAGAGTATGAAAACGAGCGAATAAATAATAGGGGGATGAAGTGTGCATAATTCGATATAAACCGTGTATAGTTTTTATACGACACTTAGGCAGAGCTGAGACATAAAACGTTACTAATAAACCATGTATGAGCGATGGATATACAAACAGGCTGTAACTATACAATGGGAATTGCTTTGCGTTGTATATAGAGAAAAAATGGCCGTCCTTCTAACAGCTATTCGTACCGACTGTCATTTTATTATGATGGCTGCCTTGTAACCACAAAAGAACAAACCAAAGAGCACAGAATAATTAGAATTATACTGCTGTAGCTTGTACTCTTTGACCAAAATATAGTGTGGTAATCGATTAGAGTCAGTTGTACTATCGATACTTAACACGCCACGGTAGAGTTCTCTACCGGATGCAATAGAGAACCTCAGATATTCTATTACCTTTCGTAACGAAGTAATAACGAAACTATGACGTAGCTGTGTAACAGTTGTACTGTTATACACGACGTATGTAGTGATCATTAGTAAGGAATTTACACACGACGTATAAACGAGCTACTCATTGTATAAGTATAAGACAGTTAAACGTCTGTATAGAGACGGTCTCACTAATAAACCGTATATAGTTTTTATGCGAGACTTATGCAGAGTTGAGACAGAAAACGTTACTAATAAACCATTCATAAGCGATGGATGTATAAACAGGCTGTAACTATACAATAGGAATTGCTTTTCAGTAGTTGTATACACGAAATCCCTTGTTTAAGCGTTGTATTTAGAGAAAAAATGGCCGCCCCTCTAACAGCTATTCGTATCGACTGTCATTTTATGATGATGGCTGCCTTGTAACTACAGAAGAACAAACCAAAGATCACAGAATAATTAGAATAATATTGCTGTAGCTTGTAATCTTTGACCAAAATATAGTGTGGTAATCGATTAGAGTCAGTTGTACTATCGATACTTAACACGCCACACTACAGCGCTCTACCGGATGCAATAGAGAACCTAAGATATTCTATTACTTTTCGTAACGAAGTAATAACGAAACTATGACGTAGCTGTGTAACAGTTATACTGTTATACATGACATGTAGTGATTATTAGTAAGGAATTTACACACGACGTATAAACGAGCTACTCATTGTATAAGTATAGGACAGTTAAACGTCTGTATAGAGACGGTCTCACTAATAAACCGTGTATAGTTTTTATACGAGACTTATGCAGAGTTGAGACAGAAAAGTCACTGAAAACCATGCATAAGCGATGGATGTATAAAGAGGCTATAACTATACTATGGGAATTGCTTTGCAGTAGTTATATACACGAAACCCCTTGTTTAAGCGTTGTATTTAGAGAAAAAATGGCCGCCCCTCTAACAGATATTCGTAACGACTGTCATTTTATGATCATGGTTGCCTTATAACCACAAAAGAACAAACCAAAGAGCACAGAATAATTAGAATTATACTGCTGTAGCTTGTACTCTTTGACCAAAATATAGTGTGGTAATCGATTAGAGACAGTTGCACTATCGATAATTAACACGCCACACTAGAGCGCCCTACCGGATGCAATAAAGAACCTCAGATATTCTATTACCTTTCGTAACGAAGTTATGACGAAACTATGACGTAGCTGTGTAGTAGTTATACTGTTATACACGACGTATGTAGTGATTATTTGTAAGGAATTTACACACAACGTATAAACGAGCTACTCAATGTATAAGTATAAGACAGTTAAACGTCTGTATATAGAGTGTTTTTAATAGTAAGACCGCTAGTGTATTATTGTCCTTGGAATCTGATGCTGGAAAGATTGTATGGCACAAGTCAATTAAAATTTTTATACCCACTCGCGGAAATTGACCGCTTTTACTAACACTATTAATATTTTGTAGAATTGTTAAGGAACATATTCCTCCTAACTTTTTCCAGGAAGCTAATAAAAGCCAATGCTCATATTGGAAATAAGACATATTTTTACCAACATCAATTTGTTCTATGTGTGATCTGCCGATATCATTCTGTGAACTGTTGAAGCAAAAACATTTTAGTTCAGAAGGGAACTATATTCTAAACATTTACAAGACGAAACGTTTCTAGATGTTATGTGAACTTTTTAATACCACCGTTTCAAATTTAAAACTCTTTAATTTCTTCCATTAATTCTTTCTCCAATGATTTGGTTTTTGAAGTTGCCGACAATGGCGATTACTAAGAGTTCTTGACCTAGTTATTTAAGTTACCGTTAAGTTGAAACACATCATATTAGTACAAAAACAGTTGCATTCTGCTTTGAAGAGGGCAAAAAATAAAGAACCACACAACGCGTGAGGAATGAATAAGATGTCAAATTTGGCACAGGACACACAAATTAGTTTCTTTCTCTTTTTTAAGGTAGTAATAAACCAAATCTCAGAAAATGGTATTCGGCGGTCTCTTTATATAGGCACAGATGTGCATTCTGTGTGTTCCGGTTTTTATAAAAGGTTACATGTCAAAAAATTTCAGTGGCTCCATAAACATTAAAATTCAATATTCTTTTACTACAGCTCACTGTTTCTGAAAGTTCTGCTGGGTGGCAAAGTTATTTCTTCACTTTCATTTCTTTTTGCTCCCACTCCTTTCCTTCTTTCGCATTATATGAAGTTTAAAAAGAAACTGTGGCGATGTAGAAAATTGATTTAGAAATTATTCACGGAAATGAACATTTTAAACTTCTCTAATACGAACAAAGAGATTTTTGACATGGTCTATCTTATGTATGTTCGTCCGTCAGTCTTTAACAGCGATTTCTATTGCCCATTGAAGAAGTGAATTATTGTTTTAAACAAAGGGTGTACGCCTGAAAACGGGTTTCGCTTACTACGGCGCAGTTCGTAAAGTGACATGAAAAAGTGAGAGCTCACCTACCCGGTGATTCAACGCATCAGCTTTTGGCAAATAAAATCTCGGGAATTATACTCGTACAATACATTTCTGATATTAGCTTATCTTATAAGTACTGGACTATCGACTGCTGGAACTATAGTAACTTACGACACACTTTGTACGATTTGTTCGTAATATAGACTACGCATCATAAATTCAATGAGTTATATAAATTGTGGAATCTAGAATTTAGCATTTTTTACGTTAATTTACTTTCTTTTATTTCCCTTTTGCAAACAAAGTATACAGAGTAACAATATAAAGTATAAAAAGAAAAGTATATAATATAATACGGATCAATCGGCCTTTAAACCAATATAAGCTGTTAACAGAATGTAAATGGAATATTTCAGTCAATGCTGACCTCTCAATATTGAAATCTTTACAGAAGTTCACAAACTGCTTGGATATCATCCCTTTTACACCAACTATAGATCCGATAATACAAATTGAATTAAGTTAGTATTCCTTATTAGAATATTGAAGTTAGGTTTATTCGAAATCGTATTGTCATATATTATTACTCGATATTATACATCTTGTATATTGTATAATTTAGGCTGTATCTGTATTTATATATATTTATATACATTATATTATACATATATATATATATTTTTTAAATTTAATTTGAATTATATAGGCCTATTTACCTTTTTCTCAGTTTTTTTTTCATTTTATGGCATAACTGTAATTATGTATTGTCTATTGTAATTGGGGCTTTGCCATGTTATAGAAAATTAAAGAAACAAATTATTGAGCATATGAATGAACGAATGAACGAACAAATGGACGAACGAACGAATGAAACAAGAAAGGAACGAATGAACAAATGGACGAACGAACGAATGAAACAAGAAAGGAACGAATGAACTAAGGAACGAACGAATGAACGAAGGAACGAATAAATGAACGAAGGAACGAACGAATGAACCAAGAAACGGACGAATGAACTAAGAAACGAACGAATGAACGAAGGAATGAATGAATGAACTAACGAATGAACCAAGAAACGAACGAATGAACTGAGGAACGAACGAAGGAACGAATGGATGAACGAAGGAACGAACGAATGAACTAAGGAACGAATGAATGAACGAAGGGACAAACGCATGAACGAAGGAACGAACGAATGAACTAGGGAACGAACGAATGAACTAAGGAACAAACGAATGAACGAACGACCGAAGGAACGAGCGAACAAAAGAATGAATAAGTAAATAAAGATTCGTTTATTAATGTGTACTGTACTGTCAACGAACTGAACTAAACTGAATGGAAGACTGCCATGATCTAAACTTGATGTCCTTTCAGTCTGTGTTATGTGTACATATTACGCAATACAACCTCTGATTTGGATTCTGGCCGATATGTTTATCTGTTTTCAGGCAGCACATCTCACTTGACGGTATGTGTCAAAGAAAAAACAATTGTTTGTATACATCTGAAATCTGATTAGTGTAATATGTAACTAGTCAGCGATGTATGCAATGAATGGGGAAAGGAACTGGCCACCCTACCCCATTATCTTCTGGCTCAATTGCCTCATGAGTCGGTATTGGTAAATATCACTTACAATTTCGACAGCAATGATCAGTATCACAAGAGAAATAAAACTTGACCCAACATGTGCGAAAATTGGACAGGGGCAGAACTCCACAATTAACGGATAACTGTGGCAGAAAAGGGTAATATGGCCCAGTTCCATGACTGATGATGATGATGATGATGATGATGATGATGATGATTATGATGGTGGTGATCTCCATGACATGAGAATATCTTGTTGAATTTGTGGATAACTTCAAATCGGGTGCAGATGGTCTTTGTTTACAATGCAACATCCATTGAAAATAATTTAAGGTGATTATAATTTTACTAGGTTTACTAATCACATAAACACAAAAAACTCGGACTGATAATGTAGTTTTGAAATAATATTCGATAAAAACTGGAGCGTTTATTTTGAAGAATAAAATTGTAGACTAGCCGTAGGCTACCCGTGCGCTCCGCTGCACCCGTTAGAAATAAATATAAAGTAATTACATATTTAAAATGGGACATTTGATCCAGAGAACATTCGTGTTTGATAGAAGGATAAATCGTTTAATATGTTACTTAATTTAAATTGTATTTAATAATTGAACTGCGATCATTTTGGTCCAGAGACCACTCATTTAGTGCAATGACAATTCCTTTAACATGTTTCTTAATTTTTATTACATGCAACCATAATTTAATGAACATTGACATCATTTAGATTTAACGTGTATACTTTATTTTACTTGCTATATGTTTCCATTGAATTATGGTAATAACTTAATTTTGGCCCTTGTTTTCTACGTATTCAGTAAATGGGCTTGGCCCACTATGGTTCTGAACCCTCCAAATAACTTAAAAACTTATATTATATTATATTATATTATATTATATTATATTATATTATATTATATTATATTATACTAGTGGCTTGTGCAGCAAATGCTAACTAAGTTCATTAGAAGTTCAAATTAAATTTTTTCAAATTTATTTCCAATGAAGAATACCAGACATTTTGGAAGTTATTTGCTTCCATAATTATGAAACATAGGCCTACCACTCTGAATGGTTTTCTTCATGCTAAATGCTTTTTATTTAACCTATACATCTTTAGTTCTTGAGTTCTAAAGCCAAAAAGCAAGTAACAATGTCAGAACGATAAGTCGGTTTTACAGTACATGTGGCAGTGAAGCAATAGCTATTTCAGGTCATTGCAGATTGTAGGTTAGAGTTATGAAAATAGATCCTCTAGCCTTTGCCCCCGTGCCCCCGTGCCCCCGTGCCCCCGTGCCCCCGTGCCCCCGTGCCCCCCCCGTGCCCCCGTGTGCCCCCCCCGTGCCCCCGTGCCCCGTGCCCCCGTGCCCCCGTGCCCCCGTGCCCGTGCCCCCGTGCCCCCGTGCCCCCGTGCCCCCGTGCCCCCTCGTGCCCCTCGTGCCCCGTGCCCCCGTGCCCCGTGCCCCCGTGCCCCGTGCCCTCGTGCCCCCTCGTGCCCCCGTGCCCTATGCCCCTCTGCCCTCTGGCCCTCTGCCCTCTGCCCTCGTGCCCTCTGGCCCTATGCCCCTCTGCCCTCTGCCCTCTGCCCTCTCTCTTCTCTCTTCTCTTCTCTTCTCTCTTTCTTCTCTTTTCTTCTTTTCTTTTCTTCCTGTTTTCTTGTTTGTCTTCTTTCTCCATTCACTTGCTTTCTACGTGATTCTCAATCTCTCCTACTGTATCTTAGATCCTATGATCTGCACATAAGTTTTCATCCAGTGTTATTTTCTTAGATAAAACACGCTTAATGGATAAATAAACTGCACTACATAAAATTTTCTATTAATACTATTGATATGTAAATCTGGCGTACACTTCCAAATAATTATGTCTCATAATAAGTTGGCCAAGCGTGTAAGTTGCAACCTGCTGTAACAACTACTATATAATAGTCAGCAACTGAAAGACGGAGGCATAGCTAGAAGACGGAGGTGCTCTCTTAGCGGGAAAAGTAGTGAGGATCAATTGTTTATCCATTATACGTCAAAATTACTTACGACAGAAGTTTTAAACAATGGCATTACTTCCTTGTGAGCAGGAAGAAAACAACTGTTTGATTCACAGTATAGAGATATGTTCTCTATACTGTGGTTTGATTTCCACATATCCTACAAGTTTAATACAAGTAGTGTTAAGTTCATAACAATAAACTTAGCATCTCGTTATCATATTACTTCTCTTCAAAGAATTATCTACAGTCAGATGGAAAGAAGTTTATGAGATTATACGTTCTCGTGCATAAAATCGATATCGATGTTATAGGCATTCCTAATTTATAGTCTCAACAAATGTTGACGCAACATCCGTCGATCGACCACGCTGTTACGTAAGTTTTATGGTTTTCAGTAATATATTATACATATATATATATATATATATATATATATATATATATATATATATTATAGAAATGAAGCTGTAATATAAAATCTTCTTTGTATGCGTCTGCTTACTCAAGGTCCCAAAAGATTTCACTTTCATATCATCATACTATAATAATATTTCATTTTTAATGGTAATAATGTCACCAAACATTCTTAAGTTTTGTAGTTCTTAATATCGAATATACAGCTTTACTCGGAAAACTACAGACCACAGAATCAGACTTGTAAATTATTTTTATACGTTATCCAAAAATTACACAAATGAAGATCGACATATTGGCATTATGATGTGAAAGAATCTGAACTCGAAGTATGTCAGCAATCCTAGGTCAGGGCCTTCGTGTATTAGTCTATTGTTTATTGTGGTGTGTGTTTTGTTTTATTCTCAGAATTTAGTTTTAGTTCTCAAAATTGACGAAAGATGGATTTTTGAAAATAGGACAATGATGTAGGAAAATTGACATTTCACTGAAAACTACTATTTTTCTGAAAAAATTTGGGTCCTAAGCTTCAAAATGAGGGGTCATTAATTAAAATATGTTCAGCCGTTTTCCCGTAATTTTCATTACCAGTTCAAATTATATATATATAATATGTTATATTATATTATATAAAAAGTGTGTTGATATCGGATGTACTCCGATAAGTAAGTTTTTAATTTGTTGGGGGGGGGCTCTTGAATCTCAGGAGGAACAACTTTTAAAACAGCGCAAAATAATCTGCTTGGCTCATTACCCATTTTTTTGCATTGCATTTAATGCATATGTATTTAATGTATTTTAACACGATTCAATTGAGCATAGGCCTAGTTAAAATTTGGATTATAAAATAATGGAATGCTAAGCTAACATACTATTACTGCATACTAAATCAATACACTCTCGTTGTTCGTTAATTCTCTGAGATTAGAATAAATGTGTATATAAACATTATTTTAAGAAATACAGGAAACGAATATACAGAATAGGCTATAAAGTTTTCTGTGCATAAGAAGCTATTTTAATCTTACCTGTCATCAATTCACTCAGAAGTTACAGTAATAACATTATAGCTCATTATGTCCATCTAGAGAAACTACACTTTCCAATGGTGAAATAATAATTATACAAATCGGTTAATTTAGCTTCGATATTACTTCATACAAACACAGAAACATTCTCTGTAGGCTATCTTTTATAGCTTTCGATTGTTTTTGTCCAAGGCCCCTTATAGACGAAGTCATTTGTTTTTTAATTCATTACACGGCCTTAAATGGCGTTATTTTAATTTTAAAACTCAATCATCTCATTAAATATCAGTCCTATCAAACTTTTTCAAAGAATAAAACTTATCGAAAATGATTTTCAAAGAAACTTTTGTTATGTAACATTTTTCATAAAAATCAATAATAAGCGAGATATTTCGATTTATTTAATTCAGGCCCCCTTATAACCCCCCTTTTAAATAATGTATTTTGAATGTCATATAGCTTAAAATCTAAGTTACAACGAACTTAATTTATATTCCAATTTTCATCGAAATCCGTTAGCCATTATCGCGTGAAAAGGTAACAAACATCCGACAGACAGACAGACAGACATACAAACAAAAATTTCAAAAAAGCGATTTTCGGTTTCAGGGTGGTTAATTATATATGTTAGGACCAATTATTTTTGTAAAATCGAAAATTACCAGAAAAATTTCGGCTACAGATTTATTATTAGTATAGATTCTGAATGTGAAAAAAATTCATTCTCTGATTTACAAACTTACAAATGGCCTTTAGAAAACCCAGAGGTTCATTGTCACACTCACATAAGCCCGTCATCGGTCCCTACCCTGAGCAAGATTAATGCAGTCCCTACCATCATATCCCACCTCCCTCAAATCCATTTAAATATTATCTTCCCATCTATGTCTCGGCCTCCCCAAAGATCCTTTTCCCTCAGGTCATCCAATTAATACTCTACATGTATTTCTGGATTCACCCATACTGTACATGCTACATGTCCTACCCATCTCAAACGTCTGCATTTAATGTTCTTAATTATGTCAGGTGAAGAATACAATGCGTGCAGTTCTGCTTTGTGTAACTTTCTCCATTCTTCAGTAGCTTCATCCCTCTTAGCCCCAAATATTTTCCTAAGCACCTTATTCTCGAACACCCTTAACCTCTGTTCCTCTTTTAAAGTGACAGTCCAAGTTTCACAACCATACAGAATAACCGGTAATATAACTGTTTTATACATTCTAACTTTCAGTTTTTTTAAAATCAGACTGGATGACAAAAGCTTCTGAACTGAATAATATCAGGCATTTCCCATATTCAAATCTGACTTACCAGGAATAGTTCCCTGTAAAGTTGACTTCAATAATTTCGAGGGAAAAATTGTTCCGGAGCTGGATATGAAACCCGGAACCTTTGGCTGAGCGCGCCAACGCACTGCCGACTGAGCTACCCAGGAACTCTGTTAGACGGCGGCTAAATTATTCCCTTTTATATTTATTTATCTATTTATATCCATAATAGGGCAAAGCCCCAATTACAATAGACAGTACAGATAAAAAAAATATTGCTTACAACACGAAAAAAGAGGTAAAACCGATACAAGTGTAAGTACAAATTAAAAATGGAAAAGGGAAGGAAAAATAAGCAAATAGATACCAATTAAATAAAAAAGACAGATACAGATATAAATGAAAAACACCAAATAAAAACAAATCAAAAAGAGCCAAGTACAGACATCACAGCCAAAAATGCAAAATGTAGGGTAGCTATAATTGGCAAATTGCAGAGCAAATACAACACCATGTTAATAAATTCAATATACAGCACTACACAGCAGGCCCAATAGGCTCAATTAATTTATTAAAAAAACTCACCAACACAGAACATGTGTTTCAAGTAATGCTTTACATAACTTTATGCTCGACCATGCCGAAATGTAGTAATTATACACCTGGTAGCAGTCCTTTAATGCATGTCATTAAAGTACACCTACTCATTAAATACAGGTGTTCAGCCAATGACAACTCAGCTTACAGGTGTTCAGCCAATGACATGTCAGCTTTGTACCGTTATAAAAACGCAAGTATCGATTATTCTCGGATATGCAATCGAAAGAGAATTAGCGAAAAGTCACGGAGGCTGGAAATCCAATGCTGTCGCAGAAGGTTATGTTCTGTTACTATAATAATTAGCGTTAATTGTAAATAATATTCAAATAAATTCAATTTGTCATCTCGTTTTTCAATGTGGAATTCAATAATCAAGGTTATATCAAGTTTAACGGGATTACATCAAGGTCAATGACATTATTGTTCCTCGGAAAAAATCAATACTTTCGCGTCTGCGCACATCTCACAATTCACGACCTAGAACAAGGTCACTTCCGATCTTGTCAGATACAAATAAAATGTATACATCTGAATAATTTCAAGTTAGAAATATGGTCGAGCATAAAAAGTCGTATGAAACTTGCCTATAATGGTAATTAAGACACTCGTATGAATATTATGAAACTCGCTTGCGCGCGTTTCATAAACATCCATACTTGCGTCTTAATTACTATCATTATAGGCTCGTTGCATAATGTACTCTTTTCTTGTACATATTGTACGACAACTAAAAATCTAAATCCTGTTTATATCCACATACCTCAAGTGGGTTGACAAGACGTAAAAAACTCAGCATCGTGTGCACACTTTTTCTGTGTGACTTAAATTGTAGTTTTCTGTTAAAGAACATTCACGTGTATTATAAAATCTTATGTTGGAGTTGGCGCGCTCAGCCAAAGGTCTCGGGTTCCATACCCGAGCCCGGAACAATTTTTCCCTTGAAATTATTCATTTTCTATATTAATTCTGATTTTAATTTCCTCCCGAGTGTCATTTATATAGTAAAGATTTCTGTGGAATCACAATACTCGTTCTGTATTTCTTATAGTCATGAATTTTAACGATAAGAAAGCCTCTCAGATTCTGGTTTGGATTTACTCCGCTTACTGGAGGTCTGTTGAAGGTCCAGAAACATGTCTGAGGTTGCCGAAGAGGCCTTCGTCCATTTCTTGAACACCTTTTCACGCGCTCATAACTCTCACACTAAATCATTCGTCATGGCATCTTTTTATAAATTAAAGTACTCCAGGCCCATTATCGTCAAAAGTTATTCACTATTAATTTATCTGTTGTAATTCCACGGGACCCACCTGCTCGTGTTCCACACAATATTCCAAAACGAACTGTTCAAATTCATAACACTGATATAATATGACGTTAATTTAACATATTGTAAGCTTTTCCCTTCTCTCCTTTTAGGACCCACTAAATAACAATTAGGAGTCTTATAAGACGTTTTTAAGAAAGAGTTTAGCCATAAAATTGGTAGGGGAGAATCCTATAGCTCATAATACAATACAAATCTTACAAATTATCGCCTTTTGAAAAAAGAGAACCCCTTGCGTGTACAGTGTCGCACCAGCTGCCCACGTTGCGGTGTTCTTCAGTTCATCACCCTAACATTCGTTCAGGCGACCCTCGGCCGTTAGTGGGATGGCTAGATATCAGCTGGTATGTCGACCAGGTAATCTAAGTAATGAACCAGATAAAAGTCACTGGAGTTCACCTGGAAACTTGATTCTTTCGTGATGATCAGCCATGGTTGTTACCTTAAGGCTAAACATCGATAACCACTACAGACAGTGATCCTAAATGCAAATCTTACTTACTTATGGCTTTTAAGGGGAGAGGATGGTATTTTTTTGTGAAAAATGAGTAAATTTAAAAAAAATATTTAAAATTCTCTGTGATATGTGTGGAATGCATAGCATAACATTTTGTGGGTATTTGTGCCTTTATTGGATGTTGAGTCGCCAGTTTTAAACTTCCTGCTTTATGGATTTTAAATCACTCGCCCACTTTTATTGTTGTTTCCGGTAAATTAAATTTTCAAAAAATTTTTTTTCTTTAAAATACCCTTTGATATATGTGGAATGCATTGCATAACATTTTGTGGGTATTTGTGCCCTTATCGGAGTTGAGACGTCATTTTTAAACTTCCTGCGCTATGGATTTTTAAATCACACGCCCGCTTTTATCGGTTTCCAGTAACTTCATTTTTTTTGCTACATTGCCAGACAAAAATGGATATCATTTCTGAACTATTAAAGATACATGCATGAAATTTAGAACACACATTCTTTAGACTATTAGGAAACTTTTTTCTGTAACAGAATTTTGTTAATTGATTTCATTTTAAAAATACGTCCGTTTGTTTGCAAGAAAGGAAATTATAAAATTGTTATTAAATTTTAATTGTTTATTTTACAAACGTAAGGACTAATATCAAAATTCTGTTACAAACAGTTTGTAGAAAATGCTTTTGCAAATGCATTGCAAAAATCTGTCTGAATCTATCTTTAAAAACGGTTTAGATATATCGATTTTAGTACAATCCTGCATTGGGTATACTTTTTTTTTTTTCAAATTTAGGCCCCAAATATTGTTTTTTTCAAAATATTTTTATTTGGTTGAGTTTCCACAGCTATGAGCTCTCTACATACAAAAAAATTAATAATTTACACCAAATAGGAAAAAAGTTACAAAAAATACCATCCTCCCCCCTTAAGGAACCTGGAGGTTCATTGCCGCCCTCACATAAGCCCGCCATAGGTCCCTATCCTGAGCAAGATTAATCCAGTCCCTACCATTATATCCCACGTCCCTCAAATCCATTTTAATATTATCTTCCCATCTATGTCTCGGCCTCCTCAAAGGTCTTATTCCCTCCGGCCTCCCAACTAACACTCTATATGCATTTCTGGATTCGCCCATACGTGCTACATGCCCTGCAGATCTCAGACGTCTGGATTTAATGTTCCTAATAATGTCAGATGAAGAATACAATGCGTGCAGTTTTGCATTGTGTAACTTTCTCCATTCTCCTGTAACTTCATCCCTCTTAGCCCCAAATATTATTCTCAAACACCCTTAATCTCTGTTCCTCCCTCAAAGTGAGAGTCCAAGTTTCACATCCATACAGAACAACCGGTAATATAACTGTTTTATAAATTCTAAGTTTCAGATTTTTTGACAGCAGACTATATGACAAAAACTTCCCAACCGAATAATAACATACATTTCCCATATTTATCTAATTGCACAAAATTAATAACTTTTCGCCTACCTAACAGACTTTCATGAAACTTCGTACAATAGTTACAAGCAATATTTTGTTCTGTATACAAACTCTGATTACATTTGTATATGCCTAAAGGAAACTACCTCTTATAGGGGAGTGCATTTAGTGAAAATTAGGTCTAATAAATTTTCTCATATATAACAGATTGTCATGAAACTTCATACAGTAGTTACAGATAGCATATTTTTTTGTATACAAACTCTGATTACGTTTCCTTAAGGGAATTTACATTTAGAGAAAATTAATAACTTCTCAATTTAACAGATTTTCATGAAACCTTGTACAGTAGTTACAGGTAGTATATTTGTTTTTTATATAGCACAAACTCTGATTACGTTTGTGTAAGAGAAACTATCCCTTATAGATGGTTACATTTAGGCAAAATTAATAAACTTTCCCTATTTAAAAGATTTTCATGAAACTTTGTACAGGTAGTATATTTGTTTTGTATACAAACTCTGACTACGTTTGTGTAAGGAAACTATCCCTTATAGATGGTTACATTTAGGCAAAATTAATAAACTCTCCCTATTTAAAAGATTTTCATGAAACTTTGTACAGGTAGTATATTTGTTTTGTATACAAACTCTGACTACGTTTGTGTAAGGGAAACTATCCCTTATAGATGGTTACATTTAGGCAAAATTAATAAACTCTCCCTATTTAAAAGATTTTCATGAAACTTTGTACAGGTAGTATATTTGTTTTGTATACAAACTCTGACTACGTTTGTGTAAGGGAAACTATCCCTTATAGATGGTTACATTTAGGCAAAATTAATAAACTCTCCCTATTTAAAAGATTTTCATGAAACTTTGTACAGGTAGTATATTTGTTTTGTATACAAACTCTGACTACGTTTGTGTAAGAGAAACTATCCCTTATAGATGGTTACATTTAGGCAAAATTAATAAACTTTCCCTATTTAAAAGATTTTCATGAAACTTTGTACAGGTAGTATATTTGTTTTGTATACAAACTCTGACTACGTTTGTGTAAGGGAAACTATACCTCATAGGGGGGTGCATTTAGACAAAACTAAATTAATTCAGACAAAGTTAGTAACTTTTCTCCTTTCTAACATTAACAAAAGTGTATGATAAAGGGAAGTCACTGGCCATTGATGTTATCCAGGCGCTTACAGAGCTCAAAATAAATTCTTCTACACTCCAAATTCGATAGATTCCGCAAAAGTTTCTTATTGATCGAAGTGAATGTGTCGCCAAAAATATTTCGGTATAAAAATGTGATTCTGTCTCATTCTCAAAATTTTGTACGTCTATCACATTTAAAACATTACACATAAAAATTATAGAGATATTTATAAATGAAGAAGTCATCGAATTAATTATTAATTATAGTTAAAGTATTAAACGAAGTCCGAAAAGTCGTAAATTTATATTATAGAGTAAAGAGAGGTAATTTGAATAACGGGGAAATATGGATAACGCTAAGGTTTTGGCAGCATTAAGAAAAAAACGCGCGGCGCCATGTTGAAAAGTTTTTGGTATTGAAAAGAAGGTGGTTGCTATGAACCCTCTCTGAATAAATCAGATCCTTCAAGCTGAACTGGAAATCTAGGGCCTATAGATATATTTTTCTGTTAGAAAGTATGTAGCAAATGTAATTATGCGAGTAAGGAAGTTTGTGATGGAAGAATCCAGTGACAACGATTGAGGGCATGAGAACTATGAAGATGACTGGAAATGTGGGTTCTAAAACAGAGGATAATTCTGAACTTTCTTCCAGAAAGGGGAACTGGATTCGTTGTCAGAGTTGCAAAACTTGGCACTGCGAGTGTTCTGTTCGAACAGAAGGGAGAAAGCAGTTCGTTTGCTGTCGGTATGTGTAGATTTCTGTACAGTGACAAAAGAGACAATTTTTTAATTCATGTTTGCTGTTCATTATTGTATATGATTAGGCTTAATTAATTATTTGAAGGCAATTATCCAGTATTAAAGTAAACTAATTTTTAAAATAACATTCTCTAATTTTATTTAGTATTATTCATTTATTGCCCCTTTTAAATAAAATATTTTGAACAATATATCTTAATTACCCCATATAAACAAATTAAAATAACAAACATCCAGACAGACAGACTATACAACAAAAAAGTGATTTTCTCCGGTTAATTAAATGTTCGGAAAATACCTCAATTGTAACAATATATCTCAGTTACAAATTAAAAATCAATTTTCATTTTACAGTTATTTTCATTTTATAAAATTTCTATTGTTTCCTTAATCATGTAAGTGCAACAGTTCATATTAATATCAGCGATAATGGCGGTATATTCCAAGAAAATTTTTAAAATGTCTGAAATTATTCAAATGACCCCTCTTTACTCTAATTCAAAATTGTAATTTATTGTCGAATTCAGAAACTTTATTTTTCTATCGTAAAAATCATACAAATTATAAGTTCCTTGTTTCGAATACTAAAAATAACAGTAAAAACTACGTTATAGATATAAAAATATGACGATAAATTACTCCAATTATTTATTAAACGAAATGTATGAATAATTTATTTAAATTTATGGTAGAAAATTTGATTTTGGCAAGGATTTTTCACTTCCGGACCACTGTGCAGTGAGATGGTCAAAGGAAGGCTAGTTTAACCTATTTATTTCTCGCTGTAATTACGTATATTGCACCGAAGCTTCATTTCTATCACAAAGACGTCTCCTCTTAACGACATTGATAGTTCTAATGTTTGAGTAACCCGTAACAAGACTGCTGGCATCACGTCCATATGCCTCAGCAAATGTGAAAGATCATACAACCAAAACAATTAGATTAACGTGTGGTTAGCACGACACCTGTTCAATACACTGACCCAAGTTTCTTCCCCGTGAGGATTCGAACCAGCTCCATAACACGAGTGGTATGATGCCTTAGACGGCTTAGATCAATACACTACAAGAGACAGTTCTAAGGGGTGGTTACAAAAATATTCGGTGCCAGGAATATGAAAAATTTCTTCCCCATGAGGACTCGAACCAGCGCGCATTCCGTAACGCGAGTCCTAAACAGGATGCCTTAGACCACGACGCCACGGCGCGGGACAAGGGAAAATTAGTAGTTGATACTTGTTATCAAAACAATATAATAATAATAATAATAAATGAAATAATAATAATAACTTAATAATAATAATAATTTGTAATAATCACGCACCAATAATAATCGCGGCGTCATTCATTTGCCTGTTAGGAAAGAGTTGGAATGGATAGATGGATCTGATGAGTCGATTTGGATGGATAGATGGATGGATGGATGGATGGATGGATGGATGGATGAGATGGAGATGGATGGAAGGCTGGATGGGGATGGAGATGGATGGATGAATGATATGGATGATGAGGATGAATTGATGGATGGATGGATGGATATATGAAAGGAAGGATGAATAGATGGGTCGATGGATGGGTGGAGTAATGGAAGGATAGCTAGATGGATGGGGTCGATGGATTGATGAATGAATGGATGGACAGGTGGGTGGATGGATGGATAGATAGATGGATGGATGGATGGATGGATGGATGGATGGATGGATGAGATGGATGCAAGGATGGATGGATGGGATGGATGCAAGGCTGGATGGGATAGATGCAAGGATGAATGATATGGATGGATGGATGGAGATGGACCAGATAGATAGATAGATAGATAGATAGGATAGATAGATAGATAGATAGATAGATAGATAGATAGATAGATAGATAGATAGATAGATAGATAGATAGATAGATAGATAGATAGATAGATAGATAGATAGATAGATAGATAGATAGATAGATAGATAGATAGATAGATAGATAGATAGATAGATAGATAGATAGATAGATAGATAGATAGATAGATAGATAGATAGATAGATTAGGTAGATTAGGTAGATTAGGTAGATAGATAGATAGATAGATAGATAGATAGATAGATAGATAGATAGATAGATAGATAGATAGATAGATAGATAGATAGATAGATAGATAGATAGATAGATAGATAGATAGATAGATAGATAGATAGATAGATAGATAGATAGATAGATAGATAGATAGATAGATAGATAGATAGATAGATAGATAGATAGATAGATAGATAGATAGATAGATAGATAGATAGATAGTTCAATGAGTCGATGGATTAAAGGTTGCGTGGGTGGATGGATATATGGATGAATCTATGGATGGATGAATGGTTGGACGGGTCGATGGGCCGATGGATGGATAAATGGATTGACGGATTTATGGATCGATGAGTCGATGGATGGCTGAATGGCTTGGTGAATCGATGTAAGGATAGATGGATGGATGGAAGCATGGGCAGTCAGATAACTTAGATAAAAAATTGGCAGTGAAGTAGTATATTGAATGTAAGTAAAAGTATTAGATTAGGAGTGGGTTAATAGCTACAACAGGAAGCACGGCGCGGTTGGAGCACTGCATGGCTGCGAGCCAGTCGGCCACGGAGCGCCGTGGTGTGAAAGGCGGGCGTGATGTAATAAAGAGAAGAATTTTTTTGTGTGTGCTGACAAGTGGAAATGAAAAATTGAGCCATTCATAATGGCTGCTGATGAGACGAGCCGAGGCTCCGGCCAGAAGGGCGTACACCAACAACAATATTTCGGAAAGGAGAATTCTGGACCCATTCATCCATAGCGCCTGCATTCTTGCTCTCTGACGCTACGAGACTGATCAGTTGGTACCTGTTGCGTAAATCCGACGGTCCACTGCCCTTTAAGACCTCCATATTGTGACAAATACTCACAGTCGTCTGGTATATAATATAGCATTCTTAAGTTAAATGTTCTCCTATTAACATCACAAAGGGTTATGCTACGGATCGAGTTGTAGTGGCTCCTTGTTACGACGTCGTTTTCTGAATTTCCTTTCTCATGCCGAGTATTTCGATATTTTATTGGCTAATTGTGATTGTAAGTTGTGACTGATTAGCATTACTTTATTTATCAGATAGAATTTTTGAAAGATTTTATTTGCTGTATACAATTTCAGTCCCCTATTTTGTCAATTCATTCGTCTGTAGTAATATTCGACTTAAAATAGTTTTATACATTTTTACTATTGTTTAGTCAACTGTCCGAAGACAATTCTGGACCCCATAAGTGACACCATCAAGGCATCACTCATGAGGCAACTAGGCGAAGAGATAATGGGGTAGGGTGACCAGTTCCTTTCCCCCTCCATTGCATACATCGCTGACTAGCTACATATTCCACTAATCAGACTTCTGATGCATACATGGTCCCACATCACTTCATTCCCTGAAAAGATGGCAGAGCTAGCCGTCGAAAGCTTGAAAGCAAATCTCCAACTCACCTGGCTGAGAACCCGAGAAGAGTTATTCAACTTTTTTTAAATTATACATATCACATTCAATCTTAAAATAAAACACATTAATTGTTAGACCCAAAAAAATTATTTCTCAAAATTGAAACAGACCCCTTAATAGCGATAATGGTCAATCTAAACGAGGAGTGCTTTATTTAATCCCATTGATGTCCAGAAATAATAAAAACATGTTGGAATGGTTCTCCTTGTTACAATCGACATTCCCGTTACTGTCAAACTGTCTACATTGTATTTTGGTTTGTAATAATCGATTGTGGGGCCATATGTGATATTTTCTCAAAATTGACCTTTTCCGGCTGACCACTATGTGCCTCAAACTGGACTGTAGGACCCAGGATTACTCCGGATTTGAAGTTTGGTTTAAACTCAATTACATCTATGCACCGAATACGACATTTGTAGTCAGACTAGAAACTTTCTCACAGCCATCATCACTCAGAGCTTGAGCCATCGTGCCCCGAAAGCGATGGCGCCTACTATTGCACAAAACCTCCCCATACGGACACAGTGGACACCCAAGACGTGTGGAAGAGTTTCTTTCGTATTGTCTGCGGCAACGCCGACCTGAGGATACCGTCTTGAGACCCGGCAGGGAACACACTGCAGAATACGAAAGCAGAAGTTTCTAAAGTAGTTATGTTGGCTAACATGTCGATGAAAGTTTAGCTATGCCCGTGCCTCACTTCCTGAGCTGTTTCTTTGCGGGGCGAGACGCAGAGGAGCTGCGTACCGCATGTGCCTACTACCCTACATTCAGCACCTCGGCCTTTTCAGGATTTCTTTCGTCAGCTATGGAGCAAGATCAGCCATTGACAAGCGAATGTATAGGCTGTCCCCTCACGAAACAGATTATGTCCCCATCAATTCCTGTAACTAAACACTAATACCAGTTGTAGACTACAGTCTCTACAAGACATTATAGACCTAATCGCGATTACGGTTATCACGTGTACACATCCGTAAACTCTTTCCTCAATGGCAGTGTTTCTCAAACTTTTTCCACCGCGAAACCCCTTTTAATCTAAAGTGTAACTGCGGAATCCCTGTAATATTTTATTAGTGTTTAATTAACAGACAAGTGAAAGCTAGTATCTCAATAATTCTGTTCAGTGGGACGAATGTATTTGCGTTTTAAGCCTGCAATCTGGTTTTATGGCGGAAAGTTGTAGTCTCATTTCTATTATACTTCTGCATTTTGTCTTTTCGATATTTTGTTTTAGTGAACAGATGCGCAGAGAATCCAGTGATGAAAGTGATAAGTATTATGGGTATTTTCCGTTTTAGATGTTCATTAAACATATTATTATTACGCATATTCTTGGATTATTATTATTATGACGATGATGATGATTATTATTATTACTATTATTATTATCGGTGGTTTCATGTTATTATTGATTCATATTTCCGTAACATTTATATACTTTTATAGTATCCACTAAGTATAGAATAGCCACCGGAGCAGTCCAGTCGGCTAAGGCGTTTGCCTATCGATCCAGAGTTGCACTCGGGCGCGGGTCCGATTCCCTCTTGGGCTGATTATCTGGTTGGGTTTTTTCCCCGAGGTTTTCCCCAACCGTAAGGCAAATGTCAGGTAATCTTTGGCGAATCCCCGACTTCATCTCGCCAAATACCATTTCGCTATCATCAATCCCATCGATGCAAAATAACCTAGTAGTTGATACAATGTCGTTAAATAACCAAGTAAAATCACATAAGGCTCACGGAACCCCGGAACATACTTTGAGAAATGCTGCTCTATGGTAATTCAGCAGTTGTCCAAACTGAACGAAGAGTGGCCTAGTGTGTACTTACATTTTAGGAAATCGCCATCAGAGATAATAGCGATAGTGGTAACCACGATTAGAGTATCCAGTATTATAACCAGTAAAGATCCCTGCGATGGCGTAGGATAATGTTTTCAGAAAATGTAATATGCTGCCGTGCCGCCACGTTGCATCTCCCGTGACGTTCCGAGCAGACCTAAGAGGCGTGGTTATAAGCACTAGGGAACTCTCGGTTCAGGACGTGAGACACGGGCTAGCAGTAGCGTAGCATGAAATTTTGAGCAGGGAAGCTAACTCAAGTTGTCTTTCATGTACATATGAGAAAACGTATTACAAAAATATAGTCTTAAAATAAATAGTAGTCAATGTCAAGCCAGCAGTCCGAAGATTGGTTGGAACCTCGTAACACCAATAAGGCATGACCTCAAATGGTACGTAGTAAAATATGATTTCATGGTTTACACATATCTCTAACAAATAGACACGGTCATTTGTTTTTTAAATCGCACTTTTGTTCGTAAGTCAGTCTTGATAATAGAATTGTCCTAAAAATTCAAGTAAATTGGTGTCAGGAACTGTTATTTCACTCATTATTTATTATATCAGCCACAATGCACACTAACCTTCAACTGAACAAACCCTCACGAAAGGGATAACTCGGAAACTTTCAATGTAAAAGCTAGCTTCTTCCGTGCCTTGCGACAAGGGTAGTTTAGTTACAAAGGGATGGAGAATCTGCGGGATGGGTTACACAGAAGAATGAGTGAAAGAAACCAGTCTGCTTGGAAGCTGGTGTGTGCAGGCTTCTTGTTTGCTGCTGCATCACAAATCATTCTGAGCTGCCGCATCACAATATTTAACGTATAAATATAAACTCTATTAAAATTAATAAATAATTTTGTTCATAAACGGCAGGATTATTATGAAATTATTATTAACTGGGGAAGCTGAGCTTTTTAGCTTACATTGACGCTACGCCACTGCGGGCTAGTAGATCGTCCTGTAGGCCTTGGCTATAAACAAATGAAAACTTAATGTTCTAGCTGTTAATGTGGAATGGTAATAATGGCTGTTGGAAAATACAAAATATTGTGTGTTAATATGACGACTTTTCAACATACAATATTGCGCTCGCTCTTCGTAAAACAGATGAGCGATCAAAAAATGACGATCACTCACGCGCTTAGCGTATTGGAATTGCTTTAAATGTGATGCCCGTTTTCATGCAACTCAATCCGTATTGAATACGATCCGATCTCACTTTTCAGGCGTATCGACCTTGAGACTCGGGTCGTTCTGAATCCCTTTTTAATTAAGATTTCAATACTGTAAGCGCATTGAAATCGATAATGAAGAGTAATAGAAATAAGAAAATTAGAAAAGAAAGAACGAGGAAATGGAAAGGAAAAATTTAAACGCGTAGAGAAGATATAAAAGAAGGAAAAAAACAGAAAACTATACAAAGAAGAAAGAGTAGAAGAGAAGGACCGAGAACAAACAAAAGAGAAGAGGACGAAGAATATAAAAAAGAGGGAAAAGAAGGAGTAGGAGATGAGAAGGGAGAAGTAAAAGATTAAGGAAACGAAGAACGTGAATAAAAAGGAGGAACGAAGAAAATTAAGGGAGGATGTAGGAGAGGAAATAAAACAGGAGGAGATTGAGAATATGAAAAAAAGACGAAGGAAAAGGAAGGGGAAAATTAATATAAGGGGAATAGTGAATAGGAAGAAAAAAAATACGAAGAGAAAAGCGTAAAAGAAGAAGTCGGTAAAGAAGTAGCAGAGAGGGAGAAGCAGATAGGGCGATGAGAAAGAATAGAAAAGTAGGACGAAATTTTAGAAGAGGAAAATGAAGGTGAAAAAAATGTGGATGAAAACACAGAATATGAATTTAGAATAGGAATTCGAAAGTGTAAAAAGGAAGACGAAGATGACGACTTAAAAGTAAAGGTAAAAAAATTGAAAATGAAAAATAAGAAAAGAAGAAAATGAGAAAGAATGGGGAGAAGAAGAATAAGGAGGAGGAAAACGAGGAGGATGGAAGGAGACTAAAAAGTAAAAGAAAAGAAAGAAGGCAACTTTGAAGAGTATTATAGGATGGAAAGGGAAAGTAAAAGAATGGGGAATGACAAAAAATGGAAAGCAAAAAGAAGGCTGTAAGAGGAGAACAAACAAGTAGAAAATATAAATAAAATAGGAAGGAAAGAAAACAAGGGAAAGACAAACTTTTTTGAGAAAATAACCTCATATTTGCTGTCCACGAAGCAAGAACAGCAATCCCAGAGTTAGATCTCCTGTTCCTGCACCGGAAACAGCAGTAGTAGGTGTTTTTTCACGATAGTGTGTTTTCTCGTCATTACAGCAAACGGCCGCCATGTTTGGAAGTTGAGTTTACTCAATTCAGAGTGCCCAGCCTAGATACGTAGGCCTATACTGAAAATATAACAAATAACTGCTCTAGAGTTGTAATTAAAACCACTGCCTTCTATGTATGCTACAATCCTACAATGCATGCAAAATTAATACGCAAAATATACATTATACGAAACAAATCACTCCATTTGAAATGTACTGAACTTTATTTAAACAATTAAAATTTCACTTAACAGAAAGAAATAAAAAATATTCCAATTGCACACGAAATACGCTATTACAAGTGCCTGGACAATTTTTACTCTTTCACATTGAAGTTGATGGTGCAGTTTGTACATTGGTCAACTGCTAAATTTCAGTCAGCTGTTCATAGTGTAATGTACGTACTGTATATTAAGATTTTAAAAAATATTATTTCAAAAAATACTATCGTGCAAAAAATACTGTTCGTGAAGTGCATTACAAAATCTCGGAAATTGAAAAACCCGCTCTATTCGTTTTTGTAACTTTTCCTCGATTTTGTAAGAAGCACTTCCCAACCTTGTATTGTAATATACTATTACCCTAGATCATATATGTAACAGATAACTTCATCGCTATGTTAAAATCGGCAGCACTTTGAAGAGAACAATCGCCAGGATCGCCACCCGTCCGCCGTAAACGAACACGAGAGATGTGAGATGTGGTCCACTTTGCAATAGGTCCTCTCTAAGAAAATGTCCAACGTTTAGATTTGTCCATATAGAAAATTCGTCCATGCCATAAAAATCTCCTTACCTGAAAAGGTCCACTGTCAGCAAGCCCTCTTCTTAAAAATGTCCCAAGTTTTAAAATGTCCACAAATAAATTCGTCCATTTCGCCAAAATGTTCGAGAAGGAAAACTGCATGGAATGTGCCGAAAAATTTATTGTCATTTCAATTATGTTACGTAATACAAAAGATACATCTAGGGTGCTATTCATAGACATTTCGCTAGCCCAGGCTACGAGCGTGCTAAACAGGATTCATATCATATCGCTGACACTGATTTATGAATACGAAAAACGTTAGTTCGCTGATCATCCACCGAAAGCCCGCGCTAAGAATGTCTATGAATACGGCCCCTATTGTTCATCTTGAGGGTCATTATATAATTTCAAATGGTATGTTATCGCTCTAAGATATCGAAAAATTTCATTCCTATCTTTGTAATCTTGTTGAAAATTCCCGTTTGATTACTGATATAGGCTACCGTTTATTTACTGGTCGCTTAATATTTGTATGCCCACCAAGGATCTGGGATACTAAATGTTCTGTTTCCGATTCTGTTGTCGCAAATGGCTAACGAATCGCGAAATGTTAACGTGATGTGCCACCACAAATCTTTGAAATTGAGAGTGGAATCCTTCAACGACATTATTCATATCCTGTCTGCCATTAATTACTAATTCATAGACGTTCCATGTCTCAGGAGAAAATCTAGGGGGAACTGCTCGCTTTCGCCCTCTTGCCGAATGACCAGTAATATATGTAATTTCAATGTAATATACTAAGTCCAAGATATCGTCAACAAATCTTTCATTTAATAAATCCCAAAGAAACTGCAAATCATTTAGCGTAATAAATGGCAATCCCATAATTTCCTGTATTTGGTTTCTTACTTCAGTGTTCTCAATACCCAAATATTGTGCCCTCAGACCCCTGTTGACTTCATTTCTCCATATTGCTTGACTGAAGTGGAAAAGACGACCATTCACTACTGCCTAATGGAATGCCAGTCGACAAGCATTCATATTGGCGATTTCAAAATCAGACATTGTATAGGTAGGATTGCAAGTGAGATTTAAATGTGCTGAATAATTTATCTCATTATATATAGTGCGGTAAGTATTTTCGGTCTTATTTGTAGGCAATATACTAAAGGAAATACAAAACCTCAAATGATCCCATGCACTGTCAAAAGCTAAAATTGATTTCTTATGATGGACCTTTTCGTATCATGGACTTTATAATATGGTGAACCACATAGATGTTGGGCTTTTTTACTCCATGGACAAATTGTATGCAGGACTTTAAACGTTGGACTATTTAGTTTATGGACATTTTCTTGTGGACCTTTTGTACTTGTGGACATTTTGTTATGGACATTATAACCTGGAAGCGGCAGTACAGTCGCTAATGCAATTCAAATGAGAATTATGACGTGACTCCTTTTTGTAACAACTAAACCTGACAAAAGTTATTAACCTCAAAGCCTATAAGGCCGACTTATCTGGGTATGTATGATCTAAGCTATTACAAAGGAAATTGTGTGACTTGTAGGGGATTGCTTGGACACCCGGTATATGAAAGTGGAGAAGGTCGCTTCTTGCAACCAATTAAGAAATGAAGCAACATTTGAATGAACTGGAGTTGACTTTAATGAGGCGCTCAGAGTGTGAGCGGCGCCCAAGCGTGGAGCGCGCAGTTAGGCCGGAAGCTGCGTGGTTCCACCAGACAACCCTCTGCAATTCGACTACTGTGCGCGTCAATACTCCGATGTGTCGTCATCGCGATATTCTTCTACACCGACACGTATACACATTGACGACCAAGGCTAATGGACTAGCTTAACACTGATGTCACACTCTGTCTTTTATGAATGTGTGGTGTCTTGTGTTTTCTAGAGTTGCGTTCTGCCTACGTCAGTGGAGTTCCAGTGTCTGTTTAATGTAGGCGGAAAACTGTCAGTAATCCAGATGATTATGTTACTAAATCTCTCAATCTACAATAAATAAATAAATAAATAAATAAATTAAATGAGTAAAAATAAATAAACAGGTGCACAGTTTTACTATGTCGCATATTTTCACGTAGAACTAAGTGTGGGTGAGATCAATGAGAGGTAATATTAGGAGAAAGGGAATGCTAGAGGGATACAATGAAAACAAGGAAAACTTGGGAATAAACGAAGAACAAGAGGAGGCAAGGAAAAGAAAGGGAATACAAGAAGATAAATAGAAAGACAAGGGAAATAAGATAAACACTACGACAACAGGGAAACAGGGAAATACAAAGACAGAGGGAGAACACAAGAAGTACAAAGTGAATACAAGGAGCACAACAGGAGGACAAGACGAATAAGGAGAAGACAAGGAGAACAAGGGGAAGACAAGGATAATAAGAGAAAGACAAGGAGAACAAGGGGAAGACAAGGAGAACAACGAGAGGACAAAAGTGTAAGGTAAAGACAAGGAGAACAAGAGAAAGACAAGAAGAACAAGAGAAAGACAAGGAGAACAAAGGGAGCACAAGGAGAATAAGGGGAAGACAGGGAAAACAAGGGGAGAACAAGGGTAACAAGAGAAAGACAAGGAGAACAAGGGGAAGACAAAAGAATAAGAGCAAGACAATCAGAATAAGGGGACGATAAGGAGAACAAGGGGAAGATAAGGAGAACAAGGGGAGAACAAGGAAATAAGATAAAGACAAGGACAAATGGGAGGACAAAAGAAAAGAGAAAACAATCAGAATAAGGGGAAGATAAGGAGAACAAGGGGAAGACAAGGAGAACAAGGGGAAAACAAGGAGAAGGGGAAGACAAGGAGAACAAGAGAAAGACAAGGAGAAGAAGGGAAAGACAAGGAGAACAACGAGAGGACAAAAGTATAAGGTAAAGACAAGGAGAACAAGAGAAAGACAAGAAGAACAAGGGGAGGACAAGGAGAACAACGAGAGGACAAAAGTATAAGGTAAAGACAAGGAGAACAAGGGGAAGACAAGGAGAAGGGGAAGACAAGGAGAACAAGAGAAAGACAAGGAGAAGAAGGGAAAGACAAGGAGAACAACGAGAGGACAAAAGCATAGTAAAGACAAGAGAACAAGAGAAAGACAAGAAGAACAAGGAGGACAAGGAGAACAATAGAGGACAAAAATAAGATAAAGACAAGGAGAACAATGGGGAATACATAAAGAAGAAGGGGAAGACAAGGAGAACAAGAGAAAGACAAGGAGAAGAAGGGAAAGACAAGGAGAACAACGAGAGGACAAAAGTATAAGGTAAAGACAAGAAGAACAAGGGGAGGACAAGGAGGAAATAAGAGGACAAAAGACAGCAGGGAAAGACAAGAGAACAAAAGGGGAAGACAAGGAGAAAAGGGGAAGACAAGGAGAAAAGGGGAAGACAAGGAGAAC
Organism: Periplaneta americana; assembly: GCA_025594305.2. NCBI lineage: Eukaryota > Metazoa > Arthropoda > Insecta > Blattodea > Blattidae > Periplaneta > Periplaneta americana. The sequence continues at coordinate 82,761,866 of JAJSOF020000031.1, read as the reverse complement.
AAGAGAAAGATAAGGAGAACAAGGGGAGCATAAGGAGAACAAGAAGAGGACAAGGAGCATAAGGGGAAGACAAGAAGAACAAGGGGAACAAGAGAAAGATAAGGAGAACAAGGGGGGGACAAGGAGAACAACAGGAAGACAAAAGAATAAGAGGAATACAAGGAAATAAGATAAGACAATGAGAACATGGGGAAGACAAGGAGAAGAAGGGGAAGACAAGGAGAATAAGAGAAAGACAAGGATAACAAGGGGAGGACAAGAAGAACAAGGAGATGAGAGTACTAACAAGGAGAACAACGGGAGGACATAGGAGAATAAGGGGAGAAGAATTCTAGGGGAATACAAAAAGAACAAGGAGAAGACAAGAATAAGAAAGGGAATACAAGAAGAACAATAGCAAGACAAAGGAAATAAGATAAACACTAGGAGAACATGTGAAATAGAAAAAGAAAAAGGGAAAGACAAGGAGAAAAAGGGAAAGACAAGAATAAAGGGGGAATACAAGAAGTATAAAGGAAATACAAGAAGGATAACGGGAGGAACAAGGAGAATAAAGGGAAGACAAGGAGAACAAGGGAGGACATGGGGAACAAGGAGAGAAGAATACAAGGAAAAGAAAGAGAATATAGGAAGAATAAGAGGAATAAAAGGAAAACAAGGGGAATGTAAATAAAACTATGGGAATACAATATGAACAAGGAGAATTCAAGAAGGACAAAGGAAAGGAAAAGCAAGGAGAACAAGGACAATGCAAATAAAATACGTTAACACGTGTTGCAATGTTGCCATCAGTTCGCCTTTTGTACGAATATCTAAAAAAAAAAAAAAGAAAACGTTGAAAAACGATAACAATGGTATTAAATTTTTATGTTTAATTCCTCTACTTTAATCATCTCTCAAAGAGATCGTACTTAGTCCCCTTCCACATGATATAACACTTGAAGTTTACTGTAAAGAGTCACATTTAGAGTTTAATAACTAGGGCTAGGATTTTGATGAAATTGCATCTTTTTTCTAGTAAGCCAGAAACATAGCTGCTCTAGTATTTATGTGTTATGTGATAAACTAAGTGTTTTAAGACATATTTGTTAGGGCATTTCTTTTCATTTTTTTTTGCCTATTCCAACTCATAAGAGCATCTTTTGTTTTATTCGGTCATTTTTTTTAGGCATTTTCATTAGATTTGGGCCATAAATCCCCATTATTAATGTAAAATAATGTCTATTTCCTTTGATATTTTCTTCACATATTTTGTCCATTAATACCCATTATTTTGTATAATATTTTAATCGTTTTTCTACACAAATATTGCCATTAAAACGTAGTACACCCCATGTAATGGATCAGTCCAACCACCCCTTCAATATAGACTCCTTTATACCTGCTAATTCCAGATAAGAGTGGCCTTGTGGTAGACTACACGGAAACTAAAAGTAAAGTAAATCCATGGTGCTACAGCCCATGAAGGGCCAAGACCGACCAGCCGACTGCTGACCTCACGTCCACATGCCGACGCAGAGGTGAACGATCATACATGGAAACTACATCAGATAAAATAATTAATTAAAGTGTACTACTTAGAAAAAATTATGTAAAATATATATATATATATATATATATATATATAAAATTTGAACTGGTAATGGAAATTACGGTAAAACGGCTGAACGGATTTTAATGAGTGACCCCTCATTTTCATGCCTGGCATCCAAAGTTTTTCGGAAAAATAGTAGTTTTCAGTGAAATGTCAATTTTCCTACACAATTTTCCTATTTTCCAAAATCCATCTGTTGTCACTTTTGAGAACTAATTTTATTGAATCACGGCCGACTTGACTGAATTTCAGAACAAAACACACACTACAATAAACAATAGGCTATTACACGAAAGCCATGACCTGCAGGATTGCCGACATATTCAGAGCTCAATAAAATTTGTTATTAAAAACTGATTCTGCAGTGTATAATTTTCTGAGTACAGCTGTGTATTGGATATTCAAATCTACGAAACTTGAGGTGGTTTGATGACGTTATTACCATTAGAAATTAAATATTATTATAGTTAATATCATGATGCATCTATTTTTCATTAGTTGTACATAATATTGATGCTATATTGATTACATGAAAGTGAAACGTTTTGAGGTTATGTAAGTAAATGTAGAGAATATCTTAATTTAGATCTTAATTTCTATAATTTACTGAGTGACTGCTATATATAACTACAAAATTTAAGTAAGATAATAATATTGTAAATATGTTTATACTTATTAACCCAGTGGGGTTGGGTCTTTTTCATATACTTAATGGCGGTGTAGTGTAGATATTGATATGTTTCATTGTCTTCAGTATTGGCTCGAGAGAGCGCAAAAATTACAGTTCCTAAGGAAAGATCAAAAGGTATTACTTACTGATAAAACAAGAGGCCTAGAAAATTTTGTAGTCTCCAGATCATTTCAGCAAGATCTCTTAGTAGGATAAAATGATTTTAACGCTACATTTCAAGTTCTACAAGCAACTTTTAAGTTCTACATGCAGTAGCTAGAAAATGCTATTATTCAAAAGCTTAGCAAACCTGACATTTTTTAACTTTTGCCTACAATCTACAATGACCTGAAATAGCTACTGCTATCGTCCTGACGTTGATACTTGCGTTTTCGTGTTGAAACTCAAAAACTGAAGTTGGATAGGTTCAAGAAAAAGTATTTGGCCTAAAAAATCCATTCAGAGGGTGTATGTTTCATTATTATGGAAGCAAATAACTATCAAAAAGACAAGTATTCTACATTGAAAATAAATCTGAAAAATTTTTATTTGAACGTCTAACGAACTTAGTTTGCAGCATTTGCTGCATAAGCCACTAGTTTAATTTAATTACTAGTCTAAATATTAAGTAGTACAAAACCTCTTTTCCTACTAAGGCAATTATGTAAGATCATTTTAAGGCATTTCTTTTTAAGATTTTTAGGTCATAAATGCATTGTTTTTAGGACATTTTTTTCATGATTTATAGGTCATCAAAATCCTAGCCCTAATAATGACGTTTCAAGTTTCATCGTATATACGTGGTCGAATACCGAAAAGTCTTCTTCAGGTTTATAGTATTTTAAAATTTCTTCTAGAAATGCTAAGTCACTGAACATACAGAAGAGACTGGAGACCAGTTCCAAGGCCTGATAGTTTTTGTCACGTCCAAAAACATTGGAGCCAATAAATGTTAACAGAGGAAACACTTGGAATGACACTTCTGAATCGGGGAGCACAGCGCTTCGAGGTGGCTAGGACTCGGGTTTCCCAACGTCACTCGTGAAACTTCTCGTCGTTGTTATGAGAACCTCCGGCCCTCCTCTTGCTTGTCGGGGAGGTTCGCCCCACGGAAGTTGCGGCAGTTTGAGGATTCGTTCAACTCTGCTGTGCGGGGTCGTAACATGGTCCAGTGGCAGAGCAAACATTCCTCTGCGGCATAACAAGCTGCAGCCTCCTGTGTGACGAGCTTTTACACGCAACAAGGGGCTATGAGAGCACGCCTTGCGAATTTCCTAGTATTGCTTGCGTTTGTTGCAATTTATTGACTAAGCCCGCGATATTTTTAAGATATAATACTAATATTACGTTCATCTATACTAATAATAAATCTGTAGCCGAACTTTTTCTGGTAATTTTCGATTTTCCAAAAATAATTGGTGTTAACATGTATAATTAACCATCCTGAAACCGAAAATCGCTTTTTTGAAAATTTTGTTTGTATGTCTGTCTGGATGTGTGTTACCTTTTCACACGATAATGGCTGAACCGATTTATATGAAAATTGGAATATAAATTAAGTTCGTTGTAACTTAGATTTTAGGCTATATGGCATTCAAAGGGGGTTTAAGGGGCTTGAATTAAATAAATCGAAATATCTCCTTTTTTATTAATTTTCATGAAAAATGTTACATAACAAAAGTTTCTTTAAAAATCATTTCCGATAAGTTTTATTTTTTCAAAAATTTTGATAGGACTGATATTTAATGAGATAAATGAGTTTTAAAATTACAATGACAACGCCATCTAAGGCGCTGTACTGAAATAAAAACAAATAACTTCGTCTATAAGGGGCCTTGGACAACAACAATCGAAAGCTGTTAAACATAGCCTACAGAGAATGTTTCTGTGTTTGTATGAAGTAATATCGGAAGCTAATTAATTGTTTAATTATTATTTCACCACTTGAAAGTGTAGTTTCTCTAGATGGACATAATTCTACAATGTTATTACAGTAACTTCTGAAACATATAGCAAGTAATATAAAATATACACATTAAAACTAATGATATGTGGATATTAAACTACAGTTGCATGTAATAACAATTAAGAAACATGTTAAAGGAATTGTCATTGCACCAAATGATTGCTCTCTGGACCAAAATGACCGCATTTTAATTATTTAAATATAATATAAATCTATACTAATAATAAATCTGTAGCCGAAATTTTTCTGGTAATTTTCAATTTTCCAAAAATAATTGGTCCTAACATATATAATTAACCACCCTGAAACCGAAAATCGTTTTTTGAAATTTTCGTTTGTATGTCTGTCTGGATGTGGCGGCCGGGTAGCTCAGTTGGTAGAGCAGCTGGCTACGGACTGGAAGGTCCGGGGTTCGATCCCAGGTGGTGGCAGGATTTTTTCTCGTTGCCAAACTTTCAGAACGGCCCCGAGGTTCACTCAACCTCCTATAAAATTGAGTACCGGGTCTTTCCCGGGGTAAAAGACGGTCAGAGCGTGGTGCCGACCACACCACCTCATTCTAGTGCCGAGGTCATGGAAAGCATGGGGCTCTACCTCCATGTCCCCCAAGTGCCTTCATGGCATCTTACGGGGATACCTTTACCTTTTTTATGTCTGTCTGGATGTTTGTTACCTTTTCACGCGATAATGGCTGAAGCAATTTATATGGAAATTGAAATATAAATTAAGTTCGTTGTAACTTAGATTTTAGGGTATATGGCATTCAAAATACTTTATTTGAAAGGGGGGTTATAAGGGGGCCTGAATAAAAAAAAAACGAATTATCTCGCTTATTATTGATTTCTGTAAAAAAAATGTTACATAACAAAGGTTTCTTTAAAAATCATTTCCGATAAGTTTTATTCTTTGCAAAATTTTGATAGAACTGATATTTAATGAGATAAATGAGTTTTAAAATTAAAATAACGCCATCTAAGGTGGTGCAATGAAATAAGAACAAATGACTTCCTCTATAAGGGGCCTTGGACAACAACAATCGAAAGATATTAGACATAGCCCAAGGATAATGTTTCTGTGTTTGTATGAAGTAATATCGGATGCTAAATTAACCGATTTGTATAATTAATTATTATTTCACCATTGGAAAGTGTACTTCCTCTAGATGGACATAATGCTATAATGTTATTACAGTAACGTCTGAGTGAATTGAGGACAGGTAAGATTAAAATAGCTTCTTATGCACAGAAAACTTAATAGGCTATTTTGTACATTCATTAAACTATGGTTGCATGTAATAACAAATAAGAAACATGTTAAAGGAATTGTCATTGCACCAAATGAGTGGTCTCTGGACCAAAATTATCGCATTTTAATTATTTAAATACAATGTGAATTAAGTAACATATTAAACGATTTATCATCCCATCAAAGCTATTCGCTCTAAAAATCAGCAGGGTTATTTCACTTCCACCCTGTATAGGCTACTATATTAATATTAATACAAATGCTAATGATAATGTTAACGCCAATGCCAATGCTGATATTAACTGATACTGATGCTAATATTGATACTAATACAAATACTAATACTAATATTGATACTAATATTAATACTGATACTGATATTGATACTAATATTAATACTGATACTGATATTGATACTAATATTAATACTGATACTGATATTGATACTAACACTAATACTGATACTAATACTGATACTAATATTCATTCTAATACTAATACTGATAGACATTTGATATTAATACTAATACTAATACTGATACTAATATTGATACTAATACTAATACTGATATTGATATTGATACTAATAATAGGCCTAATACTGATACTGATATTGATACAAATACTAATACTGATATTGATACTAATACTAATACTGATACTAATATTGATACTAATACTAATATTGATACTAATATTAATACTGATACTAATATTAATACTTATACTAATATTGATACTAATATTAATACTGATACTGATATTGATACTAATACTAATATTGATACCGATACTGATTCTAATACTAATACTGGTACTAATGTTGATACTAATATTAATATTGATACTAATACTAATACTGATACTGATATTGATACTAATACTAATACTGATACTAATATTGATACTAATACTAATACTGATACTAATATTGATACTGATACTAATATTGATATTAATACTAATACTGATACTAATATTGATACTAATACTAATACTGATACTAATATTGATACTGATACTGCTATTGATACTAATACTAATACTGATACTAATATTGATACTAATACTAATACTGATACTAATATTGATACTGATACTGATATTGATACTAATACTAATATTAATACTGATACTAACATTGATACTGATACTAATACTGATACTAATATTGATACTAATACTAATACTGATACTAATATTGATACTGATACTGATATTGATACTAATACTAATATTGATACTAATATTAATGCTAACATTAATATTAACACCAACACTAATACTAACACATACTAATTCTAATGCTATACTGCACTATACTATTAGCATTTCCTTAAATTTCCTGCCAATTTTTATAAGCGTTAAAGTTTTCGTACATTTCAGCTTCGAAATCCGCCTTTGTGACCCATGTAAGTCTCTTAAAACCTGTCTTACCTGTATCAATCTTGCCTCAGCTTGTAAACGTATTACGAGGTATAAAATTACATATTAGCTTAATTACTGTAAACATGTTATCTTTGTTCATCTTAACGATCGCAAGAGTGTTGAGGCCACGCCTTTTCCTGTGTCAAATGAAACCAGTAACACACAGTATAGGGTCTTACGCTTTAATTAAAACCAGCTGAGTTTGAAGCGGACTATTAAATTACGCAGTGTTCAGCGTCTTTTATGATATCGCTCCTACTGCACTTAAACTATAAGAGTGGGATGATCATTCAAGAAATGGAAGAATCGTAAAAATAGCGAGGGATAAGTTCCCATTTAAAAATGAAAATATAAGTACATCAGAAACTAGAAAAAAGAAAGCGTGGGAAGATGATATAGAGATAGAGGATTGAAGCGGAAAAGGCAAAATGTCTATATTGGAACACAGAAGAAGAAAAAGAAGAAAAATACTTCATTGTAATTCCTAGAATATAGTTTTAATATTAGACTAAAGTATCCACAATGAAGGAAATATGGTATTGAGTTCGCTGATATTGCTCCTACTAAGAAAATAATATTAATGGTAAATATTATTATTATTATTATTATTATTATTATTATTTTTAAGTGGCGGCCGGGTAGCTCAGTTGGTAGAGCAGCTGGCTACAGACTGGAAGGTCCGGAGTTCGATCCCAGGTGGTGACAGGATTTTTTCTCGTTTCAGAACGGCCCCGAGGTTCACTCAGCCCCCTATAAAATTGAGTACCGGGTCTTTCCCGGGGGTAAAAGGCGGTCAGAGCGTGGTGCCGACCACACCACCTCATTCTAGTGCCTAGGTCATGGAAAGCATGGGGCTCTACCTCCATGCCCCCCAAATGTCTTCATGCATGTTACGGGGATACCTTTACCTTTACTTACTTACTTACAAATGGCTTTTAAGGAACCCGAAGGTTCATTGCCGCCCTCACATAAGCCCGCCAGCGGTCCCTATCCTGTGCAAGATTAATCCAGTCTCTATCATCACACCCCACCTCCCTCAAATCCATTTTAATATTATCCTCCCATCTACGTCTCGGCCTCCCTAAAGGTCTTTTTCCCTCCGGTCTCCCAACTAACACTCTATATGCATTTCTGGATTCGCCCATACGTGCTACATGCCCTGCCCATCTCAAGCGTCTGGATACCTTTAAAACGGCTGTAAAAAACAGCTTGTTACGAATCCCTACAACAAGCCTCGGAATAAGACTGATTCTCTGGCACGACCACAGCAAAGGAATAAGGTTTTGAGGTTTGGCACTTGGAACGTCACTAGTCTTTATAGAACAGGAGGGGTAACATTAGTAGCAAAAGAACTAGCTAGATATAGAATAGACTTCGTGGGAGTACAAGAGGTTAGGTTAGATGGGAATGACATATCACAAATAGGAGATTACTTGTTATATTATGGGGAAGGAAACAATAATCACCTTTACCTTTACCTTTTATTATTTTAAAGTTATAATTTTGAACCAGTTCGTATTTGATTTAGAGAAATGCAGTATTGCAAAAATTCACTGTGAGTTTAAAGAGATGATATTTATTTTTCATAGCACAGAAAAGCACTTGTAAATGAAGAGTGCACTGCAAGAATGATGGATGTCATTTGGAATACATTTTCCAGGAGAAGCAATTGAAAGTTTGAAATGCTTAGAGCTCAAAGCTTAACTGTGATTTTCCTATCATTACTGGACAATGATTATCAGTGTTAATGCCATATAACTCTGTATGTACATTCTATATGTCTTAAGCTATGCATTGACAGTCTTGCTTCATTTTCGACAAGAAAGTGACATCCATCATTCTTGCAGTGGACTCTTCAAATACCTTCGATGTACAATTTCATACCAGAAAGAAATAAGATATAAACAGAAAAACTAAAAAGTTTCTCTAAATAACCTACACTATAATCAACAATTTTATAACGATGTGAGATTTAGCAATAACAGAATAAGATAAATTCAGGACAAGGACAGAAAAGAAGAAAACTTTAACAAGAACTTCAAAATGCACAGGTTGAACCTAAGTAATGTCATTAATTTCAGGAACTTATTCTTTGAGATATTTAAAATAAAAAGATTTAATACAATTTTGCTCGTTTTTATTTTCTTTATGAGACAACAATTGTTTAGTATATGAAATATTTCATAGCGTGTTTTTGGAAAGCCATTGATTTAATTCCCAATATGCTTAGTCAATTTAAGAGAGCAATGTATTATGAAAATAAATTATTGAAAGAATTTTAGTTTTGTCCTATTAAAAGCTTCCTTTGCAATTGCTATCCTCCTTTCGACTTTCTGGTAGCAGCTCTTGTTACTACTTATAACTTACTACACCCCCACTATTTGGACATGTCCAATATTTTTACATTAATAAACAGATTATGTATGTAATTTTTACGAAAATTTTATGTTTCACATTACAGTGTTTCGTGGTTTTTCACGTGGTGCATTTCACTGTAACTTATATACAATGTGCCTCATGCTCTTCGGCGAATATCGGAGTGAGACAAGTGATCAACAAGCTTGGAGTTTACACAGATACTTCCTCTGAGCCCAATTTCCATTGCATACACATTTAATTGATAACTTCTCCTTTATCCCTCTATTAATTAATCAATTCATTCATGTATTCGTTCATTCGTAACATTCTTTCATCACCCACTCTTTCCAATACACCTTCGTTTCTTATTCTGTCTGTCCATTTTACACGCTCCATTCTTATCCATATCCACATTTCAAATGCTTCCAGTAGTTTCTCTTCACTTCGTCGTAATGTCCAAGTGTCTGCCCCATACAATGCCATACTCCACGTAAAGCACTTCACTAGTATCTTCCTCAGTTCCTTTTTCAGAGATCCGCAGAAGATGCTTCTTTTTCTATTACAAGTTTTCTTTGCCATTGCTGTACTTTTGACTTCGTGACAGCAGTTCATTTTACTGCCTATAGTACACTCCGAGTATAATTTTTGTTATTATTATTATTATTATTATTATTATTATTACTTACAACAGCTTTTAAGGAACACACAGGTTCACTGCCGACCTCACATAAGCCTGCCATCGATCCCTATCCTGTCCAAGATTAATCTAGTCCCTATCATCAATTCCACCTCCCTCAAATCCATTTTAATATTATACTCCCATTTACGTCTCGGCTTCCCCAAAGGTATTTTTCCCTCCGGTCTCCTAACTAACATTCTATATCCTATGCATTTCTCGATTCGCCCATACGTGCTACATGACTTGCCCATCTCAAACGTCTGGATTTAATGTTCCTAATTATGTCTGGTGAAGAATACAATGCGTGCAGTTCTGTGTTGTGTAACTTTCTCCATTCTCCTGTAACTTCATCCCTCTTAGCCCCAAATATTTTCCTAAGAATTTTATTCTCAAACACCTTGATCTCTGTTCCTCTCTCAAAGTGAGAGTCCAAGTCTCACAACCATACAGAGCAACCGGTAATATAACTGTTTTATAAATTCTAACTTTCAGATTTTTTGACAGCAGACTAGATGACAAAAGCTTCTCTACCGAATAATAACAGGCATTTCCCATACTTATTCTGCGTTTCATTTCCTCCCGAGTGTCATTTATATTTGTTACTGTTGCTCCAAGTTATTTTAATTTTTCCATCTCTTCGAAGGATAAATCTCCAATTTTTATTTTTCCATTTCGTACAATATTCTGGTCACGAGATATAATCATATACTTTGTCTTTTCGGGATTTACTTCCAAACAAATCGCTTTACTTGCTTCAAGTAAAATTTCCATGTTTTGCCTAATCGTTTCTGAATTTTCTCCTAACATATTCACATCATCCGCATAGACAAGAAGCTGATGTAACCCGTTCAATTCCAAACCCTGTCTGTTATCTTGAACTTTCCTAATGGCATATTCTAGAGCAAAGTTAAAAAGTAAAGGTGATAGTGCATCTCCTTGCTTTAGCCCGCAGATTATTATTATTATTATTATTATTATTATTATTATTATTATTTTTATTATTATTATTTACTTACAAATGGTTTTTAAAGAATCCGAAGGTTATTGTCGCCCTCAAATAAGCCCGCTATCTGTCCCTTTTCTGAGCAAGATTAATCCACATATAGGCCTAATCAATATTTAGCAACAGTGTGCAAAAATTATAGACCAAGATGTACAGTAGTGGCAAAAAAACCAGACCGACGGAATAAATAAAGTCCCCGAAATGAGCCACTGCGCATGCCACGCCCGCATTCACAAGATAGCGAGTAATCTATTGAAATCGTTGTAGTTTCGACTGCTGACGTAGCCCATTTCGAAAACCATTAGAAAATAAGCTGGTAAAATTCATGTTCTGGGAATAATAAGTTAATTAAGTAATAAAACATCGCTGCAATCGAAAAGTATTGGGAAAAAAAAAAAATTCCTTCCCAGGCAGGATTCGAACCACGAAACTCTTAGTTACCAGTCTATCGTGCTCTGGAGTGAACAAGGCTCTGGAATCAGCTACAAGGGTCGGGTCCGGTTTTGTTTGCCACTACTGTATAGTCTGTGTAAGTTTGGTGGTTCATATCGTTTACACACTATATTTAAATGTTTGCTCGGTTGCTATAATGACTATAAGGAGGATTTTGACATACCAGTAAATGTAAATAAGCTACAAATTGTTTCTAATAGACACATACGAGATTTCAAGCTATGTTTTTTTTTAGTTTATTGTTAGAAAATAACTTCAGGTATAGACTAATTGTAACGAAATAATCCGTCTTCTTCTTTTCTAATCTATACTAATAGTAAATCTGTAGCCGAAATTTTTCTGGTAATTTTCGCTTTTCCAAAAATAATTGGTCCTAACATGTATAATTAACCATCCTGAAACCGAAAATCGCTTTTCTGAAATTTTTGTTTGTATGTCTGTCTGTCTGTCTGTCTGTAGGTCTGTCTGGATGTTTGTTGCGTTTTCACGCGATAATGGCTGAACCGATTTATATGAAAATTGGAATATAAATTAAGTTCGTTGTAACTTAGATTTTATGCTATATGACATTCAAATACTTTATTTAAAAGGGGGGTTATAAGGGGGCTTGAATTAAATAAATCGAAATATCTCCCTTATTATTGATTTTCCTGAAAAATATTACATAACAAAAGTTTCTTTAAAAATGATTTCCTATAAGTTTTGTTCTAAGAAAAATTTTGATAGAACTGATATTTAATGAGATAAATGAGTTTTAAAATTAAAATAACGATGCCACCTATTGGCCTCTAATGAAACAGAAGCAAATGACTTCGTCTATAAGGGGCCTTGAACAACAATCAATCTTCATTAAACTATGGTTGCATGTAATAACAATTAAGAAACATGTTAAAGAAAATTGTCATTGCACCAAATGATTGCTCTCTGGACCAAAATGACCGCATTTTAATTATTTAAATACAATTTAAATGAAGTAATATATTAAACGATTTATCCTTCTATCAAACACGAATGTTCCCTGGATCAAATGTCCTATTTTAATTATGTAATTACTTTATATTTAGTTCTAACGGGTGCAGCGGAGCGTACAGGTACGGCTAGTAAACGAACATAAATTTTTAATCGCCCATTACATATTTCAGACCATAATTATGTCTGAAATAATTCGCACATCCTAGGAAACACCCTGTATAGGTGTGTGTAATTACACACAGTAGGTTTATTGTTATATTACTAGATAGATGAGGGTAGCAGCTATCCCATATTAGACAATCAGTTGTCTTCGCCTGAACGTGCCTGTGAAGTAGGCCTACCAATCGTACGTTTAAATTTCAGCGTCTTGGGATAGGCTACGTCAATGGACACCCACGCTGGTCACGGGACGGGAAGCTGGCGCCATTCAGCGAACGTGCTGGAAATAGCCAGGCAGGCGTCGCAACAGATTTGTCTCTCTCATTAGAAAAGCATTGAATCGTTCGCGTGCGAAATCATATTTCATCATCTGCCATCGCCGCAATTAGCCCGCTAACAAAACAGCGCACTGTTGTCTCTTAAGCCGTTCTAATTTGGAATTGAGGCTTGGCGGAGCAGGAATGTGAGTTGTCATTAGTATCTCCATTAAGCTGCAGCATACCTTGGTCTCTGCCTGTCATCCATTCATTACACCGCCTTGCGAGCAGCAGCGACATAAAAGAGTCGCCGGACACCGCAGCACAGGGTGCTGACTTCGAGTTCCTATTTATTTGTTTCATTATATATTTTTTTTGTACTTACCAACATCTATTCGGAATGGGTGAGTGGAAGACATCACTATACCAACTGAGGAATAATGGAATTAATTAAAACGAGTGAAGCAAACAATCGAAACGTGCATGGCTTTACTATACCCCTTATCTTCATGTACAACTACTTGTTAGTATGACCACCTGTCGACAGGTGCACAGCTTTACTGTGTTGCTTATCTTTACGAATATACGGTTGTTGACGAAGAGCGGGTGGGACAAGGAGAACAAGGATAATATAGAGAGAACAAGCGAAACGCAAGAAGTGCAATGGAAATTTAAGGAGTACAAGGGAGTACGGAGAAAAAAGAATAATAACCAAAATAAGGCGAATACAAGGTGTATAAGGGGAATATAAGGAGAACAAGGGGAATACGGCATGAACAACTGGAACTCAAAGAATATAAGGGAAATGCAAGAAAAAGGGGATACAACGAAAACAAAGGAATACAAGGAGGAAAAAGTGAATATCAAGCAAACAAGAGAAGTTAAAACAGTACATGAGGAAGAAAAGGAGGAAGAGTGGAAAAAGGAGAAAAAACGGAAGGTAAAGAGAATAAGGAGACTATAAGGAGAACAAGAGGAAGGCGAGAATATCAAGAGGAAGACAAAGAGAATAAAGCAAAAACAAAGAGAACAAGGAAAATACAAGGAGAAAAAGGAGAAGAAAATAAGCAGAATCTACGAGTAGAATAGAAGGAGAACGAGTGGAACATAATGAGTACAAGAGGAATACAAGAAGAACAAGGGGAATACAAAGAGAACAAGGAGAATATTAAGAGAACAAGGAGAATATAAAGAGAACAAGGAGAATATAAAGAGAACAAGGAGAGTTTAAAGAGAACAAGGAGAATATAAAGAGAACAAGGAGGATATAAAGAGAACAAAGAGGATATAAAGAGAACAAGGAGAATATAAAGAGAACAAGGAGAATATAAAGAGAACAAGGAGAATATAAAGAGAACAAGGAGAATATAAAGAGAACAAGGAGAATATAAAGATAACAAGGGGAAGACAAAGAGAACAAGGAGAATATAAAGAGAACAAGGAAAATATAAAGAAATCAAGGGAAGATAAAGAGAACAAGGAGAATACAAAGAGAACAAGGAGAATATAAAGAGAACAAGGAAAATATAAAGAGAACAAGGGGAATATAAAGAGAACAAGTAGAATATAAAGAGAACAAGGAGAATATAAGGAGAACAAGGGGAATACAAAGAGAGCAAGGGAAATACAAAGAAAACAAGGAGAATATGAAGAGAACAGGGAGAATACAAAGAGAACACGGAGAATATAAAGAGAACAAGGAGAATATAAAGAGAACAAGGAAAATATAAAGAGAACAAGGAGAATATAAAGAGAACAAGGAAAATATAAAGAGAACAAGGAAAATATAAAGAGAACAAGGAGAATAGAAAGAGAACAAGGAGAATATAAAGAGAACAAGGAAAATATAAAGAGAACAAGGAGAATATAAAGAGAACAAGGAGAATATAAAGAGAACAAGGGAAGATAAATGGAACAAGTGGAATACAAAGCGAACAAGGAGAATACAAAGAGAACAAGGGGAATACAAAGAGAACAAGGAGAATATAAAGAGAACAAGGAGAATATCAAGGGAACAAGGAAAGATAAGGAGAATAAGGAGAATATAAAGAGAACAAGGGGAATACAAAGAAAACAAGGAGAATATAAAGAGAACAAGGAGAATATAAAGAGAACAAGGAGAATATAAAGAAAAGAAGGGGAATACAAAGAGAACAATGAGAATATAAAGAGAACAAGGAGAATATAAAGAGAACAAAGAGAATATAAAGAGAACAAGGAAAATATAAAGAGAACAAGGAGAATATAAAGAGAACAAGGAGAGTATAAAGAGAACAAGGGGAATATAAAGAAAACAAGGAGAATATAAAGAGAACAAGGAGAATATAGAGAGAACAAGTAGAATATAAAGAGAACAAGGAGAATATAAAGAGAACAAGGGGAATACAAAGAGAGCAAGGGAAATACAAAGAAAACAAGGGAAGATAAAGAGAAGAAGGAGAATACAAAGAGAACAAGAGGAATACAAAGAGAACAAGGAGAATACACGGAGAACAAGGGGAATGCAAAGAATACAAGGGGAATACAAACAGAACAAGGAGAATATAAATAGAACAAGGGAAGATAAGGACAACAAGGGAATACAAAAACTAGAGAAATACAAGGAGAACAAAGCGAAAGTATGGAGAAGAAGAGTAATACAAGTAATATAAGAACAACAGGGATACAGAGAGAACAAGGAGGAGGCAGAAAGAACAAAGGTAAAACTAAGAGAGGAAGGAAAATAGGAGGAGAAACAGTGGGAGTTCAAAAGAGGATACGTGAAAGACAAAGTGAATAAGGAGAATAAAGTAAAAAAGTGGAATACGAGGAGAACAAAAGGGAATTCAAAGATTAGAGGGGAATAATAGGAGTGGAAGAGGAACGGAGGTGAGTAAGGAAAATAAAAGAAAAAAGGAAATATAAAGCGAACAAAAGAAGTAATAGGAGTAAAAGAGAAAGAAAAGGAGGACAGGTGAAATGAAAGAGGAGAAAGGGGAATACCAGGAGAATAGAGACAACAAGACATAGAAAAAGATTAGAGGAAAACAAAGAAAACATGAGAAATACGAGTAGAACAAGGAGATGACAATTAGTACACAGGAAATAGAATGATAACAAGGGAATAGAAGGAGAACAATGGAAATACAAGAACAAGGTGAACGAAGAAGGGAAACACAAGCAGGACAAGGGGAATACAATGAGAATAAAGTGAAAATAAGGACATGGCGAATACAAGAATAAGCAGAACACAAGAAAAAAGGGGAGTACATAGAGGACAAGGAAAGACAAGGAAAACATGGGGATGACGAGGAAGTCAACAGAATAGAAGGAAAAAAGAAATGCAAGGAGAACAAATGGAAAACAAGCAGAATAACGAGATTGAAGTACTATATGACTGTCAATTCCCAAATTAACCCCCTCCATATATATGTAGTGAGAAGGAGGTTCTACATAAGAACGTCCACACCTGTGGAGTAACGGTCAGCGCGTCTGGCTGCGAAACCAGGTGGCCCGGGTTCGAATCCCGGTCGGGACAAGTTACCTGGTTGAGGTTTTTTCCGGGGTTTTCCCTCAACCCAATACGAGCAAATGCTGTGTAACTTTCGGTGCTGGACCCCGGACTCATTTCACCGGCATTATCACCTTCATCTCATTCAGACGCTAAATAACCTAGATGTTGATACAGCGTCGTAAAATAACCCAATAAAAAAATACATAAGAACACTTTAAGAAAAACTACCCCATAACTGATTCGTACACCACAAAACTCACATGTGAACTATATTGTTTCCCTGAAGGGAGAGAGTCAACCTCTAGCACTATTTTCATCATAGTGAACTACTCGTATTTTGTTAACCCCAACCCATGCACATCCGTACTAGTTGACTGTGCTAAGTTTCGCTGTAGATCTATATTTCATGCAGGCATCTCCACTTACCGAATAGAGATCGGCTGAATGATATGAATGTCTATCATGGGGAAATGGAAGAACTTCGAGAAAAACCTCAACTGTGACTTTGTCGGCCGTAAGTGTCACCGTGGCTTCTTCAATTACAAATCCCAGTCCTGATCAGAACTCGAACCCAAACTACTTTTCTGCCATGATAAAGAGTCATAAGAAAACTTCATGCAATATGAAGTCGAAATCGCTATTCAATGTTTGTCGACGGTTAAATAATATGAAGGAAATATGCTCCACCCAGTTTTAACTGTAATTACGAAGTATCAGCCACAAAGAAATGTGTTTGAAAAATAGAGTAATTCGTTCGTTCGTTCGTTCGTTCGTTCGTTCGTTCATTCATTCATAGTTTTCTGCCCAAGGTCAGGTCCTTCACTAAAATACACAGCATTCTCTAATCTTCCCTCTTTCTTCTCGTCACCGCATACCGTACGATCCATATGTCAGTGTTATCACCTGATAAATAGCGTAAATACTCAGTTATACTAGCAATTGATTAAAGTGTCTATTTGTCGTTATACAGGTGAGCACAAAATCTTTCCCTGGTTATAAATATTTATTACTTGAAAACTACGCTAGATACAGGAATGTGGGTTATATAACAAGAAAATTAGAAACGTGTTAATGTCTTCAATTCGATTAAATAAATTTATAGCCTATGGGTATGAATTAATCAGCCTATAATATATTTGTATTCTATAATTTCGGAATATACATTTTTTCATAAATTGTCCTACTTTATTCACGTACGATATTATTTTTCTCTATGATAATATATATAATTTGAACTGGTAATAAAAATTACGGGAAAATGGCTGGACGGATTTTAATAAATGACCCCTCATTTTGAAGCTTGGAACCCAAAGTTTTCAGAAAAATAGTAGTTTTCAGTGAAATGTCAATTTTCCTACATCATTTTCCTATCTTCCAAAATACATCTTTCGTCAGTTTTGAGAACTAATTAATTGCATTTCTCAATAAAACAAAACAACCACTACATTAAACAATAGACTATTACACGAAGGCCATGACCTACAGGATTGCTGACATACTTGGAGTTCAGATGGGTCAGATTCTTTCACATCATAATGCCAATATGTCGATCTTCATTTGTGTAATTTTTTGATAACGTATAAAAATAATTTACAAGTCTGATTCTCTGGTCTGTAGTTTTCCGAGTACAACTGTGTATTCGATATTAAGAACTACAAAACTTAAGAATGTTTGGTGACATTATTACCATTAAAAATGAACTATTATTATAGTTAATGCAACACATAATGGTATACTGATATGAAAGTGAAATCTTTTGGGGCCTTAGGCAAGTAGACGCAGAGAAAAAGAAAGAAGATTTTATATTACTGGAAACTATAAAACTTACGTAACAGCGTGGTCGATCGACGGATGTTGCGTCAACATTTGTTGAGACTATAAATTAGGAATGCCTATAATATCGACATCAACGTGAAGTTTCGATTTTATGCACGAGAACGTATAATCATAAACTTCTTTTCCATCTGACTGTAGATAATTATTTGAAGAGAAGTAATATAAAGATAACTAGATACTAAGTTTATTGTTATGAACTTAACACTACTTGTATTAAACTTGTATGATATGTGGAAATCAAATCACAGTATAGAGATATGTTCTCTATACTGTGAACAAACAGTTGTTTTCTTCCTGCTCACAAGGAAGTAATGCCATTATTTAAAACTTCTGTCGTACGCAATTTTGACGTATAATGGCTAAACAATTGATGCTCACTACTTTTCCCGCCAAGAGAGCATCTCCTTCTTCTAGCTAGGCCTCCGTCTTTCAGTTGCTGAAACAGTAGTCGTGACAGCAGGTTGCAACTTACACGCTGGCCAACTTATTATGAGATATAATTATTTGGAAGTGTACGTCAGATTTACGTATCAATAGTATTAATAGAAAATTTTTGTTAGTGCAGTTTATTTATTCCCTTAAGTGTGTTTTATCTAACAAAGTAACACTGGATGAAAACTTACATGGTGATCGACACTACTCTGCAGATCATAGATGAAAGTTCAGATGATGATGCTGATGATGACGCTGAAGGCAAAGTAGAGATTGAATATGAAACTTGTGACAATGACAAGAATGTAAGTTACAGTAGGGGAGATTGAGAATCATGTAGAAAGCAAGCGAATGGAGAAAAAGGCAAAGAACAAGAAAACAGGAAAAAAGAAAAGGAAAGAGAAGGAAAGAGAAAAGGGAAAGAGAAGAGAAGAGAAGAGAAAGAAGAGAAGAGAAGAGAATTTAAGAGAGTGGAGGGGAGAGGGCATAGGGCAAAGGGTAAGGCCACTGGAGGGCAGAGGGCACGATGGCACGAGGGAAGAGGGCATGAGGGCATGAGAGCAGTGGCCAGAGGGCATGAGGGCACGAGGGCAGAGGGCATGAGGGCATGAGGGCAGAGTGCACGAGAGCAGAGGGCATGAGGGCAGAGGGCACGAGGACATGGGCAGGGGACACGAGGTCACGAGGCAGAGGGCATTGAGAAGCAGAGGGCCAGAGGGCATGAGGGCAATGGAGGGCAGAAGGACAAAGGGCATGAGGGCATGAGGGCAGAGGGCATGAGGGCAGAAGGGCAAAGGGAAAGAAAGGCAGAGAGCAGAGGAGAGGTCACGAGGGCAGAGGGCAAGGAGAGCAGAGGGGAGAGGGCATGAGGGGAGAAGAGCAAGAGGGCATGAGGACATGAGGGCAGAGGGCACGAGGGCAGAGGCATGAGGGCAGAGGGCATGAGGGCAGAGGGCAGGGCATGAGGGCAGAAAGCAGAGGGCAGAGGGCATGAGGGCAGAAAGCATGAGGGCAGAAAGCATGAGGGCAGAGGGCATGAGGGCAGAGGGCATGAGGGCAGGCATGAGGGCATGAGGGCAGAAAGCATGATTGCAGAGGGCACGAGGGCAGAGGGCACGAGGTCAGAGGGCACGAGGGCAGAGGGCATGAGGGTCAGCATGAGGGCAGAGGGCATGAGGGCAGAGGGCATGAGGGCAGAAAGCATGAGGGCAGAAAGCATGAGGCAGAGGGCATGAGGGCAGAGGGCACGAGGGCAGAGGCAGAGTGCCAGAGGGCACGAGGGCAGAGAGCATGAGGGCAGAGGGCACGAGGGCAGAGGGCATGAGGGCAGAGGGCATGAGGGCAGAGGGCAGGGCATGAGGGCATGAGGGCAGAGGGCATGAGGCAGAAAGCATGAGGGCAGCATGAGGCAGAGGGCATGAGGGCAGAGGGCATGAGGGCAGAGGGCATGAGGGCAGAAAGCATGATTGCAGAGGGCACGAGGGCAGAGGGCACGAGGGCAGAGGGCAGAGGGCAGAGGGCATGAGGGCAGCATGAGGGCAGCATGAGGGCAGAAAGCATGAGGGCAGAGGGCCAGAGGGCATGAGGGCAGAGGGCATGAGGACATGAGGGCAGAGGGCACGAGGGCAGAGGGCATGAGGGCAGAGGGCATGAGGGCAGAGGGCAGGCATGAGGGCAGAAAGGGCATGAGGCAGAGGGCAGAGGGCAGAAAGCAAGTGGCAGAGGGCATGAGGGCAGAGGGCATGAGGGCAGAAAGCATGAGGGCAGAGGGCATTGAGGGCACGAGGGCAGAGGGCGAGGGCAGAGGGCAGAGGGCATGAGGGCAAAGGCATGAGGGCAGAAAGCATGAGGGCAGAAAGCATGAGGGCAGAGGGCATGAGGGCAGAAAGCATGAGGGCAGAAAGCATGAGGGCAGAGGGCATGAATCAGAGGGCACGAGGGCAGAGGCAGAGTGCCAGAGGGCACGAGGGCAGAGAGAATGAGGGCAGAGGGCATGAGAGCACGAGGGCACGAGGGCAGAGGGCAGAGGGCATGAGGGCAAAGGGCACGAGGGCACGAGGGCATGAGGACAGAGGGCATGAGAGCAGAGGGCCAGAGGGCCGAGGGCATGAGGGCAGAGGGCAGAGGGCAGAGGAGAGAGGTG
Organism: Periplaneta americana; assembly: GCA_025594305.2. Classification (NCBI taxonomy): domain Eukaryota; kingdom Metazoa; phylum Arthropoda; class Insecta; order Blattodea; family Blattidae; genus Periplaneta; species Periplaneta americana. The sequence continues at coordinate 82,741,178 of JAJSOF020000031.1, read as the reverse complement.
AGAGAGGAGAGGATATTTTCATAACTCTAACCTACAATCCACAATAACCTGAAATAGCTATTGCTTCACTCCCACATGTAAAACCGACTGATCGTTCTGACTTTGTTACTTTCGTTTTCGCATAGGAACTCAAGAACTGAAGATGTACATATAGGTTAAATAAAAAGTATTTAGCATGAAGAAAACCATTCAGAGGGGTAGGCCTATGTTTCATTATTATGGAAGCAAATATTTTCCAAAATGTCTGGTATTCTTCATTGGAAATTAATTTGAAAAAAAAAATAATTTGAACTTCTAATGAACTTAGTTAGCAACATTTGCTGCACAAGCCACTAGTTTTATTATGTAATTTCATTGCAGCTGTAATTTAAATTTTTGTTCCTATTTTATGTTATATATTCTTCTTATATTAATATATTATATTATATAATTTCACTGTAGCTATAATTTTAATTTTAGTTCCTATTTTAATTTATTTTCTATATTCCTCTTACATTAAAATATACATTATATATATTTTATTATTTTATTGTATTGTTATTTTATTTTATATTATATTATTATATTATATTATATAATTTTACTGTAGCTGTAATTTTATTTTAGTTCCCATTTTATTTTATTTTTATATTATATTATATTATATTATATAATTTCACTGCAGCTGTAATTTTAATTTCGAAAAAAAAAGTTCATCTATTAATTATTTTATTTTCTATATTCCTCTTAAATATTAATATATTATACAATAAATGATTCATTCTGTAGCTGTAATTTTAATTTTATTCCTATTTTATTTTATTTTGGTAGTAAATATATTCCTCTTATATTAATATTTTATTATCCTGTAACTATATAAGTTGTTTTCACTTTATAGTCTTAATTGTAATTATAGTCCCTATTTTATTTTATTTTCTACATTCCTCTTATATTAGGTAATATATTATTATATTATATAATTTCACTGTATGAGGGCAGAAACATGGGCATTTACGACGAAGTGAAGAGAAACGACTGCAAGCATTTGAAATTGAATATGTGCGTATGAAATGGGCAGACAGAATAAGAAATGAAGCTATGATAGAAAGGGTGGATGAAGAAAGAATAAGTTACTGCTGAAACTAATCAGAACGAGGAACGAGGAAAAGGAATTCCATATAGGCCTAAATTTTAAAGAAACCTCCTCTAAATAAGATGGCAATCTCCTATACATGATAGAAAAAATGACGGAAGTCCTAATATGTAGGCCTACCTCGATAAAAACTAATTGAAGTCTTTAAAGTTATAGAAATCTCAGGCTTAGTTATAGTATGATAATGATGATGATTATGATAATGATTATTATTATTATTATTATTATTATTATTATTATTATTATTATTATTATTATTATTATTATTATAGACATGTTATATATTTCAAAGGACTATAAAAAGAAGCTTCGGAATGTTACAGATTAAATGTCATTGCTCTAGAAAACAAATGACGTCACTTCTATAACTTCAAATGTTTTTGCAATAGGCGGGATTGGAATTGACGCTATATTGAATCCATGCTTCTTAGACTATTCTTACACCGTTGTAGCTCTACAGTTGAAATACCGATAATAGGTCCAAAGTAAAGAAAACAGCAATCTGTAAGAAAGAGTTATGATTTGACAGATAATGGCGCGCTCAGAAATAGTAAAGCATAAACGTCATATTTTATTTAGAATATGAGATTCACCCTCCTGTAAATTTCAGATGAAACTTCTCTAAATATCGCGTTAATCTGTTGTCTGTTAAAAGATAAAAAGCGACGTAAGTAGTTATAAATATAGAAAGAAGTTAGCCCGCTCTTCAAGACACTCTGCGAACATTTTAACAAATGATTTCTAACCACCAACTGACAAGGAAACCTGCACAAGATGGTGAGGCAGCGACATATGTATCGAAAGTCTTCATTTACTGTGATTTGTGGCTTGTGACAGACACGAATGTGCGATGACTGAGAAGCAAGAGGAGGGGCTTTGGTAATTTCTTAAACCGTAACAAAAACAAACTGTGTGTTTAGCGTAAGTGACACCAGAGTTCCCGTGTGGTGGCCAGATGCCGAGAAACCGAAGGCTTCTTCTCCCTGCAGCAACTGCCTATCTCCAGAAGCAGTATGGAGAAAGCGGCGTGTCTTGTCATTTCTAAGATAAATAATTGTTTACATTTCCGAGAACATGTATTTATAAAACAAGATATATGTATCTATGGAAAGGAAATGGGAGCTTGTGCCGCCATATAAAGTTCCTCTTTTTCACATTTCTTGCCTATAAAAAAGAGTTAAGATTCCTTACGATAAAAAATAGCTTTAAATAATCAAATACTTTGAAGCGAACTGGTAGTTAACAGGTTAAAAAACGGCAAGTATTTTTATTTGCTTATATTAAATATAGTAGACAAAGTATATGATTATGTCTTGTGACCAGAATATTGTACGAATTGAAAACATAAAAATTGGATATTTATCCTTTGAAAAGGTGGAAAAATTCAAATATCTTGGAGCAACATTAAAAGTAATATGCGTTACAAGAGACGTATGTTGAAGTTTTCAAGGAAAAGTTTGAAAAAGCGAAACGTAGTTGAGCTTTTTAATTTCCGAGAATTGAAAGAAAAATACCGCTCATGTATCGTACATTATTTTGTGCGAAGATCGTTTATTACATACCTGAAAGAGGCATTTGTAATTAATTGCAATGAAATCTCCATCTTGGTTTCTGTTCAATGACGGCAAATTTGGAAAACAAAAATATCTATCTTCAACATTGTTGCTTTAAAATGTTTTCTGTGTTTACTATACTCTAGCAGGCCGTGATATATGTCTTCTTTTTTCCCCCAGTCTATAAATGGAACTTAAAACTTGGGCTTCCTTAATGTTACATGCATCACGAATGCAGTAACTTTAGTGGAGTTGTAGAGTTTACTTAATTTTTGCAAATATTTAAAAACAATAATTAACAGTGCAATTTAGGTGAAATTGCAGTGGTAAGTTTCAATTTATAATTATTACTATATTGAACGTCTCTAAAAATAATAGGCCTATGTTAAAAGCCTAAAGCAGTAAAATCAATTTGTCACTGCGGTAAGAAGAGGGAAATTGTTTTCTGTGTTAGGTTGGGAATACTGAATGTGGAATTTTAGACTTATTGCGGATTGGTTTTGTGCGGAAACCAAGCAAATACGATCTCGCACAAAAATGCTGACACTGAAGGAACTTAAGTTAAACGTAGAAAAATATTAAAATAATTATTCGGTTGGAAGCTTTTGTCATCTAGTCTGGTTTCAAAAAATCTTAAAGTTAGAATTTATAAAACAGTTATAATATTCCGGTTGTTCTGTATGGTTGTGAAACTTGCAACGGAATTGAGAGAGGAACAGAGCTTAAGGATGTTTGAGAATAAGATTCTTAGGAAAATATTTGGGGCTAAGAGGAATGAAGTTACTGGAGAATGGAGAAACTTACACAACGCAGAACTGCACGCATTGTATTCTTCACCTGACATAATAAGGAACATTAAATCCAGACGTTTTTGAGACGGGCATGGCATATAGCACGTATGGGCGAATAAAGAAATGCATATAGGTGTTAGTTGGGAGGCCGGAGAAGAAAAGGCCTTGGGGATTCCGAGACGTAGATGTGAGGATAATATTAAAATAGATTTGAGGGAGATGGGACATGATGATAGAGACTGGATTAATCTTGCACAGGATAGGGATCGATGGCGGGCTTATGGGAGGGCGACAATGAACTTGCGGGTTCCTTAAAAGCCATTTGTAAGTAAGTTATTAAATTTAAGTTATATACGAGAAAAAATCGAACCGTGTGTACAGTGTTGTCCGCAAGAAATCGATTCGAATAAATGGCTGTTTAGAGAAATTCCCTCACAGTGTTAAAGGACCTAACCACTGCTAGGTAGAGCACCAGAGGGATGCGTCCATTCTGACACAGATTATAGAGTCACAACATCCAATCACACAACATAACGTTATAAAATGTTATCATTATATCGTACCGGTGTGGCTCAAAGATGATTGTTTAAACTTAAACCTTAGTAACAAATGCATTCTTACTAACACATAATAAATTACTCACCGAGTGAGATGGTTTAATTGTGAAACACTAAACTAGCATCCGGGTGGTCCCGAGTTCAAATCCCGATGCCCACCAAGGTAATTAATAATAATTAGGTACGCCTTAATGTTTTGGGGAAATGGTAGCAAAATTGAGAGTGTCTTGATTTTGCAAAAGAAAGCCATTAGAATTCTATGTCAATCAAACTATCTTGAACATTGTCGACCTCTTTTGAAACAATCACAGATATTAACTGTCACAAATTTATATATATATATATATATATATATATATATATATATATATATATATATATATATATACGACCTAGTCCTTTACACTCGACAAAATATAGACAATTACTCATTAATAGCCAATATACATGATCATGAAATTAGAAATAGTGAACAAATTAATATTCCATACTGTAGATTACATAACACTAGTACAAATTTTTCTGTCATGGGGATGAAATTGTATAATAAGCTTTCCAGTCAATATTAAGTTACCAACCAATAGTTTCAAAGCTAGATTTTATAATTGGCTTTTAATTAATCCTTTCTACTCTGTAGATGAGTTTCTTAACATAAATTCATATTTTTAATAAATAAAGTTATTTACATTTAGTTACAAATAGGCCTATTACATTAAGAGTGAAGTGTTTTCATTAATTTTAGAGTTTCAAAATGTTTTGTGTTTTCATTCTAATTAAACTTTACTGTTTTAAATTATATGTGTATTTTCAAATGGATGTTTTTTTTTTCCTCCCTTCTGTATTGTGACGAAGCCTATCACTGTATGTTTAATGGCTTAATAAATTGAATTGAATTGAATTGAACTGAAGCCCGTCATTTCCACTACAAACCTACAGATAATATTTCACAAGACATTAATCCCTGCTGATTTTACTTAGTATACATGTCTGCGGATAATGCACTCAACGAAATAGTTGCTCTAGGACTTACCGATATATTACATTAGTCCAATGCATCAACAACAATGTCGACAATTGCGCAATAACCTTGCAGTTGAAGCTACTATAAATGAAACATTTAAAATACTCTGTCTAAATAGTACAGTTTTCTCTAGGCCTAGATGAAAAATTCATATTAATAAACTATATCCATATTAATTAAAACCAATTGTTTTAAATGATACTCCTCTAGAACAAGTATTAAGTTTTAAATACCTAGGTACTGAGCTCACGTATAAACATGAAAGTGACTTCAAATATAAACTCCCCATATTTCAGCAGCTGTGTGGTACAATAAACAGAAATTTGAAAAATAAAGCAAGAAAAGAAACACAAATTAAATTTTACAAGAATATGTTGACGTTTTCATTTGGTCGAGGAAAAGATTGAAAAAGCTGAAAGTAGTTACAGGAGCTGAAATGAAGTTTTAATTTCAGTCAACATGTAAAACAAGGATTTCGTAAATGATAATTATTTTGTGCGAAATTGTTTATTACATACCTGAAAGACGAATTTCTAATTAGTTGCAATGAAATCTCCATGTTGGTTTCTGTTTAATGATGCCAACCAGAAAGAACACCAAAATATCTTTCTTCAACATTGTTGCTGTAAAATATGTTCCGTGTTTACTATACTCCAGCAGACCGTGATATATGTCTGTCTTTTTTCCCCAGTCTATAAATGCGAACTTAAAACAAAAGTAAGATTATGTAATGATTTATTTTTCATTTTAATATTTTAACAATATTATTTATATAAAATATTGCAGTAATAACATCGGCATCTGGAATCTCGTTGATTTTTCACGGCTTCCTTGAAATGTTACTTGTATAAGGAATGCAATAAGTTTATGGAGTAAGACTTTAATTAATTTTTAAAATATTTAAAAACAATAATTAGAATTGCAATTTAGGTGAAATTGCAGTGGTAAGTTTCAATTTATAATTATTATTATGTTAAACGTCTCTAAAATAATATGTTAAAAGCCTAAAGCAGTAAAATGAATGTCGCGCTTAAGCGGTAAGAAGAGGGAAATTGTTATGTGTGTTAGGTTGGGAATACTGAATGTGGTATTTCACACTTACCGCGTATTGTTTCTGTGCGGAAAAGAAGCAAATACGCACGATCTCGCACAAATCAAATTTTATAAAGTAATGGCAGTACCATCTTTGCTATTTGGATCAGAAACCTGGACGATGATTGCAGCTGACAGTAAAAAATTACAGGCCGCTGTAAAAATGAAGTTTCAAAGGTCAGATAAATATTGGGTGTACTATTAGGATAAAATTAGAAATGATAAAAGAAGAGAAGAATTGATGATCTTTTCCGTCAGAAGAAAAAATTAAGAATTATAGAAATCAGTGGACAGAACATGTCAATAGAATGACACCAGAAAGAATTACAAGAAGAATGATGAATTATAGACCTGGAGGGAGAAGACATCCGGGAAGACCTAGGAAGCGTTGGACGGATACACTATGAAGCTGGAACAGGCATATGCCTATACCTTGAATTGAAGAAGAAGAGAAGAAGATTAAAACCAAGAACATGATAAAGTCAACCATGAAATCATTTAAATAAAAAAAATGACAGAACTATAACGCTGCAAAAACCTCGTAATACTAATTCTGTCAACATAATGTGAAATTTCAGCAATTGAATAATATATATATATATATATATTATATATATATATATATATATATAGCATCTTAATATCTAAATCTAACATTCAATTAAATTCACAAAAAAATGAAATAAAAACATCCACTGCTCTAGAAGATAGTCTTCAGTTCAACATATTCCCAGAGTTGTCTAGAACCGTCACCCCTGGCAACTACTGTCCAAATTTCACGAGAGAATCTCTGCGAGGGGAGCATGGTCCTTGCGGGGTAAGAGGAGAGAGTAAGCCAGTAACTCAGCGTTCTTTAAGGAACAGGTGGATGGGGGTGATGTCATTGGCCGGCTGGGACAAACAAGACTCAGTCAATGGCCAGCCGGTTCCGTGTTGGGGGTAGGTTATAAGAGTGGGGGAAAAACTCGCATTCCTTGCTCGGATCTTCTCGTGAAATGCGGACAGTACCTGCCTTTTCGACATAGGTATCATGAAGATACTTGTCGTGTTAGGCGGTAAATCAAATATCAGAAAACATGCAAAGATATGACATACTTTCAAACCGGATATAATAAATATTGGAAATTGTGGAGTCTGTTGGAGAAATTAAGATAGGAAAAACAGAGAATCCCGAGAGAAACTTTCGCAATCAGGTGTTTGTCCATCACGGATGTAATTTTAGTCGTAGTCGGGAGTTAAACCCAGGCTGACTTGCATGAAAGTCTCACGCAATAGCCGTGAGCTACTAAGATTCCTTGCACAATCCCTTTCACTAAGATCCAACTTGATTTCTAAACCCCCTCCCCCTCGTTTGTCTTCCCATTCCTCCACCCACAACGCAGAGAAACTCTGACGAGAACTAATTACTAGTCTTTAAGCACAAAAAGAGAGAGATCTTCCCTTCGCCCCATATGTCCCCTTGTCTAAGTGGCTGCCTCATTAGTTCATTAGCACAGGATTGTTACAGCATCTTCGAGGCGGCTGCAAAAACCCTCGTTAACATTTAATTGCCAATTAAATATGGTACGGAAGTATATAATAGGCATTAGTTTAAAAAATATTAAGAAAATATAGCGAAGCATTGTGTAGCGTCTTATTTTACATAATAATAATAAATAGGGTAATTGATGGTGATAACAACATTATAAGCACAATGTAATTCCAAAGACAGCAGCGAGCATCGGGGTTCTGGGGTGAGGCAGGTGGTGCTTAATTGTGTAGCTTGCTAAGGGGCACGTTTCGTGGCGCCCAGACAACGAACAGCGTGCAGAAATGTGTCACAAATTACCAGGAATTTAGTTATTAAATTGTCTACCATTTTATGCTTCCTAAGTCGACTGAACGAGTTTGATTTAACAAGAGATCTTATCAAGAACGCAATGAGACTCCAAAATTAACATATGAATAATAGAAAACTTACGCCAAGGGAAATTCTCAAATAATTAAGGACAATTTGTTTGATGTTGGCCACCGTCAGAGGATAAAATTGCTGTAGAATAACTAATTAAGCGAAATTAATATTATTATGGATAAATTTATGTCTTCAGTGACAAAAAAGAGAGCTGGAAAATTTAATATATGAATGAAAGAATAGGTCTATTTGGTACAGTGGATGTACAGATTAAAGAAGGAATCTATAGAACGAAAGAACGAACGAATGAATTTCTGGATTAATGGAAGATAGATTAATGAAGCATTTAAGGGTTTACATACATCTTCCACCATTAAAACTTTGTATTTTTTACAAATTTTATTTCTTCATATCTTTAAATCCCATTTGATGAAATTATATAGTATTATGCTTAATGTCTTAAAATTTTCTTCGATCTAAAGAAAAAAATATTCGCCTATACAAACGTTTTTGGCATTGTGAATTTCGAAACTTTTAGCCCTAGCTCAATGGTTAGAATATTATGCTCTGTAAGAGAAGAAACATTTTTTCTTTATAATATATTTAAATCATAAGAAATTTTTAATTACTTTCTTTATTATTTCTGATAAAGATAGATTAAAGATTGAGCTACAATTTGTTCGCCTTATTAAGAAAGGGAGCCATGCAAAATTTCATGTAATTATCTAAAAATCTGTGGTAAATATGATTAAAAAGTTTTAAAAAATGCAGTTTTGGGAAAATGAACAATAAAATTACATATTGCTGGGTGGTGTTGTGTTTGCATGGCAGGACATTTTAATGTATAACATGGTCAAATGTCTTACACAGATATAAAGCCAAAAAGTTTGAATTTAATAAAGGTATTATAAGAAAAAAGAAAAATCAATTCTTATTTTACCCTTGATTGTGTGTATGTTTGACAAAATGAGTAATACATATTGCTGACTGGTGTAGTTTATGAAAGGTAGGACATTTTAATACATAAATTGGTCGATTTTATAGATTTCTTAAAATTTCTTTTACAGATATAAAGGTAAGAGGTGATATTAAATTAATATAAAACATTAAAAATTATTTTTACGCCGCTCGAAGGTTTATGTAACCCCTTAAAAGGGGACCTAGTAATATGAGTTATATCCCTACAAGACTTTTCATGCAATTTTCTAAACTTAAGAGGATACAATCAGTAATTTTTAGTACCTACAGTAGATTTAAACATAATTAATATGACTATTTCACTTACCTCAAGCTATTTACTGTCTATCAATAACGGTAAATAATGCCTCAACTATGAACGAATTACAACTGTGATTCTTCATAAAACTATAGTAACCTTAGCTTCATCTTTATCGTTCATTGAAAAGACGTAACTATGATTCAGTATGGCGACAATTGCGAGCATTACAAATGGTTTTGGCCAAGCGTCAAATGATCAAATCAATTTATTAATTCGAAATGCAAAGATATTAAACACAAAAAAAAAACAAAGAAAAAGAAAGTATATGTTCAGTCAATTTCAACGCTTCTGTCAAGTGAGTGGTTGAAAACAGAAACACTAACTTAACAGTTTAAAAATATTGTAAAAGACTGTGGTATTAACATGAGAAAATTTGAGAAAATCAAACTGTAATGTATAAAAAGAGTGTACTGTGAAAACCATGTCGAATGTGACGGAAAAATGATAGGCCTACAAGGGAAACATTTTAGGAACTATAGACATAATTTCAACCCGTTTGTAGATAAATAATAATTTAAATACGCAAGAGATGCAATAAATGTCGAAAGGGAACAGTTACAAAACAGACCAGAGAAAATAACACCTAATCATTACTGTAGCAATAAAATGAAACTGTGTTTTCAGTAATTGAAGACTATATAAAAGAGTCTATGTGCCAAAGAGAGAAATCGTAGAAGACAACTTTCTTGTGCAACTGGTAATGTAATATATATTTTGCACATCTATGGGTAAAGCTAAATTCTAAATGAAATTACAATGAGACTGATCATTTTTCTCAGTGGATTAAGCCAAGGACATACTTTTTTTTTTTGAAAAACTAATTTTCAGAGGTCTTGGCACTTGCAGTCTTTTTATGTCCAGTTTTCAACTGTGTATTTATTTAATCACCAAAACTGAGTTTTAAATAAATGTGACACTAATTAATCATTAAGTTATTTGGTATACCTGTCTATTTATTTTATTTTTCATCACGAAATAGTACATTATGCAACGAGCTTATAATGGTAGTAATTAAGACGCGAGTATGTTTATGAAACGAGCGCAAGAGAGTTTCATAATTTTCATACGAGCGTCTTAATTACCATTATAGGCAAGTTTAATACGACTTTTTATGCTCGACCATATTTCTAACTTGAAATTATTCATAAGTATTCACGTTATTCTTATCTGACTGGGAAGCGTAACTGACCTTGTGCAATATCTCGTAAATTGTGAGATGTGCGCAGACGCGAAAGTATTAATTTTTTCCGAGACACAAATGTCATTGACCTTGATATAATCTAGAGAGTAAAATGAACATTAATCTTGATATAACCTTGAAATTGATTTGAAAAACGAGATGACAAATTGAATTTATTTGAATATTATTTACAATTAACGCTAATTATTATAGTAAGAGAGCATAACCTTCTGCGACAGTATTGGATTTCCAGCCTCCGTGACGTTTCGCTAGTTGTCTTTCGATTGCATATCCGAGAATAATCGATACTTGTGCATTCATATTGCTACAATGGTGTTTTCTGATTGGTGGAACACCTGAACTTTAATGAATAGGTGTACTTTAATGAGGTCCATTAAAGGGCTGCTACCAGGTGTATAATTACTACATTTCGGCATGATCGAGCATAAAGGTTATAATATAACTTTATGTAACAAAGTGTCGATAAAATAGAAGCTCGAAAATTTATGAATAATTTGAGAATCTCTTATGGTGTTACTTACGACTATTTCACTTATGCTACAAGATCCTACTTTCTACCAATAACAGTAAAGAATGCTTACGTGCCCCTACCTTACCGTCAAGGAAATAGCCTATCCCTGGTACTTATTCTGTTAGATGCTGAATAAATCACATGGCATAATGCTACCGCAAAGGTTATATAAAACTTGCACTCGTTCGTTGTTTGCTGTGTATGAATATTTACTGAATTGTTGACAATTTGTAGAAAAAGCCTCTGGAAAAGGAAATAAGGAAAAGACTAGTGAAGTGCTTTGAATGGAGTGTAGCATTGTATGGGGCAGAAACAAGGACATTACGACGAAGTGAAGAGAAGCGAATAGAAGCATTTGAAATGTAATTAGCAGGAAAGGATTTATATGTAAATACATATTTACTTATAAAGCTAATATAATTTATATTTTGCATTATCTTTATGTTTCACAATGTGTAGGGTTGAAAAATCCTACTTTTATTTTCCATATTTTTCCATATTTTAGAGTTTAGTACATATTTTCGTTAATTTCCATATATTTTCCATATTTCATATAAAACAGTCCATATTATATTAGGTTTAACAATAAAACAAAACAAAATTCCATTAACTTTTAAAAATACATTTCAACAATAGAGATTTAAACACATGTTCAGTAATCCCTTTAACATCAGAGTTATTTGAAAATTAGCAGTCCTATCAACAATGGGAAAGTAAGTTACAAAACTGTATTAATTTAATTTAAAATTTTTAACAGACTTCAGTTGTGCAGCTCAACAGTTAAATGCCAGTCAGAGTACACATAGGTTCAGTTTTGTAAATCATACTATAAAGACGGTAAATATGCCAAAAGTACGTCATTCAGTCAATTTAAAATCAAAACTAACAAGTTACATTTCAGAATTTAAAGAAGATGGTTTATCAACTGACAATAAAATATTATTTTGTAATTTGTGTCAGTGTGCAGTATCATCTACACAAAAGTTCCTGGTGCAACAACACATTACAACTAGTAAACATCAGGCCAACAAACAACTAAATTCCAAGCAGAGACAATTGTTTTTAACACAACCAACAACATCGAATGTAAGATCTGAGTTTAACATCGACCTGTGCCGTTCTCTCATCTCTGCTGATATTCCTCTCTACAAACTAAAGAATAAGGTCTTCAGGGAATTCCTTGAAAAATATACTCAACATACAATCCCGGATGAGTCAACACTTAGGAAGACGTATGCTCCATCCATCTACGATGAGACAATACAGAAGATAAGAGATGAAATTAAAGATAGTTCAATTTGGGTTTCCATTGATGAGACTCCCGACAAAGAAGGTAGACTTGTTGGTAATGTAGTTATCGGTTTGTTAAGTGAACAATATTCTGAACGAATTCTTTTACATTGTGATGTTCTAGAAAAGTGCAATAACAAAACTATAGTTAAACTGTTCAACGAAGCTATGGGTATCCTGTGGCCAAAGGGTATTATGTACGATAATGTGTTATTCTTTATTAGCGATGCTGCCCCTTATATGGTCAAAGCTGGACAAGCATTATCTGTTGTATATCCTAAATTGACTCATTTTACTTGTGTGGCGCATGCATTTCATCGTGTGGCAGAAGTGGTCAGAGACAATTTCCTAAAGTAGATTTGTTGATTTCATCAGTGAAAAAAGTATTTCTCAAAGCTCCCAGTAGAGTTAACGTGTTGAAAGAAATGTACCCTGAAATTCCATTGCCACCAAAGCCAATTTTAACTAGATGGGGTACATGGCTAGAAGCAGTTGAATATTATGCCGAACATATAGACTCTATTAACAATGTTCTCCTTGCATTGGACTCTGAAGATGCAGTCTCAATTGATACTGCGAAAACAGTTACCTGTGACATAAGTGTGAAGAATGACTTAGCTCACATTCAGCATACATTTTCATGCATCATAAAAACGCTCAAAAGTCTCCAAAATAGGCACCTTTCACTATCTGAAAGTTTTGAAATTATAAATAGTACTGTGGAACAACTGAATCGTGGTAGAGGTAAAGTTGCAGATGCAGTAAGAGCTAAGGTGGACACTGTACTTTAAAAAACCCTGGATATGAAGAACTACAAAAAGGTTGTTGCTGTGATGAGTGGTGAATCAACAGTGAAGATTAACTTGGACTTATCCCCAGCAGACATTGTGAAATTGAATTATGTACCAGTTACTTCTTGTGACGTCGAACGCTCTTTTAGTCAGTATAAATCTATCCTCAGAGACAATAGAAGAAGATTCACTTTTCAGCACTTGAAAGAAATGTTTGTAACCTATTGTTATGGTAACAGACAATAAAAATTGTGTTTTGTTGAAACTACATTGGAAGATAAGGTACGTCCATTATATTTTTGTTTAGTTTGATTAAAATGTACCAATATTTAACGTACATAGTCATTTTTTATAATTTTAAGTCCATATTTAATTCCATATTTTGGTAAAAATCCATATTTAATTCCATATTTTGGTAAAAATAACTACATATATATTTACATATTTCATATATTTTTAGTCCATATAAATCCGTTCCCTGGTAATTAGATATGGAGGAGAATGGAGCGTGTGAATGGACAGAGTAAGAAACGAAGCTGTGTTCGAAAAAGTGGATGAAGAAAGAATGATGTTGAAACTGATCAAGAAGAGGAAAAGGAATTGGCTGGGTCACTGGTTGAGAACAAACTATCTACTGAAGGATGCACTGGAAGGATTGATGAACGGGAGAAGATTTCGGGCAGAAGAAGATATCAGATGATAGATGACGTTAAGATATATTGATCACGTGCGGAGACTAAGAGGAAGGCATAAAATAGGAAAGATTGGAGAATACTGGGTTTGCAGTGAAAGACCTGCCCTTGGGCAGAACACTTATGATGTACGGTATGTAAATCAACAAATTAACTAATGAACGAATGAACGAACGAAAAACTGAATAAATGAATAAGTGGATGAATAAGTAAATAAACAAATTAATACTTACTTACTGGCTTCTAAGGAACCCGGAGGTTTATTACCGCCCTCACATAAGCCCGCCATTGGTCCCTATCCTGAGCAAGATTAATCCATTCTCCATCATCAATCCTACCTCCCACAAATCCATTTTAATATTATCTTCCCATCTACGTCTCGGCCTCCCTAAAGGTCTTTTTCCTCCGCCCTCCCAACTAACACTCTATATGCATTTCTGGATTCGCCCATACGTGCTACATGCCCTGCCCATCTCAAACGTCTGGATTTAATGTTCCTAATTATATCAGGTGAAGAATACAATACGTGCAGTTCTGTGTTGTGTAACTTTCCCCATTCTCCTGTAGCTTCATCCCTCTTAGCCCCAAATATTTTCCTAAGCACCTTATTCTCAAACATCCTTAACCTATGTTCCTCTCTCAAAGTGAGAGTCCAAGTTTTACAACCATACAGAACAACCGGTAATATAACTGTTTTATAAATTCTAACTTTCAGATTTTTGACAGCAGACTGGGTGATAAAAGCTTCTCAACCGAATAATAACAGGCATTTCCCATATTTATTCTGCATTTAATTTCCTCCCGAGTATCATTTATATTTGTTACTGTTGCTCCAAGATATTTGAACTTCTCCACCTCTTCAAAAGATAAATTTCCAATTTTTATATTTCCATTTCGTGCAATATTCTGGTCACGAGATATAATCATATACTTTGTCTTTTCGGGATATACTTCCAAACCTATTTCTTTATTTGCTTCAAGTAAAATTCCCGTATTTTCCCTAATCGTTTGTGGATTTTCTCCTAACATATTCACGTCATCCGCATAGACAAGCAAAGTAAATAAATAATTAAATAAAAATAAAAATAAAAATATACCGTACATAAAATATAAGTTAATAAATCAATCAATAAATACATGAATAAATGAATGAATAAATAAATGTACAAATGAGTGAATAAGTAGATAGATAAGTAAATAAATAAGCATGCAAACAAGCAAACAAAACAACAAACAAAATAAATGTATAATTAAATAAAAATAATAAATAAGTTAAAAGTAAATAAATAAATTAAATGTGTGCAGCAAAAAATATATTGAATATGCCAACACATTCTCTTGATGCGATCCGATGCGACAACGTCAAGCGACATCAGAGAACTCTACGGCAGTAACAGGAAATAAAACAAAATAGAAATGACAGCATCATCCATTACCTTACAGGTCGTTAAAACCTGAGGAATATGAGAAGTCGACACCAGTATGGCGGCCGTCCAAAAGAAGTCATGTGTTCTCTGCCGGTATGCGTTTATAATAACAATATTTAGGGTTTTAAATCTTTTGAATTATGGCGAAAGAAATGGAAGTTTGCATTTACACACGTAGCAACTCGTAACTTGTAAGATATAACGATTTAACAACCTATAACGTCCCACCGCACTGAGGATCATCAGAGTGGTTAATATGGCGAAGAAACCGCCGTAAAATACTGCAATAATTTCATTCTTAATAAATTAAAGAATGTACATATTCTATTGTGTCACACGTGTTATTCAAACTACATTCTTACTTTCTTCTTGTGGTTGCTACACGGATAAAAAGAGTAACCATAAATATATTTATAGAATTCAATGGAAAAGCACATTATGACTGTTTACACAATGATGTCTCTGGGTATGTATGCAGTAGAATCTCGTAATACATAGAATGATTTGTCAAGATTTCTTTACTCGGTATGTTCTATTCGATAACTTCGGTATTTACGGTTAAAATATTTTGTTGCCAGTGGAGTTTTGTTTTCAGTTTAGGCCTAAGTCGTAAAACGGCGAAGTGGGAAGAATTGGTAAGCATATTAAAAAGCTGAAAGTGAAATGAAGAAAAATGAGTGAAAGAAAGAAAAGTTAGGTGGAAGAAGAGAATCGTGCAGAGAAGAAAAAAAAAAAGAAAAGAATAAAAGTAAGATAGAAGAAATCAAGATATAAAGAAACAGAAAGATATAATAAAAGAAGGAAAAAATATAAAAAAGAAAACAGAAACAAGACAGTGGATTACCTACAACCAACTCTTTTGGAGTAAGTATAAGCACAGTCTAGTATATACAGTCAGTTTAAACTCAATATGTATTAAATATGCATCCATAGATAGTTGCTGAAACCACTAGGGTCGCTACTATCACCTCATTACAGACAATGCAACATAGTACCTGCACAGTCTATTGTTCCTAGCAACCTCTTCAACTCAAGCTTCGTGACTGTATAACAGTATACTTTGGTACAAGCTTACTGGGTTTAATTTCTCCTTATTTTTACGTAAAATGTTTATGTTCGAGTGTCAAATGTTTGAAATGCTACGAACATTTCATCTGACGTCAATTGCTTAGCAACGACAATGAGTTACGTTACACTATTTTGACGTCTCTTGCTTAGCAACGTATTATCACTATCTAGTATATACAGTCACGAAGCTTGAGTTTATGAGGGTACTAGGAACAATAGACTGTGCAGGTACTATTTTGCATTCTCTGTAATGAGGCGATAGTAGCGGTCCTAGTGGTTAGAAACTATCTATGGATGCATATTTACTACGTATTGAGCTTCGTGACTGTATATACTGGACTGTGGTATTATCCAGATGAAATACAGTAATAATTTCATTGTATACTTGGCTATACTTGTACAGGTATATGGTACAGACCAGTGATTCTCAACTGGGGGCCGCAATACTTAGGGTATTTGAAGAGGAGTTAATGGGGGTCCACAAACAAAATAATAATAATAATAATAATAATAATAATAATAATAATAATAATAATATTAATATGGTCTAATAAATGTGACGTTAACCATATTTTAAAATCTTCATTCTATAGTCTTATATCACACATTTTGCATACTGTTGTAGGTTCAAGAAGATACCATTAGGCCTACTTGGATGTTGAAGCTTTCAAATCTGTAGATATGCTTATGAATTTAATAGTTCCCTGGTGCAACACTTGTTAACGATCTCCGCACCTTCACGACAAAAGATGACGACTCCAGAGAAGGAGAGAACGAGATTAACGCGTCATAAAGCAACGTTCGACTATTATTTATTCTTCTCCTTGTTTTGTGCAGTTGTAGCCGATGTCTACTTGCCGACTGTCAACTGGCTACTAACTTGCATCTATTTACGGCAAGTCGTTAAGCATTCACTTCTCCAGCATATGCAAACGTTAACTTTAAGTTGTGACATGCTTGACAAAACTTATGACTTACGAATGGTAGCATTAAATAAAATTAACAATACGATTTTATTCCTAGAAATATTTCAGACGATTTATGTCAGCGGATAGAATTACAGTGAAGCAGACCGTCCAAAACATCTTTAAACGTATTGCTGACATTAAATTAGTTAATGTGTCTTTTATATTCTTGATTATAAATAGCTTTCATTTCACGCCATAGGCCTACATATCCTTCATAAAGTACGAATAATGGTTCTGGAGAACTGTTGCTGTCAGTTTCACTCTTGTGGGATACCGTAGAAGAGGGTAAAGTCGATCAAAATTTTGCAATTTTTAATGATATTGAGGTTATGCAGTGGAGCGAAGTTCCTCAGAAAATAGCATTTTGTCTCGTCATATGCTTCACTTATGAAGACACGTTAAAGAATTGAATTACAATCTATAAAAACTGTTTTTTTATTTGACTTGTGATCGAAGTTACCTCTTAAATAGGTTAAAGTCGATCACCATTGCATTTTTAGTTTAAGATCGATTTTAAAATATTGCAGAGTAAAGTCAATCACTGTTTATGTTTTTAAAAAACAAATTAAGTGTATTACATATATTTTATTTGTTATAAGGGTGTAAAAACAATAATAATTATCTTCAATATATGCCTATAGCATTATATAGTGTATCTTTTGTTACTGTGATCATACTATTCGATACAATTAGGCCTATAGGTCTCCACTGTACAATCGTGACTATGATTGCCAACTTATAAAACATAACACATTTTAATACTTCACATACCAACAAACAAAGATTTAAGAATTCAAAATTTACATTGAAATACCACCCTTCAATTATAATCTAAAATGCAATTCAACATTCCTTAGGTTTATATCAGATGTTATTTGAAATCTTCCCCTCCTCATGTCACTTTAGAAACTACGTTGTTCCCATAATCAGGTACAGAAGGGTGTACAAAATATGTTCCTTTGGCAGTGCTTCTCTTACGCAAGAAATTCACCATAATTTCATCTTCCTCTTTCCCCACTATCCCATCAATATAAGCTATACTATGACACTTTTCTGTTTATAAGTGTTAGTTGGAGGTATTTAAGTGAACAATTTATTCTTCCTGCTGGTCCTATCTGTTTAAGAGTAGGTCGATACCCTATAAAAGTTACAAGTTTTCTTAAAATAATAAGTTTCAATACTAACATTTACGAACTGCAAAACTATTACTTCAGGATACAATCTCAACGAAAAGTACTTGCTTACACTTCCTGTCTCCTTTCACTGCTGACTATAATTTAGAGTTTGTAAGACTTTGTTTTCATCTAAGAGAAAAAGTTGAAAATAACCATTTTCACTTCAACGGTAATTACACAGTGTTCCCATTGTTGGCATTCGCAGGCTTTTTGTTGTCCGTCTCGCTTACATTTACAATGTAAGGCAATGAAGTCAGCATAACAAAAGTTTTTTAACAAGTAACTGAGAAAATATATAATTTTCAATAAAAATAGCAAATGATTGATTTTACACCCACTGATTGACTTTACCCACTTATACGGTACATGCATGATGGAATTCTTCATCTATGCAATAGCATAGTAATGTTAATAAATATATCAGGTAAATTTTTCCCCTGATATCTTTCTTTCATACTCATTAAAGCACTGCATGCACAAATTAAAATTAACGAAGAAAATTCAACGATACGTGCCAGGAATGAGCTCAAAATAGAAACTTACAACAAACCTTTTACCACCAACTGAAGAAAGAGTCTAAAGTGAAATAAGTAGGAAGTAGACGAGGTAAAAGCCTAAAACGTCAATAAGAAAAAAGTGAAAAAAAAACCACAAGCAAACAATGAAAAGCATCAGAATCATTATATAGGCATCATACTACCAATCTAAAGATAAAAGAGATTCATATGACAAAGAAAGAGATGATTATAAATCGAAACAGTCATAGTCTATTCATGAAAGGGATAGGGACGGATATTAATGAAATAATAATAATCAGATGCTGTGAACAACAACATTTCCAAACAAGTCTTAACTTCCAATCTGAAGGGAAATGAGGGTTAAACAGATACGGGGAAAGATGTCTAAGATACAAAACTATATTAGTCTGCCTTTAATAAAGAAGTAAATACAATAAGATAGAGAAGAAAAGAAACACCTACAAAGCTTCCCATGTATAGGTTCTATATAAATCAGCAAGCTTATGTAGAAATTGAAAATGAATTGTCCTGTCCATGAAAGCAAAGTTTGCAGCTACGTAAGTTAGTGTAAAATCTGTGAACAAATAATTAATTCTGACCAATCTGGAACTAGTACATATTGTCCTATCCATGAAGAGAAAATGAACGAATAAAATGTTTTATGAAAAACTTTAATTGGTGCTACCATGTTCAAGACTAGAAAGTAAGCAAATAAATACCTTTAAAGTAAAGCAGAACAGATATTAATCTCTGCAGCAATAGGAATAAATGAGTTTGAGGAGCAGTTGGAGAAATATTAGCGTCTCTATGAGGAAAAATAGAGTAACTACGCTAATGAAAACTAAAAAAAAGAAAATCTAGACCTACATGTTAAAAATGAAACAATAAATAACTCCAGGAAACAAAATTTTGCCGCCGACTTGGAGAATACTTACTTACAAATGGCTTTTAGAGAATCCGGAAGTTCATTGCCGCCCTCACATAAGCCCACCATCAGTCCCCATCCTGAGCAAACTCAATCCATTCCATCATCATATCCACCTATCTCAAATCCATTTTAATATTATCCTCCCAGCTACGTCTCGGAATCCCCAAAAGTCTTTTTCTCTCCGGCCTCCCAACTAACACTCTATATGCATTTCTGGATTCGCCCATATGTGCTACATGCCCTGCCCATCTCAAACGTCTGGATTTAATGTTCCTAATTATGTGGGTGAAGTATACAATGCGTGCAGCTCTGTATTGTGTAACTTTCTCCATTCTCCTGTAACTTCATCCCTCTTAGCCCCAAAATTTTCCTAAACACCTTATTCTCAAACACCCTTAACCTATGTTCCTCTCTCAAAGTGAGAGTCCAAATTTCACAACCATAAAGAACAACCGGTATTATAACTGTTTTATAAATTCTATCTTTCAATTTTTGAGAGCAGACTAGATGATAAAAGTTTCTCAACCGAATAATAGTAGGTATTTCCCATATTTATTCTGAGTTTAATTTCCTACCGAGTGTCATTTATATTTTCCACTGCAAGAATGATGGATTCACTTTCTTGTCGAAAATGAACCAAGACTGTCAATGCATAGCTTAAGACATATAGAATGTACATAGATAGTTTTGAACTGACAGTCATTGTCCAGTTAAGCTTTGAGCGCTAAGCATTTCAAACTTTCAATTGCTTCTTAAAATGCATTCCAAATTCCATCACAGTGGACTCTTCATTTGTTACTTGCTCCAAGATATTTGAATTTTTCCATTTTTTCAAACGATAAATTTCCAATTTTTATATTTAATTTCGTACTACGTTCTGGTCACGAGATGTATTGGAGAATATATGCGAATAAATCAGGAAGAGGATGGTGTGTTTTAGTATGAGTGTTAGACCATTAAAGAAATGGGAATAAATACAGTTACAGAAACAGACAAAATCTATTAGTGCAAAATCTAAAATAAACTCTTTGTCATAAATTACAACTAAAATAAACAAACTACATACACAGTTCAGTGCAGTTTCCATGTGTCATATGTTAGCGTTCCGGCAGTTATTATCCAATTCCTACTTGTCATTGAGTCTTAGCCTTTTGGCATTGCAAACAAATCACGACACAGCTTCTAATATGCAGAATCATCATATCGGTGACCATCATTATCGAATAGCCACACACACACATAGTCATTAGTTTAACGAAAAGCGATGGAGGATCGGGGTGAGGGGGGAATAGGAGGGGGACTCAATTTTGATTGCAGAGTTCAATTTCCATCATCATCGCCATGCATGTCTCCTGATGGTCTGGCTCTGCTGTCAGCATTCATGCATGTGCATAGGATCTATTAGCGTTTATCAATGATGGTTGATCAATGGGGTGCGGGCAGCGAGGCGCGGTACCGTGGTGCTGGATGATTGCATGATGCTACAGGTCGGCAGTGTGAAATCCATTGCTGGGCGGCGGAGCGTGGTCTAATGGGCCGTGTATAGGGTGAAGGGGGGCTGTGACACGCTAGTAGGATGCGAGTCCAACCAATTACCCCCCAGGCCACACCTGTGTGTGCACAAGTGGACCATGTGGGCGCATCTCAAGATTACATTAATTACGTCGAATTCCACTAAAGCAATTCTTTACTTTAATAATGATAGTTGTAGGCAGAAGATTTCCTTGGAAGGGGAGCATCTTGTGACATGTGACAATGAAAGAAATTATTGTAATTACCAATGTTATATTTCAATACAGTGGATACGGAAAAGAAGAGATAAGTCGAGTGGTAACAATGACAATGAGAAGCAAACAGAGGTTGTGAAGAAAAGATGTAATAGCAAAGAAAAACCAACCTACAATATATTTATGAAAATGACAATGACAATGAGAAGCAAACAGAGGTTGTGAAGAAAAGATGTAATAACAAAGAAAAACCAACCTACAATATATTTATGAAAATGGTGTGTAAGTGGAAAAAAAGTGGCAAAGGATACTTACTTACTTACTTACTTACTTACTTACTTACTTACTTACTGGCTTTTAAGGAACCCGAAGGTTCATTACCGCCCTCACATAAGCCCGCCATAGGTCCCTACCCTGAGCAAGATCAATCCAGTCTCTATCATCATATCCTACCTCCCTCAAATCCATTTTAATATTATCTTCCCATCTACGTCTCGGCCTCCCTAAAGGTCTTTTTCCCTCCGGCCTCCCAACTAACACTCTATACTTATACATTTTTGGATTCGCCCATACGTGCTACATGTCCTGCCCATCTCAAAAGTCTGGATTTAATGTTCCTCATTATGTCAGGTGAAGAATACAATGCGTGCAGTTCTCTGTTGTGTAACTTTCTCCATTCTCCTGTAACTTCATCCCTCTTAGTCCCAAATATTTTCATAAGCACCTTATTCTCAAACACCCTTAACCCATGTTCCTCTCTCAAAGTGAGAGTCCAAGTTTCACAACCATACAGAACAACCGGTAATATAATTGTTTTATAAATTCTAACTTTCAGATTTTTTGACAGCAGACTGGATGATAAAAGCTTCTCAACCGAATATTAACACGCATTTCCTATATTTATTCTGTGTTTAATTTCCTTCCGAGTATCATTTATATTTGTTACTGTTGCTCCAAGATATTTGAACTTCTCCACCTCTTCAAAAGATAAATTTTCAATTTTTATATTTCTATTTCGTACAATATTCTCGTCACGAGACATAATCATATACTTTGTCTTTTCGGGATTTACTTCCAAACCTATCTCTTTACTTGTTGCAAGTAAAATTCCCGTGTTTTCCCTAATCGTTTGTGGATTTTCTCCTAACATATTCACGTCATCCGCATAGACAAGTAGATGATGTAACCCGTTCAATTCCAAATCCTCTCTGTTACCCTGGACTTTCCTAATGGCATACTCTAGAGCAAAGTTAAAAAGTAAAGGTTATAGTGCATCTCCTTGCTTTAGCCCACAGTGAATTGGAAAAGCATCTGACAGAAACTGACCTATACGGACTCTGCTGTACGTTTCACTGAGACACATTTTAATTAATCGAACTTGTTTCTTGGAATACCAAATTCAATAAGAATATCATATAAAACTTCTCTCTTAACCGAGTCATACGCCTTTTTGAAATCTATGAATAACTGATGCACTGTACCCTTATATTCCCATTTTTTCTCCGTTGTCTGTCGAATACAAAATATCTGGTCAATAGTTGATCTAGTACCAATTATCAATGTTACATTTCAATACAATGGATACGGAAAAGAAGAGCTAGGTCTAGTAGTAAGGAAAGCACTGACAATGAGAAGCAAACAGAAGTTGTGAAGAAAATATGTAATATTAAAGAAAAACCAAGCTACAATATATTTATGAAAATAGTGGAGAAAAAGTGGCAAAGAATATTGAAAAAAAAAAAAAAAAACGAATGTTGCAAAGATTTTGAAGTATAATGTAATAGTATATTACGATACAAGGTTGGAAAGTCCTTTTTAAAAAATCGAGGGAAAGTTTCAAATGCCCTTCATAAACGTATATTGTACAGTATATTTTTGCACGATAGCACATTTTAAAAATAACATTTTAAAAAATGAAGAGTCCACTGCAAGAATGATGGATGTCACTTTCTTGTCGAAAATGAACCAAGACTGTCAATGCATAGCTTAAGACATATAGAATGTACATACAGAGTTATATGGCATTAACACTGATAGTCATTGTCCAGTAATGATCGGAAAATCTCAGTTAAGCTTTAAGCACTAAAGTTTTTAAACTTTCAATTTCTTCTCCTTCAAAATGTATTCCAAATGACATCCATCATTCTTGCAGTGGACTCTTCAAATATTAGTATACAATATACGTATGTTAGACTATGAACTGCTGACTGCTCACCAAGAAGTTTGTCATAGGTGTCGGTAGATGGCAAGAATAGTTTTAATTACAACCCTAGAGCAGTTATTTGTAATATTTCAACATACTTATCTTGGTTGGCAACTCTGAATTCAGTAAAATCGACTTTCAATAGTGGTGGCCGTTTGCTGTAACGACGAAAAAACACACTATCGTGCAAAAAGGTAATAATTGAAATAATGAATTGATGTTGTAAGAAGTAAAGTGAGTTAGGAGTTGGAAGTAACCATGATACATGGTAAGGTCTAAGAAGTAGGAAAAAAGGTTGAAACGGTTGGAATAGTTGGTGTAGGTAAAACTGAGTCTGGAATAAATAGTGAACGTAGTGTGAGGGATAGGGATTTAAATTTATATTTAAATAGGTTTTGAGCGATAAATAGTGTAGGACGAGTAATGTACGAAGTAAAAGAATCATAAGAGAAAAGGAAGGGCATGGAAGGACATTGTGTAGAACAATGAAAGATAAGTATATGAGTCGTTTAAATTATGTCAAGTGTAAGAATATACAGTAGAGTCAGTAAATTAATTAGTGAAGTGATGTAATTAGCAAAATGAGTGAGGAATCTGAATTAACCATGTTACATGTCAGTAAGGACTAAGAATTAGGAAAGTAAGAAATACAGACGTGGACAAATTATTAGACTAAATTAATTATATGTGCAACAAAGCTCTATTTATCTGCAGAAATAGTGAACAAAAATTTATTTTGCACAGAAATAATGAACAGAAAATTGAGTCTGGAGTTTACTAATGTTCTGTGAACATTCCCTTATTGTATATTAACACGTTGATTTTGTCAGGGATGCTGAAAATCAAAGTTTGACACTTTCTTTGAATATCAGCATCATTTAACCAGATATCAGACAGTGCTTAAATGAGTCCATGTTATGTTGTAAGCCTCTTTTTCTTCACTTTCTTCTATAGTATAGATCACAGATTTTCAATTTCGTTCATGTCCGGTCTTCTTGCAGGCCGTGGGAGAACAGACTGTTGAATATCTTCTGCGGTATATAATTAAAACACCAGTGATACCAACACAGCCAGACAAAATATACTTAACCATTGGAATCATATACCAGAAGATGTAAACGACCATATTTACAGCAATATAGACTCTGAATTATATTGATAGTTGATATGACGAATTATAATATTATGTTTCCAAGAAAAATGTTTTAGTCTAATAATTTGTCCATGTCTGTATAATATCAGGTGGGCTAGAGAATACGAAAAAAGAATTTTTATGTAATATGAGTATAACAAGTAAAAGATAGAAACGGCAATGAAAAGTATGTATAGGCCTAGTGAAATTGGAGTCTGAAATAAATAGTAGCCTAAACGTAGTGATAGGGATAGGGAAATTAGTTTTTAGATAGGTTTTAGAACGATATATTTTTTAGTGTCAGATGAATAAAGTGCGAAATAGATGGAGTGATAAGTAAAAGAATGAACACGGAAGGACACAGCATAGAATAAAGGAAGAAAAGACTTGAGTCGTTCACTAAGTTTAAAATTGATATAGTGTAAGAATGGGAATGTTGGCCCGAATACAGGAATGTGAAGGGTCAGCAGGACCAAACGTTTGAGTGACAATAAATCATACGTGCGTCAGAAAGAACGGTTGGATTTCACATGGCAAGAAAATTGTAAGGATTCATCAAATAAACAATTTATTGTTATCAACGGATTCACCAATACATGCAGTTTATTTATGGAAAACAACATCAGCCATATGATGTCCTTGGCTTTCAATACAGGCATCGAGGCATTTTTGAAGTTCGCCATCACTTTCACAGTCATAGCTGGTGGGAAGTGCCGCGATTTCTTCACGAATCGCCGTCTTCAGTTCGTCCAGTGTATGTGATCGATGTTTACAAACTTACGCCTTCAAATGGTCCCAAAGAAAGAAGTCGCAGGGCGCGAGATCTTACCGTAACCTCGGACAATCTCAGTGCAATAGCATGTTTGCGGGCTGATCTTTGAGGTGGCCGGAAAACCTAGTGTCTGTCTCCATATTTGGAGGTGTGCACGCGCTCCGTGTTCGTCCAGGTGATTTCTTCTTTAATGTTGAACCTGTGATACGAAAAGAAGCCATCCACCGCAAAATTGTATTCCGAATTGCAATCCTAGCGTGACATCCGATTTCGAAATGAGTTCTGAGTGACGATAACAGACTCTTCATTTTTCAAAAATGTCTCTACGATGAAAGCACATTGTATGCCAGACCAACACCATGTTCTCAACTGAAACTGCATTCTCTGGCTGACCCAACAGTCATGGTCCTCCTCACTGTATCCCTCCCCTCGCTGCGTACAATAGTTTGAAATCCATCCGTTCTTTCTGACGCACCCTTTATCAATGCAATGAATACTGTCATTTCTATTGAATTAATATAGACTACTGTGTCTTGATGCCAGGTGTATCTATGTATATCTTTATGTGGGTGAAACCTATTTAGTTTGTTTAAAGAGTATTGTTCATAAACTGCTATTAATCTCTACCATTATCATTCAATATTTGAGGAGCATAGTATCAAAGCTAGACAACTCCATTTTTTTGCGATTTTGAGATATTGTATGTATGTATTTATTCACACTGCAGTGGGTATATACCCGGTGGCAGTGGTAACTAATTACACTCAATAATGACAATAATAAACTTATTAATTAAAAATACAATTAATAATAATACTAATAATTAATACTAACAATAATTAATAACAATAACAACAACAACAGGAAATATACTAAATTAAATGAAACGATCACTTAAAATAACATTTGAAATAAATCTAATTTGTATCTTAAAACTAAGATCGAACTAGAACCCACGAGTATGATATGTTCATATCTGCACAAGTACCTTTCAAATTACACTCATTTCGCTGTCAACTCACTCACTGCAATGGAACTACGGCACATTTCACTGATTCTATCCTGATTTCACTAACACTTCAAAAACATTTCACTGTTCAAATACTATGCACTGCCACTATAAACTATAAAGCTTCACTGACAGGAACACGTTTCACTTAGGCCTACACAGCACACTTCACTGACACGACATACTTCTTCACTGATACAACACACTTCACTGACACAACATAATTCTTCACTGATACAACACTTCAATAACAACATATCATTTATACCCTTTAAATACTGTGTATAATTATCGTCTATTAGTAAGGTCCTTAAGCCTATTTTTAAATACATTTTTGGTTGTTGGTAAAGCCTTTAGTAAGTCTGCAGGTAAAGCATTCCAGTCCCTGATAGTACGATTGAGAAAAGAAAACTTTCCAGTGTCCGTCCTCTGCCTTCTTTCCCTCAATTTATATGAGTGGTCGTTCCTTGAAGAGTAATTTGGCGGCTGCAACCTATTTTTTATTTCTCTCCAGGCAGGCTCACCTCTGTATATTGATTGTTTCACAAAGAATTTTATGTGCTGAATGCGATTCTGGAACTGTTTATGTTCAAAAACGGACAGAACAGAGCGAAAATAGCACTTAATTGTGCGCTTTAGAATCAAAATGTAGACAACTCCACTGTGGCTTGGTTTCAAATTGGGACAATTCCTTCAGTAGCCAATGAGAAGCCCACATTCATACCACCTTTTCCCACCACGCATCGCGAATCCAACATGGCTGATTGTTTATATAATCGGTTTGTGGATGAATAAATACTGTCTTACGCAAGTTTGCTTTGAAACCGAGTTAGAAGTCACTTAGATTCAAAAGTAGACCATTTCACTTTAAATATCACTTCGTTTGGTTTCAAAACAGACAACTCCAGTTTAAATATGGACAATTCCACTTTTTAAATGTAAATTTCGACCTGAATATTAATTTCAATCACATTTTGAGACTGAAAAAATATTTCTATGACCCACGAGAATGTTTAAAAAAAAATGTACATATAACGGTGACATTGGTTTCCAAGGATCTAGTTTTTCGCCTCTTCTGTAAGAAAAGTAAAAGTGGAGTTGTCCAACTTTGATACCAAGCTCCTCATTTCTTCTCCAAAGGGTCCTACAATTTTGTTACCAATCTTGGTGCCAGTTCTGTCATTCCAATCTCCTGCCAATATCATTTCTATTTTGTTACCAATTTATTCTATTACTCTGTTTAAAGTTGTGTAAAAATCATCTTTTTTAGCCTGATTTTCATATTCACTTACATTATATATTTCCAAAATCGTCTTTTTCCAAATGTATTGAAATTTTACAATGTTTTCATTTATGACTTCCCAAATTTTAATAAACTTCTTATGTTTACTCTTTATCATTATCAGGGAACGGATTTATATGGACTAAAAATATATGAAATATGTAAATATATATGTAGTTATTTTTACCAAAATATGGAATTAAATATGGATTTTTACCAAAATATGGAATTAAATATGGACTTTAAAAAAATGACTATGTACGTTAAATATTGGTACATTTTAATCAAACTAAACAAAAATATAATGGACGTACCTTATCTTCCAATGTAGTTTCAACAAAACACAATTTTTATTGTCTGTTACCATAACAATGATATTCAAACATTTCTTTCAAGTGCTGAAAAGTGAATCTTCTTCTATTGTCTTGAGGATAGATTCTTGACTAAAAAGAGCGTTCGACGTCACAAGAAGTAACTGACATAATTCAATTTCACAATGTCTTGGGGATAAGAGTTAATCTTCACTGTTGTGACTCATCACAGCAACAACCTTTTGAGTTCTTCATATCCAGGGTTTTTTAAAGTACAGTGTCCACCCTAGCTCTTACTGCATCTGCAACTTTACCTCTATCGAAGTTGTTCCACAGTACTATTTATAATTTCAAAACTTTCAGATAGTGAAGGTGCCTATTTTGGAGACTTTTGAGCGTTTTTATGATGCATGAAAATGTATGCTGAAATAAGTCATTCTTCACACTTATGTCACAGGTAACTGTTTTCGCAGTATCAATTGAGACTGCATCTTCAGAGTCCAATGCAAGGAGAACATTGTTAATAGAGTCTATATGTTCGGCATAATAAACTGCTTTAGCCATGTACCCCATCTAGTTAAAATTGGCTTTGGTGGCAATGGAATTTCAGTACATTTCTTTCAGCACGTTAACTCTACTGGGAGCTTTGAGAAATACTTTTTCACTGATGAAATCAACAAATCTACTTTAGGAAATTGTCTCTGACCACTTCTGCCACACGATGAAATGCATGCGCCACACAAGTAAAATGAGTCAATTTAGGATATACAACAGATAATGCTTGTCCAGCTTTGACCATATAGGGGCAGCATCGCTAATAAAGAATAACACATTATCGTACATAATACCCTTTGGCCACAGGATACCCATAGCTTCGTTGAACAGTTTAACTATAGTTTTGTTATTGCACTTTTCTAGAACATCACAATGTAAAAGAATTCGTTCAGAATATTGTTCACTTAACAAACCGATAACTACATTACCAACAAGTCTACCTTCTTTGTCGGGAGTCTCATCAATGGAAACCCAAATTGAACTATCTTTAATTTCATCTCTTATCTTCTGTATTGTCTCATCGTAGATGGATGGAGCATACGTCTTCCTAAGTGTTGACTCATCCGGGATTGTATGTTGAGTATATTTTTCAAGGAATTGAAGACCTTATTCTTTAGTTTGTAGAGAGGAATATCAGCAGAGATTTTCAGGTCGATGTTAAACTCAGATCTTACATTCGATGTTGTTGGTTGTGTTAAAAACAATTGTCTCTGCTTGGAATTTAGTTGTTTGTTGGCCTGATGTTTACTAGTTGTAATGTGTTGTTGCACCAGGAACTTTTGTGTAGATGATACTGCACACTGACACAAATTACAAAATAATATTTTATTGTCAGTTGATAAACCATCTTCTTTAAATTCTGAAATGTAACTTGTTAGTTTTGATTTTAAATTGACTGAATGACGTACTTTTGGCATATTTACCGTCTTTATAGTATGATTTACAAAACTGAACCTATGTGTACTCTGACTGGCATTTAACTGTTGAGCTGCACAACTGAAGTCTGTTAAAAATTTTAAATTAAATTAATACAGTTTTGTAACTTACTTTCCCATTGTTGATAGGACTGCTAATTTTCAAATAACTCTGATGTTAAAGGGATTACTGAACATGTGTTTAAATCTCTATTGTTGAAATGTATTTTTAAAAGTTAATGGAATTTTGTTTTGTTTTATTGTTAAACCTAATATAATATGGACTGTTTTATATGAAACATGGAAAATATATGGAAATTAACGAAAATATGTACTAAACTCTAAAATATGGAAAATATGGAAAATAAAAGTAGGATTTTTCAACCCTACACATTGTGAAACATAAAGATAATGCAAAATATAAATTATATTAGCTTTATAAGTAAATATGTATTTACATATAAATCCTTTCCCTGCTAATTATATACTACTGCTACATAGAAAGATTTTACTCTTGTGTATGCATGTTTAATTTTTAATAATTTTCAATCGATAAAATTCAATGTGATGTATTTCAATAACTATTTTGTATATTTTCATCATACCCCATGATGTTCTAATATCAGGTAAATTTTTCAAGCAATTGGCTGGGTACTAGCTGAGAACAGACTTTCTGCTGAGGAATGCACTGGAAGGAATGGTGAACGGGAGATTTCAGGACAGAAGGAGATATCAGATAATAGCCGACATCAAGATATGTGGATCATATGCGGAGACTGAGAGGAAAACAGAAAATAGGAAAGATTGGAGAATGCTGGGTTTGCAGTGAAAGGCCTGTCCTTGGGCAGAAAACTATGAATGAATGAATGAATGAATAACAAATTTTGTATTTTTATAAAAAGATTGCTTGATGTATGTAAATATCCTAAAGAAAACCGCATCACAATGATATGATGCCAAACAACTGATCTGTTGCTATTTTTCAATGATCTTGGGCCTTCTCGAACATTAACTTCTAGAAAATTCTCTTCTTATTTCTACAGAAAAAAATATACATCTTACTATCTTCAAAATGTAATAACTCTGGCACTATTACAGATCTTTACTTGCAATTTGTATGACAATGTAAATAACTTAATAAACAATAATTTCAGGTGAGGAATTTTTAATATCTTCAATTTTTTTAATGCAAATTTTAAAATCATATAATATTAAAGTGCTATTTGATAATTTTTAAAAACTCTCAATGGAGTGTTTTCAAAATTTCCCTCTTATTTTGTTACACAGTTCGTATGCTCTCATTTGAGTCCTAGGACATACTCTTGTGTCAAAGGATGATGAACTTCTTCTGTGTCAGGACCTTAATTTTGAATTTGTTTACGTTTATGAATCTTGGTTGGTTAAAAATTCAAACTAATATTTTGTTCTCAATTTTCAAGACCTCATAATTTCTAACCACTTAAATATTTCGCTGCGATGACAACGAGGAATTTGAAAGATGACCTGTGATGAGACAGAGACAAATGAAGAAGGGCAATCGGAAGATGTCAAAGCCATTGAAACCTCGAAATATATACAGGGTGGAAGTGAAATAACCCTGCAAATTGAAAGAGACGACAGAGTAGGCTACACAGAATAGAAAACCTTTATTACATTAAAATTAAGTTGGAAGTTTCAGCAGTCTAGCAATATCGCCGCTAACACTGTCGTCTTTCTTCTCGTATTACAGACGTAAGAGGTCAATGAACTCAGGTCTGTCTCCATACGCGAACCTCCCTCCCTCGTTACGAAGTTGGAAGCTGCTCGCATCGTTCAGTGGCTTGAAATTAGTGGTTTTCAAATTCAATTGACACGAAAACTGTCCACGCTATAGAAATACGTCAGAGGAATAAATGATTCTATATTATATTTTCTATCGATATGGACAAAGTCGCGATCTTACTTGCAATAGTTATCGAATAAGAGGGTGTTAAACATTTGGAAAAAAAAATTCTGAGAAAACTATGAACTTTCTACTAATACGGTATTACATTTTTTTTGTTACAAACAAATCAGCAGAGTTATTTAACATCCACTCTGTATATTATAAAATATACTGTAACGTACATACATTGTACGGCTGACATGTTACTGAGCACATTTTTTGTATCCATGGAAATTAGGACAATTAATTGAATTTTACATAACTTGTAGCCATCTACTACAAGAGTAATTTAATCAGTAACATCCTATATAATATAACATAAATGTTTATTTTATTATTCAGTCTAAACGACATATTCATTGAAGTTAAGGTTAAATGCTAACGTTTTCGCCCCCTGGCATCTTAGGCACTTAATCATACAATATCATGTAATACATAAATTTACAGTAAATGCAATGACTGTTGAATATATACATTAATCAATCTTAAAACTAACATATTGAAATCATGTGTACAAATTAAATGTTAAAACTATAGTTGGGTTAATTATTGTTTTGATATGTGTGATAGTTGAACTAATTATCCTCGTCTCTACTTCAATTTTAAGACAATAATTAAAACAACTACAAAATACAATGGTTAAATTGTGGACGTTAAAGTGGATTAAAATTATATAAAATACTAGTGGCTTGTGCAGCAAATGCTGCTAAGTTCATTAGAAGTTCAAATTAATTTTTTTCAAATTTATTTCCGATGAATACCAGTCATTTTGGAAGTTATTTGCTTCCATAATAATGAAACATAGGCCTACACATCTGAATGGTTTTCTTAATGCTAAATACTTTTTATTTAACCTATACATCTTCAGTTCTTGAGTTCCAAAGCAAAAACGCAAGTAACAATGTCAGAACGATCAGTCGGTTTTACATGTGGGAGTGAAGCAACAGCTATTTCAGGTTACTGTGGATTGTAGGTTAGAGTTATGAAAATATCCTCTCCCCTCTCCCCAAGTTCCCCCGTGCCCCCGTGCCCCGTGCCCCCGTGCCCCCGTGCCCTCGTGCCCTCTGCTCTTCTCTTCTCTCTTCTCTTCTCTTCTCTTCTTCTCTCTTCTCTCTTCTTTCTCTTCTCTTCTCTTCTCTTCTCCTTTTCCTTTTCTTCCTGCTTTCTTGTTTTTTACCTTCTTTCTCCATTCGCTTGCCTTCTACGTGATTCTCAATCTCTCCTACTGTACCTTAGATCCTTGTTGTCACAAGTTTAATATTCAATCTCTACATTGCCTTCAGCGTCATCATCAGCATCATCATCTGAACTTTCATCTATGATCTGCAGAGTAGTGTCGATCACCATGTATGTTTTCATCCAGTGTTACTTTATTAGATAAAACACACTTAAGGGAATAAATAAACTGCGCTAATAGAAATTTTTCATTTAATACTATTGATACGTAAATGTGACGTACACTTCCAAATAATTATATCTAATAATAAGTTGGCCAAGCGTGTAAGTTGCAACCTGCTGTCACGACTACTATAGTCAGCAACTGAACGACGGAGGCATAGCTAGAAGAAGGAGGTGCTCTCTTGGCGGGAAAAGTAGTAAGGATCAATTGTTTATCCGTTATACGTCAAAATTGCGTACGACAGAAATTTTAAACAATGGCATTACTTCCTTGTGAGCAGGAAGAAAACAACTGTTTGATCACAGTATAGAGATATGTTCTCTATACTGTGGTTTGATTTCCACATATCCTACAAGTTTAATATAAATAGTGTTAAGTTCATAACAATAACCTTAGTATCTCGTTGTCATTATATTACTTCTCTTGAAATAATTATCTACAGTCAGATGGAAACAAGTTTATGAGATTATACGTTCTCGTGCATAAAATCGAAACTTCACGTTGATGTCGATGTTATAGGCATTCCTAATTTATAGTCTCAACAAATGTTGACGCAACATCCGTCGATCGACCACGCTGTTACTTAAGTTTTATAGTTTTAAGTAATATATAAATATATATAGATTAAATAGCCGTTACTCAGTATATTATAGAAATGAAGATCTAATATAAAATCTTCTTTCTATGCGTCTACTTACTTAAGGTCCCAAAAGATTTCACTTTCATATAATCAGTATACCATTATGTGTTTCATTAACTATAATAATATTTCATTTTTAATGGTAATAATGTCACCAAACATTCTTAAGTTTTGTAGTTCTTAATATCGAATACACAGCTGTACTCGGAAAACTACAGACCAGAGAAATCAGACTTCTAAATTATTTTTATACGTTATCAAAAAATTACACAAATGAAGATCGACATATTGGCATTATGATGTGAAGTCCACACCTGTGGAGTAACGGTCAGCGCGTCTGGCTGCGAAACCAGGTGGCCCGGGTTCGAATCTCGGTCGGGGCAAGTTACCTGGTTGAGGTTTTTCCGGGGTTTTCCCTCAGCCAATACGAGCAAATGCTGGGTAACTTTCGGTGCTGGACCCCGGATTCATTTCACCGGCATTATCACCTTCATTTCATTCAGACGCTAAATAACCTAGATGTTGATACAGCGTCGTAAAATAACCCAATAAAATAAAAAAATAAATGATGTGAAAGAATCTGACCCATCTGAACTCTAAGTATGTCAGCAATCCTGTACGTCATGGCCTTCGTGTAATAGTCTATTGTTTAATGTGTGTGTTTTGTTTTATTCTGAAATGCAATTAATTAGTTCTTAAAACTAACGAAAGATGGATTTTGGAAAATAGAAAAATGATTTAGGAAAATTGACATTTCACTGAAAACAACTATTTTTGTCAAAAAACTTTGGGTTCCAAGCTTCAAAATGAGGGGTCATTTATAAAATCCGTTCAGCCGTTTTCCCGTAATTTTCATTACCAGTTCAAATTATATATATATATAGATTATCTTGGAATAAAAATTGATTACTTCTAAAAATGTCTATTTATGTATGCCATTGATCGTATGTTTTTACCAATTACTGGTTTGTGTCATTATTATTGATACAATTATAAATGTATTAAAATAATAAAATATTATGGTTCCTATTGATTCCAATATTAAACTTCATAATGAGCAAACGTCTACAGTGCTTACTAACAATAATATTGTAGTTCAGCGATCAATGTTCACTGAGTAATTTTACAGAAATATAACTGCAAGTAGTACGATAATTATAAACAAATTTGAAAATTGAAACAATCTGCAGTAATAAACAACGCCGTTAGCAGATCACTAATTTTCTCCGCCATGTTTCAGTCTAACTGCTGTATAACACATGGGACCTCGTAAAAGTTTTAAGATTACCCAGCTGTCCCTATTTTTTTTTCTTAAGTTTTATTCTCCTTGCACTTTCAGAAAACTGAGACAAAACTTTTTGCTTAACACTTACGTTCCCATGCACCGTCACCAATGCCAACACAGTTACCCTTCCTCCTCCAGTTTTATTTCAGAGGTAGCTTATATCTTTATTCTTCTGATCTAGAAAGCTCCTCTCAACTAAAATTGTGGTTACGGGAAGTGAAGCCAGAAATTTGAGGAGAATCATCATGTTCGGGGAAGAATCAGAGTGTTTTTTGTAAATATTATGCAGAAATTCAGAAGCAGGAGAATTGGATGAAATTCTCTTCAGTATAACTTACAATATGTATCTCACACTCAGCCCCCAAAATGTGAATCTTTCCACTCTAGAAATAATTTTTGTAACACTGAAAAGCTCTTAAGTTGTTTTTTGCAATTTAAAAAATATTATCATCCAAAAAAATTTTGTACAATACACGTTTGTGAAGTGCATTGCAAAATTTCGAAAAGTAAAAAGCTCGCTCTATTCGTTTTTCAAACTTCGCCTCGATTTTGTAAAAACCACTTCTCAATCTTGTACCGTAATATACTAGCCTATCACTAAACAACTAGGAATTTACAGTGTTCATATTAAACTATGTATTTTACCTTATTTCACTAGTTTCGATGTGGTGTGCATCATCTTCTGAATTCTAGTGAGGTTTCTTACCATCTTCTGTTTTCCTGTTACTGTCTTGGTGAGGTGTGTTCATGATTGACAATGTTGAATCGAAAAGGGTGTGCGTTCTGAAATTCAGTTGAATATTCAGGATAATATAGCGTGTGTTTTTTGTCTCTATAAATTTCGTATTGTTCTATTGTGTCCAGTTTTTGTTTTTTTTTTATTGTATGTGTAGGATTTGCATATCTATTTCTATATTGATGTAGTTGTGGTTGGAATTTGTGATATGTTTTTAGTTGGTTATTTAACGACGGTGGATCAACTACTAGGTTATTTAGCGTCAATGGAATTAGTGATAACGATATGGTATTTCGATAAATGAAGCCAAGGATTAGCTATAGATTATCTGATATTCGCCTGTCCAGAGCTGTCGCCGTATGCCGCTGTTTCACGGAGGAGTGGCGGCTGGTCGGTGAGCCCGTGGAGCGTGGGGCCGCTGTAATATCCATCACTATAACATCCGTGATCAATCATGCTGGTTTTGGTACATTATGTGTGTAATGCGGGGGATGGGCGACTTCGGCACAGTTTCCAAGGGAAATTGATCCTTATTGTAGCTCAATGTTCATTTGAGAACCATATTTCCTATTAGCTCAATTCCTTGGGCTACATGACACGGGGAAGCAGCACATCAATTCTGCCCCCGATATAGCCGGTCCCTCAAGTTAGTGCACAAAGAGGGTCGTTACACCCCCTGTGAATTATCTTTTATCAACACCCATCAAGCCCCTTGTAAGATCTTAAATGATATCGCTTCGATATTATATTTAAACTAGTGGCTTGTGCAGCAAGTGCTGTGAACTAAGTTGATTAGACGTTCAAATAAAAACTTTTCAGTTTTATTTTCATGAATACCAGACATTTTGAAAGATATTTGCTTCCATAATAATCTATATATATATATTTGGAACTCAAAGTTTTTCGGAAAAGTAGTAGTTTTCAGTGAAATGTCAATTTTTAAACATAATTTTCTTATTTTCCAAAATCCATCTGTCGTCAGTTTTGAGAACTAGCTAATAGCATTCACGGCCGACTTGATATCCCTTCGCTTTTTTGTAAAGGAGAAGTGAAGCGAGCATCAAGTCGGCCGTGTTGCATTTCAGAATAAAACAAAACACATACTACAGTAAACAATATTAAACGAAGGCCATGATCCGCAAGAATGCTGACATATTTAGATCTCAAATTAAATTGGTTATTAAAAACTTAACTTACTAAAAATAATTTACAGGTTCGATTCTGTGGTGTGTAATTTTCTGGATACAGCTGTGTATTGGATATTAAAAACTACAAAACTTGAGGTGGTTTGATGACATTATTACCATTGGAAATGAAATATTATTGTAGTTAATGCCATGATGTGACTATTTTCATTAATTATACATATTAATGCTATATTGATGATATGAAAGTGTAACGTTTTGGGGTTATATAAGTAGATGTAGAGAATAACTTAAATTAGATTTTGATTCCTATATTTTACTGAGTGGCGGCTATATAATATACGTATGTTACTGAAAGCTATAAAACTTAGATAATAATTAAAAATCAAATATTTTTATAATTATTAATCAAGTGGGGTTGGGCCTTTTTCATATATTTAATGGCGGTGTGATGTAGATATTATATGCGTGGTTCTCTTCAGTATTGGCTCGAGAGAGAGTATCTTTCATTGTTATGGAAGCAAATAACTTTCCGAATGTCTGGTATTCTTCATTGAAAATAAATCTGAAAAATGTTTATTTGAACGTCGAATGAACTTAGTTTGCAGTATTTGCTGCACAAGCCACTAGTATATATATATATATATAATTTGAACTGGTAATGGAAATTACGGGAAAACGGCTGAACGAATTTTAATAAATGACCCCTCATTTTGAAGCTTGGGACCCAAAGTTTTTCGGAAAAATAGTAGTTTTCAGTGAAATCTTAATTTTTCAACATAATTTTCCTATTTTCTAAAATCCATCTGTCGTCACTAATCGCATTTCACAATAAAACAAAAGACACACTACAGTAAACAATATTACACGAAGGCCATGATATGCAAGAATGCTGACATATTTAGAGCACAAATTAAATTGGTTATTAAAAACTTCAAGACTCACTAAAAATAATTTACAGGTCTGATTCTGTGGTGTGTAATTTTCTGAGTACAGCTGTTATTGGATATTAAAAATTACAAAACTTGAAATGGTTTGATGACACTATTATCATTACAAATAAAATATTATTAGGCCTATAGTTAATGCCATGCTATGACTATTTTTTTATTAATTATACATATTAATGTTATATTGATGATATGAAAGTGAAATGATTTGGGGTTATATAAGGAGATTTAGAGAATATCTTAAATTAGATCTTCATTTCTATAATTTACTGAGTGGCGACTATATATTATATATAGTATATGTTACTGAAAACTATAAAGATACGTAAGAAAATAATATTGTTATTAAAACTCAAATATTTTTATAGTTATTAACAGGAAAGGATTTATATGTAAATACATATTTACTTATAAAGCTAATATAATTTATATTTTGCATTATCTTTATGTTTCACAATGTGTAGGGTTGAAAAATCCTACTTTTATTTTCCATATTTTTCCATATTTTAGAGTTTAGTACATATTTTCGTTAATTTCCATATATTTTCCATATTTCATATAAAACAGTCCATATTATATTAGGTTTAACAATAAAACAAAACAAAATTCCATTAACTTTTAAAAATACATTTCAACAATAGAGATTTAAACACATGTTCAGTAATCCCTTTAACATCAGAGTTATTTGAAAATTAGCAGTCCTATCAACAATGGGAAAGTAAGTTACAAAACTGTATTAATTTAATTTAAAAATTTTAACAGACTTCAGTTGTGCAGCTCAACAGTTAAATGCCAGTCAGAGTACACATAGGTTCAGTTTTGTAAATCATACTATAAAGACGGTAAATATGCCAAAAGTACGTCATTCAGTCAATTTAAAATCAAAACTAACAAGTTACATTTCAGAATTTAAAGAAGATGGTTTATCAACTGACAATAAAGTATTATTTTGTAATTTGTGTCAGTGTGCAGTATCATCTACACAAAAGTTCCTGGTGCAACAACACATTACAACTAGTAAACATCAGGCCAACAAACAACTAAATTCCAAGCAGAGACAATTGTTTTTAACACAACCAACAACATCGAATGTAAGATCTGAGTTTAACATCGACCTGTGCCGTTCTCTCATCTCTGCTGATATTCCTCTCTACAAACTAAAGAATAAGGTCTTCAGGGAATTCCTTGAAAAATATACTCAACATACAATCCCGGATGAGTCAACACTTAGGAAGACGTATGCTCCATCCATCTACGATGAGACAATACAGAAGATAAGAGATGAAATTAAAGATAGTTCAATTTGGGTTTCCATTGATGAGACTCCCGACAAAGAAGGTAGACTTGTTGGTAATGTAGTTATCGGTTTGTTAAGTGAACAATATTCTGAACGAATTCTTTTACATTGTGATGTTCTAGAAAAGTGCAATAACAAAACTATAGTTAAACTGTTCAACGAAGCTATGGGTATCCTGTGGCCAAAGGGTATTATGTACGATAATGTGTTATTCTTTATTAGCGATGCTGCCCCTTATATGGTCAAAGCTGGACAAGCATTATCTGTTGTATATCCTAAATTGACTCATTTTACTTGTGTGGCGCATGCATTTCATCGTGTGGCAGAAGTGGTCAGAGACAATTTCCTAAAGTAGATTTGTTGATTTCATCAGTGAAAAAGTATTTCTCAAAGCTCCCAGTAGAGTTAACGTGTTGAAAGAAATGTACCCTGAAATTCCATTGCCACCAAAGCCAATTTTAACTAGATGGGGTACATGGCTAGAAGCAGTTGAATATTATGCCGAACATATAGACTCTATTAACAATGTTCTCCTTGCATTGGACTCTGAAGATGCAGTCTCAATTGATACTGCGAAAACAGTTACCTGTGACATAAGTGTGAAGAATGACTTAGCTCACATTCAGCATACATTTTCATGCATCATAAAAACGCTCAAAAGTCTCCAAAATAGGCACCTTTCACTATCTGAAAGTTTTGAAATTATAAATAGTACTGTGGAACAACTGAATCGTGGTAGAGGTAAAGTTGCAGATGCAGTAAGAGCTAAGGTGGACACTGTACTTTAAAAAACCCTGGATATGAAGAACTACAAAAGGTTGTTGCTGTGATGAGTGGTGAATCAACAGTGAAGATTAACTTGGACTTATCCCCAGCAGACATTGTGAAATTGAATTATGTACCAGTTACTTCTTGTGACGTCGAACGCTCTTTTAGTCAGTATAAATCTATCCTCAGAGACAATAGAAGAAGATTCACTTTTCAGCACTTGAAAGAAATGTTTGTAACCTATTGTTATGGTAACAGACAATAAAAATTGTGTTTTGTTGAAACTACATTGGAAGATAAGGTACGTCCATTATATTTTTGTTTAGTTTGATTAAAATGTACCAATATTTAACGTACATAGTCATTTTTTTATAATTTTAAGTCCATATTTAATTCCATATTTTGGTAAAAATCCATATTTAATTCCATATTTTGGTAAAAATAACTACATATATATTTACATATTTCATATATTTTTAGTCCATATAAATCCGTTCCTGGTTATTAATAAGTGGGTTGGGTCTTTTCATATATTTAATGGCGGTGTGGTGTAAATATAGGCCTATGCGTAATTCTCTTCAATACTAAGGAAAGACCAAATAAGAGGTCTACAAGATTTTGTAGTCTTGTTATGTCTATTGTTCGAAAGCATAGCAAACCTGACATTTTTTTTTTTTTTTTTTTTTTTTTAATTTTCACCTACTATCCGCAATGACCTGAAATAGGTATTGCTTTACTCTCACATGAAAAACCGACTGATGCAAATAACTTTCAGAATGTCTGGTATTCTTCATTGAAAATAAATCTGAAAAATGTTTATTTGAACGTCTAATGAACTTAGTTTGCAACATTTGCTGCACAAGCCACTAGTGATATATATTCCCTCTGAATGTTTCTTATGCCAAATAATTTTTCTTGAACTTATTCACCTTCAGTTTTTGAGTTTCAACGCGAAAACGCAAGTAACCGGTTGCCAAGTAACAATATCCGGACGATCAGTGGTTTTTTCATGTGGGAGTAAAGCAATAGCTATTTCAGGTCATTGTGGATTGTAGGTGAAAGCTAAAAAAATAGTCAGGTTTGCTATGCTTTCGAACAATGGGCATAGCATCTTGGTATAGCTTGAAATGTAGAGGGTAAAATCATTTTATCCTGCTACGAGATCTTGCAGAAATGATCGGAAGACTACAAAATTTTGTAGGCTTCTTTTTTTTTTTATCAGTAAGTAATACCTTTTGATCTTTCCTTAGGAACTGTATTTTTGCGCTCTCTCGAGCCAATACCGAAGAGAATGACGCATATAAATATCTACACCACACCGCCATTAAGTATATGAAAAAGACCCAACCCCACTTGTTTAGTAACTATAAAAATATTTGATTATTAATAACAATATTATTATCTTACGTAAGTTTTGTAGTTTTATTTAATAGCCGCCACTCAGTAAATAATTATAGAAATGAAGATCTAATTTAAGATATTCTCTACAGCTACTTATATAACCTCAAAACATTTTACTTCCATATCAGCAATATAGCAATAATACGTATAATTAAAGAAAAATAGTCGCATTATGGCATTAACTATAATAATATCTCGTTTCTAATGGTAATAATGTCATAAAACCGCCTCAAGTTTTGTAGATTTTAATATCCAATACACAGCTGTACTCAGAAAATTACACACCCCAGAATCAGACTTGTAAATTATTTTTAGTAAGTCTTGAAGTTTTTAATAACCAATTGAATTTGAACTCTAAAATATGTCAGCAATCCTGCAGGTCATGGCCTTCGTGTAAAAGTCTATTGTTTATTGTAGTGTGTGTTTTGTTTTATTCTGAAATGCAATTAATTAGTTCTCAAAACTGACGAAAGATGGATTTTGAAAAATAGGAAAATGATGTAGGAAAATTGACATTTCATTGGAAATTACTACTTTTCTGAAAAACTTTGGGTTCCAAGCTTCAAAATGAGGGATTATTCATTAAAATCCGTTCAGCCGTTTTCCCGTAATTTCCATTACCAGTTCAAATTATATGTATAGATTCATAATCGCTTCTGTCGTAAAATCTACTTAACCAACATTATTACAGCATTGAAATTAAGGTTCCAAATGGAAGTTCATATTTCAATATAGTCGCTACAGTACCCCTTGAGACTGTAAATATTAAGGGGATCACCAGTTTTCTTTCATGGTTCCAGTTGAGTTCGGTAACAGTTTCGGAGTGAGAAATTTGTAATTTCGATGTTTAATTTGAGTTAGTACTGCAATGAATTGTGTAATAAAATCGGTAGCACAGCTCCAGTATTTAAAAAACGCAAACTTACTGGTAACATACGCACTAAAAAGTTATCTAGGGTCAAGACATACCCATACAACAGGCAACCCTCGATCCAAATAATTTAAATAGTCTAGAACTCTATATAGTAGGCCTAGTGTAAATAGTGATGTAAATATATATGAAAATATTGAATTTTTGAGCAGTGATAATAGAATTGTAGACATAGAACTTTTGTGATGACGGCAATAAAACCCATTTTTAGAACTTTAGCAGAATAACAACTGCAAGAAAAGTGTGTGCCTGGTTTAAACTCAAAACTCTAAGAGAATTTAAATATTTTATTGTGGTGTAGATGCCCTAAAACTAAATATTGTGGACTCAATGAAGTGAAAATATCTGTGTATCACTTAATGTTGTGTTTCAATGATGGTGAAAGTGTATGAGAAAAATACGTTCTGAAGAGGGCTGGTATAGAAGGAGGAGTTTTCACCAGGTACATATTTGACCGTATCGAAAAGGAGAAATCAGAAAAGAAGGATTCAGCCTTATCAGAGAAGGAGAAAGAAGCCAGATAACACAACAGAGCTAAAAAGAGGGGAAGAGAAGATCGAGAGGTCTAGGAATATGAACCTGGAGCATTCTAAGTGTTAGAATTACATGCATGTGCAATGAAAACTTTAGCGTGCATTTTCTTAGAACGACAATTTTCAACATAAACATAACCATAAAAATTCAACCTTTTCAACATGAAGGTTCTCAACCAACATTTCTCAGAAACTATTTCAGCTATTAATATAAAATTTTCAGGACATGTTTCCATATGCTAATACAAGATTTTATTAAAAACTATTATATAAAGAAAGACACTCTTTCAGCTTTCCCAATAACGGGACTGTCTCATTGGACAAAGCATAACACACAGAGTGAAAACAAAAACAGACCACAAAAGAGAAAGGAGGGGAAGAACAAAACGGGGAAATTGAGTACAGGAATGATAATAGCCTACATATAACAGGCCTAAACGTAATAAACAAACGGATTAGACATTCAAACAAAAGTTCTTGAGGAATAAGGCAATTTTTTTTTAATTTGTAGAAGTAGTAATTTTTCAAAATACAATTGTAAAGGACAGAGGAAAAACCTCATAAGTCATATTTCACTGTTTTTACATAAAAACAGGTTAAAAGTTTCAAAACCCAATATAGTCAATTGTCTTTGAATTATCACTCCTCAAATTTCTTTGGACTAATGAGCTATGGAATGACATCTAAAACAGAAAATCGATAATTTTGAACTTTTAGTTTTCCCCTGTGCTGTTCAATTTAAATCTACAAAAATTTTAATAATTCATATAATTTTGGACCAAATGAGATGAAACTTTGTACAGAGGCTAATTATATGCTACTGCTACATAGAAAGATTTTACTCTTGTGTATGCATGTTTAATTTTTAATAATTTTCAATCGATAAAATTCAATGTGATGTATTTCAATAACTATTTTGTATATTTTCATCATACCCCATGATGTTCTAATATCAGGTAAATTTTTCAAGCAATTGGCTGGGTCACTAGCTGAGAACAGACTTTCTGCTGAGGAATGCACTGGAAAGAATGGTGAACGGAGAAGAGCTCGGGACAGAAGGAGATATCAGATAATAGCCGACATCAAGATATGTGGATCATATGCGGAGACTGAGAGGAAAACAGAAAATAGGAAAGATTGGAGAATGCTGGGTTTGCAGTGAAAGGCCTGTCCTTGGGCAGAAAACTATGAATGAATGAATAACAAATTTTGTATTTTTATAAAAAGATTGCTTGATGTATGTAAATATCGCTAAAGAAAACCGCATCACAATGATATGATGCCAAACAACTGATCTGTTGCTATTTTTCAATGATCTTGGGCCCTCTCGAACATTAACTTCTAGAAAATTCTCTTCTTATTTCTACAGAAAAAAAATATACATCTTACTATCTTCAAAATGCAA
Organism: Periplaneta americana; assembly: GCA_025594305.2. Taxonomy (NCBI): domain Eukaryota; kingdom Metazoa; phylum Arthropoda; class Insecta; order Blattodea; family Blattidae; genus Periplaneta; species Periplaneta americana. The sequence goes on along the minus strand of JAJSOF020000031.1, from coordinate 82,696,974 downwards.
TAACTCTGGCACTATTACAGACCTTTACTTGCAATTTGTATGACAAGTGTAACGTAACTTAATAAACAATAATTTCAGGTGAGTAATTTTTAATATCTTCAATATTTTTAAATGCAAATTTTTAAATCATATAATATTAAAGTGCTATTTGATAATTTTTAAAAACTCTCAATGGAGTGTTTTCAAAATTTCCCTCTTATTTTTGTTACACAGTTCGTATGCTCTCATTTGAGTCCTAGGACATACTCTTGTGTCAAAGGATGATGAAGTTAACTTCTTCTGTGTCAGGACCTTAATTTTCAGAATTTGATTACGTTTATGAATCTTGGTTGGTTAAAAATTCAAACTAATATTTTGTTCTCAATTTTCAAGACCTCGCATAATTTCTAACCACTTAAATAATTTACGGGTACAAAAACAAAACAGAAAAAGTGTTTTCACAGGTCCTCTCTCTTTAACTGTCATAACACGCATAATAGACATACAAATATTTTGTATATACATCTTGATTACACAACTTTTAACACCGTATCACTTCGGAATATGTATTATATGACATTCTTGTGTTAAATACTATCGTACCTAGTTTTCATGTTTCGACCTTTTATGGGTCGTCCTCAGAACTGGCCGTTGTTGGTCTTGGCGCCTCTTGTTTTGTTTCCTGTGAGGGTGTGTTCGTGTGGTGTAATGTAGAGTCAAAGAGTGTGTGTGTTTTGAAATTGAGTTGAGTTGTGTGTTGAGAATTTCATTGGGTTGCGTCTTTGTGTGTCTGTATATTTCATACACAAAAACACATCCCAATGAAATTCTCAACACACAACGCAATTTCAAAACACACACACTCTTTGACTCTACATTACACCACACGAACACACCCTCACAGGAAACAAAACAAGAGGCGCCAAGACCAACAACGACCACTTCTGAGGATGACCCATTTACTTACTTACTTACAAATGGCTTTTAAGGAACCCGAAGGTTCATTGCCGCTCTCATATCAGCCCGCCATCGGTCCCTATCCTGTGCAAGATTAATCCAGTCTCTATCATCATAACCTACCTCCCTCAAATCCATTTTAATATTATCCTCCCATCTACGTCTCGGCCTCCCCAAAGGTATTTTTCCCTCAGGTCTCCCAACTAACACTCTATATGTATGTATGGATTCGCCCGTACGTGCTACATGCCCTGCCCATCTCAAACGTCTGGATTTAATGTTCCTAATTATGCCAGGTGAAGTATACAATGAGTGCAGTTCTACGTGGAACTTTCTCCATTCTCCTGTAACTTCATCCCTCTTAGCCCCATATATTTTCCTAAGCACCTTATTCTCAAAGACCCTTAATCTCTGTTCCTCTCTTAAAGTGAGAGTCCAAGTTTCACAACCATATAGAAGAACCGGTAATATAACTGTTTTATAAATCCTAACTTTCAGATTTTTTGACAGCAGACTAGATGACAAAAGCTTCTCAATCGAATAATAATAGGCATTTCCTATATTTATTCTGCGTTTAATTTCCTCCCGAGTGTCATTCATATTCGTTACTGTTGCTGCAAGATATTTGAATTTTACCACTTCTTCGAAGAATAAATCTCCAATTTTTATATTTCCATTTCGTACAATATTCTGGTCACGAGACATAATCATATAGCCTACTTTGTAGGATGACCCATAAGAGGTCGAAACATGTAAACCAGGTACGATAGTATTTAACACAAGAAAGTCATATAATACATATTCCGAAATATTTTGTGTTCATAAAAAATGTCCTTTATAAATGTACGATGTATCTGAGCTTCTCGTACAATACCCCTCAATTAATTTTAATTGTAATTATGCTTTACTTTCGAAAAACCCTATATAGGCCTAATAATTCCCTCAAACATCTCAATTCAATGAATTCTACAGCTCCTCTTTCAATACTGTTCTGATTGTTAAATCTTAACGGAAATTCTTTAGTTTTTCAGTTGTCTGCTGCCACAACATTACTAGCTGAAACATCTTTCTTCAGTCCAGTTCTAGTAAAATAACGCGCAACAGATGATATCAGCGTAGAACTCCAGTCCAATTTGAATGTAAATCGCCGTTATAAGAATTTTATACCTTCTTCTCAATATCTTTTTACCAAGACTGAAAGAAAACCATTTCACCGTCATCACCAGGATCTCAAACAGAGCTATAATTTAAGATCACCACACATTTGTTATGGTAGGTGTGTGTGTGTGTGTGTGTGTGTGTGACTGTTTTCTGCTTCCAGGGAAGTCCTCCCGAGGCCCGTACAGAAGCCAAACTCCACTCCCCAATTAACAAGAATCTCGACTAGAAATAACGAACCGAGATAACATCTGGACCACACAGCATCGTCCCTTACTCAGGCAGACAGGAAACTCACATATTATGCATGGGCAAGCAAACTAATACAAAGACTACAGAAGCCAGTATAAAAAAAAAAGCCAAGAAACTAGAAGGCTACTTTCCGCAAGAACACCTTTGTTAATCAACTCGAAACCCACAGGCTACTGCGGATATTCCAAATCCGACTTCTGAAAACGGTTAGAATGGTCTGCACTTCGTTAAGCAGATAAAGATTTCACGCCAGTCAAAATACGAAAGTGTTGCTGCTGGTAATAACGCAGTTTGTGAAGGATTTAATGGAATAAATTTTATACTTACGCCGGTCTTATATTAAACCGTTCTAAACTGTTTTCACGGCAGAGTTGGAACGAAAAACGTGTTAATAAATCAGAAAGTGTAACAGCCTGATCATTTACAGCGTTTTAATATGTGTTATTTCACAGTATCTGAATCAAACACTTCAGAACAGGCAATTTCATTTCGTAATAATTATTTAATTTGTTTTAATGTGATATTTGCTAGCATGAAGTCCTACAGTAGGGAAGATCTAATATACAGAAAGAACAGTAAGCAATATAATTAATTTCAGGAGGTTATTCTTTGAGATATTTCAAACAAAATGCTCGTCTTCCTTTTGTTTTATACGAAACATTTCATAGTGTGTTTTGGGAAAGCAATTGATTTAATTCCTAATATGCTCAGTCAATTTAAAAGAGAAGTGTATTATGATAATAAGAGATTGAAAGAATTTTAGTTTTATTATGTAAATGTGCAAAAATTTGATCAGAACATATTTAACATTGCGAAAATTTCTTTGCAGAACGAAAAGTTACATATGTTCGGATCAAATTTCTGCAAATTTTTAGGACAAAACTGAAATTCTTTCAAAAATTGATTATCATAATACACTGCTCTCTTAAATTGATTGGGTATATTGAGAATTAAATCAATTGCTTTCCCAAAACACACCATGAAATATTTCATATAAAACAATTTTTATCTCGAAAAGGAAGCAAAAACGATAAGAAAATTTATTAATTTTTTGTTTTAAATATTTCGAAGAATGACCCCCTGCAATTAATGACATTACTTACAATAATATTTTCGCTGTTCGCTTTGTTATGGTTCTTGCATGACATTCATCTTACTTATAAAATTCCAATATGTTTTTCCATTCTTTTCCTACTGTTTATAATAAGAATTCTAATCGTTATGAAGTACCCGTCTTCTGTCCGGAGTATTAATTAATTCCGCTATTATGTCACTGATTGTAAGAAAAAACTACAACAAATTTGGAATTATGTTAATGAGAAGAAACTACAACAAATTTGGAAGTATGTTAATGAGAAGAAACTACAAAAAATTTGGAATGACGTTAATGGGAAGAAACTACAGCGAATGTCCAATTATGTTAATGAGAAGAAACTACAACAAATTTGGAACTATGTTAATGAGAAGAAACTACAACAAATTTGGAATTATGTTAATGAGAAGAAACTACAACATATTTGGAATTATATTGAAGAGAAGAAAGTACAACTTATTTGGAATTATGTTAATGAGAAGAAACTACAACAAATTTGGAAGTATGTTAACGAGAAGAAACTACAACAAATTTGGAATTATGTTAATGAGAAGAAACTACAACATATTTGGAATTATATTAAAGAGAAGAAAGTACAACTTATTTGGAATTATGTTAATGAGAAGAAACTACAACAAATTTGGAACTATGTTAACGAGAAGAAACTACAACAAATTTGGAATTATGTTAATGAGAAGAAACTACAACAAATTTGGAACTATGTTAATGAGAAGAAACTACAACAAATTTGGAATTATGTTAATGAGAAGAAACTACAACAAATTTGGAACTATGTTAACGAGAAGAAACTACAACAAATTTGGAACTATGTTAATGAGAAGAAACTACAACAAATTTGGAACTATGTTAATGAGAAGAAACTACAACATATTTGGAATTATATTAATGAGAAGAGATACAACATATTTGGAATTATATTAAAGAGAAGAAAGTACAACTTATTTGGAACTATGTTAAGGAGAAGAAACTACAACAAATTTGGAATTATGTTAATGAGAAAACTATCACAAATTTGGAATTACATTACTGAGAAGAAGCTGCCACAAATTAGGAATTATGTTAATGAGAAGAAAGTACAACAAATTTGGAATTATGTTAACGAGAATAACCGACAGCAAATTTGTAGGCCAACAGAAAACAACCACAATGCTACTACGGAAACTTACATACACTGCAAACAATTCGTATAATATTGGAGGAAAATATCTTACTGGAAATTAGGTTTTGAACCCGGAGGGACAGGGGAAAAGACATTGGGAAAAACAGAATGGGAAAGAATGAATTGAGAATTATATACTCGTATCTCCGAGATTACAAAATTTATGGAAAAGAAGTGGGAATAGTTATATACAATAGAAGTAATTTATTACAGTTATATGAACACCTTTTTAATGATTGAATAAAATTGTTAAAATCGGTTAAAAACCAGACATGTTTCGGTGGAATGCTCCTCTATCTTTAATTTTATTCAATCATTAAAAAAGTGTTCATATTCCTGTAATAAATTACTTCTATTGTATATAACTATCTCACTCATGAACACTGTTGTATCTGACCTAACTTACGTAATTTAATCAAAGAAGTGGAAATATTGCACTGGGAAAAGTGTCCTAGAATAAAACAGATTATATAATTAACTAGTGGCTTGTGCAGCAAATGCTGCCAAGTTCATTAGAAGTTCAAATTAATTTTTTTCAAATTTATTTCCAATGAAGAATACCAGACATTATGGAAGTTATTTGCTTCCATAATAATTAAACATAGGCCTACACCTCTGAATGGTTTTCTTCGTGCTAAATATATTTTATTTAACCTATACATCTTCAGTTCTTGAGTTCCAATGCGAAAACGCAAGTAACAATGTCAGAACGATCAGTCGGTTTTACATGTGGGAGTGAAGCAATAGCTATTTCAGGTTACTGTGGATTGTAGGTTAGAGTTATGAAAATATCCTCTCCTCTCCCCAAGTGCCCCGTGCCCCCGTGCCCCCGTGCCCCCGTGCCCTCGTGCCCCGTGCCCCCGTGCCCTCGTGCCCTCGTGCCCTCGTGCCCTCGTGCCCTCGTGCCCTCGTGCCCTCGTGCCCTCGTGCCCTCGTGCCCTCGTGCCCTCTGCCCTCTGCCCTCGTGCCCTCTGGCCCTCGTGCCCCTGTGCCCTCGTGCCCTCTGGCCCTCTGGCCCTCTGCCCTCTGGCCCTCTGGCCCTCTGGCCCTCTGGCCCTCATGCCCTCATGCCCTCATGCCCTCTTCTCTTCTCTTCTCTTCTCTTCTCTTCTCTTCTCTTCTCTTCTCTTCTCTTCTCTTCTCTTCTCTTCTCTTCTCTTCTCTTCTCTTCTCTTTCTGTTTTATCGTTTTTTGCCATCTTTTCCATTCGCTTCCTTTCTACGTGATTCTCAATCTCTCAATCTTAGATCCTTGTCATTGTTACAAGTTTCATATTCAATCTCTACATTGCCTTCAGCGTCATCATCAGCATCATCATCTGAACTTTCATCTATGATCTGCAAGCAAGTTTTCATCCAGTGTTACTTTGTTATATAAAACACACTTAAGGGAATAAATAAACTGCACTAACAAAAGATTTTCTATTAATACTATTGATACATAAGTCTGACGTACACTTCCAAATAATTATATCTCATAATAAGTTGGCCAAGCGTGTAAGTTGCAGTCTGCTGTCACGACTACTATAGTCAGCAACTGTAAGACGGAGGCACAGCTAGAAGAAGTAGGTGCTCTCTTGGCGGGAAAAGTAGTGAGGATCAATTGTTTATCCATTATACGTCAAAATTACGTACGAAAGAAGTTTTAAAAATGGCATTATTTCCTTGTGAGCAGGAAGAAAATAACTGTTTGATCAGAGTATAGAGATATGTTCTCTATACTGTGGTTTGATTTCCACATATCCTACAAGTTTAATACAAGTAGTGTTAAGTTCATAAAAATAACCTTAGTATCTCGTTATCATTATATTACTTCTCTTCAAATAATTATCTACAGTGAGATGGAAAGAAGTTTATGAGATTATACGTTCTCGTGCATAAAATCGAAACTTCACGTTGATGTCGATGTTATAGGCATTCCTAATTTATAGTCTCAACAAATAATGTTGACGCAACATCCGTCGATCAACCACGCTGTTACGTAAGTTTTATAGTTTTCAGTAATATATATATAATGTATATATTACTGTATATTAATGTACTCAGTACATTATAGAAATGAAGATCTAATATAAAATCTTCTTTCTATGCGTCTACTTACTTAAGGCCCCAAAAGATTTCACTTTCATATAATCAGTATGCCATTATGTGTTGCATTATCTATGATAATATTTCATTTTTAATGGTAACAATGTCACCAAACATTCTTAAGTTTTGTAGTTCTTAATGTCGAATAAACAGCTGTACTCCGAAAACTACAGACCATAGAATCAGACTTGTAAATTATTTTTATACGTTATCAAAAAATTACACAAATGAAGATGGACATATTGGCATTATGATGTGAAAGAATCTGACCCATCTGAAATCTTAGTATGTCAGCAATCCTGTAGGTCATGGCCTTCGTGTAATAGTCTATTGTTTATTGTAGTGTGTGTTTTGCTTTATTCTGAAATGCAATTAATTAGTTCTCAAAACTGACGAAAGATGGATTTTCGAAAATAGGAAAATGATGTAGGAAAATTGACATTTCACTGAAAACTACTATTTTTCTGAAAAACTTTGGGTTCCAAGCTTCAAAATGAGGGGTCATTTATTAAAATTCGTTTAGTCTTTTTCCCGTAATTTTCATTACCATTTCAAATTAAATATAGATACTAAAAATTATTATTAAATGAAAAATTTACAAAATCTTTGTCCTCCAATAAGAAGTTAGGTTTATAATAAATAATTGAACCGTTTATGATTGATAGTTGTTGGTAGTGTTTTGTTAGAAAAGTGTACCTATGTGAACCGATGTGTTCCACTATGAATATGAATTGATTAGTGATAATAGCTTTTAGTAATTTTAATGATGTATCGAATGTATTATAACACCAACTTCTACTAATCTTCTATGTCCGGATTCACCCATCTTCTTTAAATCAGCACAAACGACACGTCAAGAAACGGGTCGTTTAATTTTAACAAGATATTTGAAAGTTTACCGTTTCACCAAGCTTCGTTCCTTTAAAATTAACGTGCGTTTACTAACGTAGGAATTGTACTAGTAAAAATGTTGTTTTGAAAAAAAGCCACCGTAATTTCAAGGAACAACTTAAAGAGCAGCGCACATGTAATTTAAATGCCACTAAGATTATAGTTCCTTCTAAAATGGACGCGCGCAAAAATAAACATATGAAGGTTCCAGGGGAAAAACAAGTTTAATTACATTTTGCAAATTTGTCAGGAGAACGTTTTCAAAAGTTCACAGACTCGCAGAATTGTGTCTTGTCTTCAGTTTGGGTTCTTAAACTAGTTATGCTAACATTTAATGCTTTCTTAATAAAAATTCAAAGTGAAAAAAAGGAAAATTCTTACATAATGCCAGAACAAATTATAAATTAATTGAAGTTGTCATTAAATTTGAACTTAGCATGATTTTTTTCCAGCAAATAAGCTAAGTAAGATAATTAAATTAAAATGTTTTAACGCATGTTGAATTTTTTCGAAACTTCACATGGGAGTGTATTTCAGTCATACCACCAAATGAAGAAAAATTACCCTGGACTCCATATGAGCCGTTCAGAGCAAAAGTGGTGTAAGTCAAAAATGAGTAATGAGGGTTAAAGTAAACATTCTGTAAAATACAGCCCAAAGTAGCAATTAATATTCAATTTATTTAAACTATTAGTAGTCAGTGGATAGCACGAAGGACATATTAATTGCTACTTTGCGCTGTATTTTACAGAATTTTTACTTTAAACCTCATTACCCATTTCTGACTTACACCACTTCTGCTCCGAACGGCTCACATGTTCTTCCTCTATTTACAACGCACATGACAGTTTCTTATCCACATCTGTGGAGTAACGGTTAGCGGGAAACCAGGTGGCCCGGGTTCGAATCTCGGTTGGGACAAGTTACCTGTTTTTTTTTTCGAGGTTTTACCTCAAATCCATACGAGCAAATGCTGGGTAACTTTCGGTCCTGGACCCCGGACTCATTTCACCAGCATTATCAGCTTCATTTCATTCAGACTCTAAATAACCTGAGATGTTGATATAGTGTCGTCAAATAACCCAATAATAAATAAAAGACAGTTTTTTCTCGTGTAAGCCTTTCCTTAACATGCTTATAATGTGGAATCAATCGAGCTTTTTTTCCAGTGTGATTATTGGATTTTAAAGAGCTCAACTTTCACTGACAGATTCACTTAAAATATAAAAAAAATACTAAATTTGGACTAAACGTGTTTTTCCCCAGGACACTTCATATGCCTATCCCCGTGTTAAGCAAGGGTTGGAGTATGGTTGCATGCCAAAACTCCCATTTTGCTTTCGGGACCATATTAGGCGTAGAAACTCGGTAAAATTCCAGCGTAGAAAATGTAAATTTGACCTATTACTCCCCTTAAATATTAGTAGAATTGTGGAATTTATATACCAGCTTAGAATCGATTCCTTAATGTACAGATACGGAATTAAAATTTGGACCGAGTCTTGGTGAGAGTCCACCTATATGTAGGCAACAATTTCACACGACTGTACACAAGTAGCATAATATATAGGGGCTCTTGTTTACTGCTCATGCGCAGTGTGTCGTAAGCGAAACTTATACAATAAGGGAGCTCCAAATTTTATTTCAGTATCTGTACATTAATTAATAAAACGTAAAAGTAATATGCGTTACAAGAGCGGTATGTTGAAGTTTTCATGTTCGAGGAAAAGTTTGAAAAAGCGAAACGTTGTTGAGCTTTTTTAATTTCCGAGAATTGAAAGAAAACATACCGGTCGTGTATCGTACATTATTTTGTGCGAAGATCGTTTATTACATACCTGAAAGAGGAATTTCTAATTAGTTGCAATGAAATCTCCATCTTGGTTTCTGTTCAATGACGGCAAATTTGCAAAACAAAAATATCTATCTTCAACATTGTTGTTTTAAAATGTTTTCTGTGTTTACTATACTCCAGCAGGTCGTGATATACGTCTGTCTTTTTCCCCCAGTCTATAAATGCGAACTTAAAACAAACGGTAAGGTTATGTAATGATTTATTTTTCATTTTAATATTTTAACAATATTATTTATATAACATATTGCAGTAATAGCATCGGCATCTGGAATCTTGTTGATTTTTTCACGGCTTCCTTAATGTTACTTGCATCACGAATCCAGTAACTTTAGTGGAGTTGTAGATTTTACTTAATTTTTGCAAATATTCAAAAACAATAATTAACAGTGCAATTTAGGTGAAATTGCAGTGGTAAGTTTCCAATTTATAATTATTACTATATTGAACGTCTCTAAAAATAATATGTTAAAAGCCTAAAGCAGCAAAATCAATATGTCACTTAAGCGGTAAGAAGAGGGAAATTGTTATGCGTGTGAGATTGGGAACACTGAATGTGGAATTTTAGACTTTCCGCGGATTGGTTTTGTGCGGAAACCAAGCAAATACGCACGATCTCGCACAAAATAATTTTGTACAATATTTTTAACTTTCTGCTTCTGTTAAGCGTTCGTTTGATTGAAAGATGGACACCCCTTCTCATTATGGTCCACAACCTCATCGCTATTGAGACGCGGTGTAGTACCGTCTCTCTATCTCTAAATAGAAATAAGGCGGAGTGATTAACCGAGAGATTTCGACACAAACCACACAAGTAGTCCTCATTTTTTATGAAGTAGTTCCTCTTAAAACAATTTCGAGGTTTTTTTCAGCGTCGAACAAAACAAGCCTGTATGTTGAGTGACGCATTAGAGGCGCTCTGGTACAGCGGATCTCAGCCATGTCGCGGAGCAAAACAGGCGAAAACTGTAGCTGGTGCATGCAGCAATGACTCAGTGTCGTCAGTGGTGGCTCGTTAATATGTTACAAGCAGTGGCGTCTGATGAAACTTTCTTAGGAGAGGTGTAAGAGAGTTCATTTTAATTTATAGCCTATGATTACAATATTAAGATGTGAGCTTTCAATTAAAGGGAGAGAATGCTTTTAATATAAAATTAATTAAAAGAAAAAATGCTTCAGAATATGCTTTCATGTATGAAAAAAAGAGATGAAAGGCTAACTCACAGTAGCGGCTGGCGGTCAAAATAATGAGTGTGCTATAATCTCTAGTATATCGGCCTACACTTATGTATTTATCTTAATTTGGAGTCTCGCCTAGTGATGAAATATGAAGTCCATACGACGTTCTTTCGTACTGCAGAACTTGTCATTTGGTGTTAAACCCCTCCATCTTGGACATCATACACTTTTCTATTGACAGTACTGCAAGAGCAGAGAGACGATCCTGGTACATAGTGTTCCTTAAAAACGTTTTTATGCGTTTCAAGCAAGAAAAATATATTTCTGGCTCAGCAGTAGTCATTGGTGTTGTAACCAAAATATTTAACAACTTCGATACTTCACAGAATGGATCCTGTAAATTGTTGTTCGGAAGTCAGGTCTTCCGTATAGAAATCCAACTTGTATCTGGAACACTCTTTTGTTCAGTATAGTATAGCTGTTGACAGCAACTTTAACTGGTAGATGGCAGCAGCAGTCGGACACTTGAATTACCAAATACATTGTACATAGTTCCGAATTCTTCCACAAACAAGCTTTCTTTCGTTACGCTTTACTTTTTCAATCTCCAAGCTGTGTTGTGCTGAAGCTGACTACAGCACTTTCCCGCGTAAAAATAGCCAATCAGAGCAGTGATTTCAGCTTCGCACATGCTCATAAATGTCTACATTTTTCATGTGGAGCTTTGAGTAGCACAACGAACTCCCTGAGGCACCAAAGAGCGGAGAGCGAAGACTAAACACTTTATAACGCCTCATGAACGTAACCAAGGGAAATTGTCAAATGACAGATCAAATATTATGGTGGTATTACAAATACATTATTTGAGCCAAAATTGTCATTGTGCTGTAGCACTGTAGCACATAAGGATGGGCCGCCCCTGCTAACTCAGCCATTCAGTTGTCACGGATATTACATTTTTACTATTTTCAAACTTTTACATTGAAAATGAAATGACTTTTGCCACCTTTTATTATTAGAATCAAGTTAGATCAGTATCATTTTACAGAAAAAAGTTATTTGAATAAAATGTATTATTGTTGTAGAAAATAAAGAAAAGGTTCCTTCACGGATGTTACAAAATTTGTGAACTCAGTTTACACCTTATTAACAAAAAATGTAAAACTCAGGTCTCTGCCTCAAACAAAAAGAGATTCATTCTCATAGTGCCCATGTCAAAGCTATGCAAATCTCTTGGCATCCAATGAGTTCACGAAAACATAATCGGTAAATATTTTATAGCTGTTTCTTCCACGTCACGGGTGTTTCAGATGAATTATGTGGTGTTCGGGTAAAGAGGAATAAGTCATTTTTTGTCCAGATGGAATTTTGTTCCCCAGATGAACACACAACCTTTGGGGAGGCCAAGACGTAGATGGGAAGATATTAAAATGGATCTGAGGGAGGGGGGATATGATGATAGAGACTGGATTAATCTTGCTCACGACAGGAACCAATGGCGAGAGACTGGATTAATCTTGCTTAGGACAGGGAACAATGGCGGGCTTATGTGAGGGCGGCAATGAACCTCCGGGTTCCTTAAAAGCCAGTAAGTAAATAAGTAAGTAAGATGAACACAAAAGTTAAATTTTACAAGTGAATGTGAAGAAATCAAAAGAATACTAGCAGTCGATGTGTTTTATTTGTGTAAAACATTATTTGCAATAAGGATTCCAAGTTTAATTTTAATTTATCTCCAAACTCATTTTTATGACTTAACTCCATTTACTCAAACAACACAGAATATTATTGTCTTTCATTTTCACAGTTTCAAAACAAATGTGTCATTTCTAAGTCAAAATATTCACTTGAACTGTAAGATTTATTATTATTAATATTATTATGTAGCACGTATGGGCGAATCCAGAAATGCATATAGAGTGTTAGGTGGGAGACCGGAGGGAAAAGACCTTTAGGGAGGCCGAGACGTAGATGGGAGGATAATATTAAAATGGATTTGAGGGAGGTGGGATATGATGATAGAGATTGGAGATTAATCTTGCACAGGATAGGGACCGATGGCGGGCTTATGTGAGGGCGGCAATGAACCTTCGGGTGCCTTAAAAGCCATATTTAAGTAAGTAAGTATTATTATTATTATTAATACTATTATTATTATTATTATTATTATTATTATTATTATTATTAGGTTATTTTACGACGCTTTATCAACAGCTTAGTTTATTTAGCGTCTGAATGAGATGAAGGTGATAATGCCGGTGAAATGGGTCCGGGGTCCAGCATCGAAAGTTACTCAGCATTTGCTCGTATTGGGTTGAGGGAAAACCCCGGAAAAAACCTCAACCAGGTAACTTACCCCGACCGGGAATCGAACCCGGACCACCTGGTTTCGCGGCCAGACGTGCTGTTACTCCACAGGTGTGGACTTTTTTATTATTATTATTATTATTATTATTATTATTATTATTATTATTATTATTACATTGTTTTATGTCTTGCTCTTATTTATATTTGCTGCGAATTTTATACTGGTTGAGTGGAAGAGAAGGCCTTTTGGTATTAACTCTCCACAATGAAAATAAATTAATTGAATAAATGAATAAATAATAGTTTATAGTTCAGTGTTCCTATGTTCACCTTGAATTTCACAGGACCTATCTGAGATCGAACCCCGGTAATTAAGCCTGTCTACATTAGCTAGACGTAGCAAAATGCCGATACGTTTCGGGGCTTTCTGGTTCAATCCCTCTGGTCAGAGACGAGGTACAAATAAGCCATTTCTGAAGCAAACAATAACAAGTTAATATCGTATTTTGCTGGATTCTTTAACACGGCGCACATAAAATGGGCTGTATTCCTATTAATGGTCCTATTTCATAGCGTGATAACCTGCAACATTTTATGCGTAACACGACAATAGAGAGAATTGTCAGCCCAAACATGAAGTTCCGGAAATTGTCGCTGGGCCGTAAACCTATGGCATCACTACATTTATGAGAGTGAGAAGAACGATATCGGGCTGTAAAACGGGTCTTATGCACGGGGAAGCCGTGACAAAGCGTCCACAAATTTATCAATTTCGGAGACAAGAAAAATTTATTACTACACGAAGCGAGGAGTCCGGTGTGTATTCTGTGAATACTGATTCTATTCTTCTATTCTGTTTTATACAGCTTCTCCTATCTTGCTTCTAGCGTTATTTACAGTATATACGAGGTATTGAGAACTATGTCACTATGTTATACCGTTCAAATTGGCAAGTCCCGGGATCGAAAATTTACGCCCCACTTTAGAAACCGTGAACGGATAAATAAAACGCTGTATTCGAAAGCACAGGTGGAAAATGAATAATTCAATGCAAGTGAATCCTTCAATTAAGAACACGGATTTAATAGAAACGGCACAGTAAATACAAATTAAAGAATATTCATGGCATTTAAAATAACTGATTAGGCCTAACATGAGAAAGTATTACGTTATAAATAGTTTTCGGTTAGGGAAGTTCACAGTACGGATTTAACACAAAGACAGAACTACATTAAAGACAACAAGGCTAAACGTATAGACACTGACAAAGTATAAGACAAAATATTCATTTAACGACGCATTCAACTGTTATTCAACGTAAAAATTTAACGTAGACGAGAAATGACAGACGAATTTTATAGTATATCGGAGACATAGTTCTTAATGTTGTAGAGAACGATGTTTCACAGCACAATCTGAATTTCACTCGATGCACAGCGATCCGAGACGCAAATCTAGCTGGACTAAATAACTTTTCTTCTATTTAACATTTTTTCGTGAAACTTTGTACAGTAGTTACAGGTAGTATATTTTGTTTTGTACACAGACTGTGATTACGTTTGTATAAGGGAAACTATTCTCGCAGAGTGGTCCATTTTGAGAAAATTAATAACTTTTCTCCTATGTAACAGATTTTCATTAAACTTTATACAGCAGTTACAGGCAGTATATTTGTTTTGCATACAAACTATGATTACATTTGTATAAGAAAAACTACCCCTTATAAGGGGATGTTTTCAGCGAAAATTAACAACTTTTCTCCTAACAGATTTTCATTAAACTTTATACAATATTACAGGTAGTATATTTGCTTTGTATACAAACTCTGATTATGTTTGTATAAGGGAAACTACCCCTTATAGGGGATGTTTATAGCAAATATTAATAATTGTTCTCCTATCTAACAGATTTTCATTAACCTTTATATCTACAGCAGTTAATGTAGTAGGCCTATATTTGTTTTGTATACACAATTCTGATTACGTTTACATAAGGGAAACTACCCCTAATAGGGGATGATTTTAGCGAAGATTAATAACTTTTCTCCTATATAAGAGATTTTTATCAAACTTCATATAGCAGTTACCATAGTATAGAGTATTTGTTTTGTATACAAACTTTGCTTACGTTTGTATAAAGAAAACTATCCCTTATAGGGGGATGTTTTTTTATCGAAAATCAATGAGTTTTCTCCTATCTAAATATATTTTCAAAAACATTTATACAGCAGTTACAGGTAGTATATTTATTTTGTATACAAACTCTGATTACGTTTGTATAAGGGAAACTACCCCTTATAGGGGGTGCATTTAGACAAAATTAAATTAATTTATACAAACTAAAACGGACCCATTCAGCAATAGCTTACATCTAACATAAACAAGACTGTGTGATAAAGGGAAGTGACGGGCGATTGATGTTATCCAGGTGCTTATAGGGCTGCAAATAAATTCATCTACACTCCAAATTCGCTAGCGTGTTTCCAGAAATATTTCGGGATACTAATGAGATCCTTTCTTATCCTCAAAATTTTGTACTTATATACACATTTAAAACATTACGCATAAAAATTATAGAGTTATTTATAAATGAAAAAGTCACTGAATAATTTATACGTTATGGTTACAAAGTCCGAAAAGTCGTAAATTTATATTATAATTCAAAATTGTAATTTATTAGCGAATTCAAAAACTTTATTTTTCTACCGTAAAAATTTACAAATTATAAATTCCTTGTTTCGAATGCTACAAATAACAACAAGAACGTCGTTAGATATATAAAAATATGAGGATAAATTACTCCAATTATTCATTAAACGAAATGCATAAGTGGTTTTGTTTAAATTTATGGTAGAAAATTTTAATTTTGGCAGTGATTTTTCACCTCAGGATCCCTCTGCGATGTCTTTAATTTAAAGTAAGGTTAAAGTTACAGAAAATCTTTCTTAATGACGCAAAATTTTTACAGCAAATTTTCACAAGACTTCTGAAATTCCATTGAAATAGGTCTTATTTCGAAATCAGGAACAAAAAATCGAAAGATTCGTAACTTTACTTTGCTGCATACATTTACAAATCGCCTGTCGACAGGTGCATAGCTTCATTATGTTTCATATCTTTGAGTAGAACAAAGTGCAGAACATGGAGAAAGAGGCGAATGTAGGGAGAAGGGGCAGGATTCAAGAAGTGCAAAGGGAATACAAGGAGAGCAAGGGGAATAAAAGGATAACAGGGAGAATGCAAGGAGGAGGAGTATACAAGAAGAAAATAAAGGAGAACAAGAGGAATACAAGGAGAGCAAGGGGAATAGAAGGAGAACAATGGGACTATAAGGAGGTCAAGGAAAATCGATAGAAAAAGAGAACAAGAGGAAGACAAGGAGAACAAGGGGAATGCAAGTTTGAAGCAAGGAGAACAATGGGAATATAAAGTGATCGAGGGAATACAAAAAGAACAAGGGTGTACAAGAAGAAGAACTAGAATACAATGAGAACAAGGGAAATGTAAGAGGGACAATAGGAAAAGAATGATAACAAGGGGGATGCAAGGAGAATATGAAAATAATGAGAATAAGGGGAATGCAATAAGAACAAGGTGGCTAGAATAAGAAAAAGGGGAATATATTGATAACAAGAGGAAATATAACTGTAACACGAGTACCTAGTACAAAGAAAACAAGGCTGATAAAACAAGGAGAACATAAGGAGGAAAAGAAAAAGAGAACAGGGAGAAGACAAGAAGAACAAGGTGAATGCAAAGATGATTCAGGGAAAACAAGGGGTCGGGGAAATACAAGGAGAACGAGGGAGTACAAGGAGAAGACGTAGAATACAATGAGAACAAGGGGAATGCAAGGAGAATAAGAGGAAGACAAAAACAACAATGGAAATGCAATAAAAAGAAGAGGAATAGGATAAGA
Organism: Periplaneta americana; assembly: GCA_025594305.2. Lineage (NCBI taxonomy): Eukaryota > Metazoa > Arthropoda > Insecta > Blattodea > Blattidae > Periplaneta > Periplaneta americana. Next base: position 82,680,121 of record JAJSOF020000031.1, on the reverse strand, counting down.
ACAAGGGTATATAATAGCAAGAGGAATATAACTGTAGCAAGAGTACCGGTACCTAGTACAAAGAAAACAAGGGGGATAAAACAAGGATAACGAGGAGAATACAAGGAGAGTGAGGAAATAGAAGGAGAATAAGAGCACAATTAGAACAAGGAGAGCACAAGGAGAACAAGGGATTAGGACAAGGAAAATACAAGAAGAACAAGGAGAATACAAAGAGAACTTGAGGGAAACAAGGATAACAAGGTGTAAAGAATAAGAACAAAGGGGAGACAATAAGAACAAAATTAATACAAGGACGGCAAAGGTAATGAAAGAACAAGGGGAATAAAAGACCAAAAAGGGCAAAAACAAGCAGAAGAAAGGGAATACAAGGAGATAATGGGAATACACGGAGAACAAGTGGAATGCAAGTAGAATAAGGGGAATACTAGGACAACAAAGGGATTAAATTTTACGTTACAATGAATTCCCAAGGTATCCCCGCCCCGTTTACTAGTGACGAGAAAGGAGTAGTTCTACTCAAAATGGCGAAAAACTCTAAATAGAATCCAAGGAATGAAAAAAACTTTTATTTCTTGCGTAAGATGAGAGAATAAAGGAAATTCTGTGTCCAATACATCCGCACTCCCCTGTGTTTCGTATAAATTAATGATTACATTCATAATCATTTTTAATTCTCGTCAAGAATGTTACAAAACCAAATAATTTAGTCTCTAATGAGAAAATGAAATTAATAGTTCTCGCTTATACAAGCAACTCCATCCACATCTTCATTGAAGGACTATTAGAATATTTAGAACTAGTCGGGTGAAGCGGAGATGTTAGGCGTATGGAGTAATGGTGGAAGAAATATGGGTGTGAAGACAGAAATATTTAGAGAAATCATTGTGCCACAAGCTATTTTTTCTACTTCAGACCACAACTTTCTGGGACTCGAATTCTGGTACTGTCTGTCGAGAAGCTGTGGACTTAATTATTCAGGCACCGTCCGCTGAAAATGTATTTTTCTGCATCCTAAAGACGGAATATAAAAACCCGTGCATTGTGTGACAAAACGATCGTCTGTTTTTCGATATAGAGAAGGCAGATGACACTGATGTCGATACGTGCAGCGCTGGCCCGCTGCCACACTCTCCCTTTGAACTCAGGTCTAGTTGATGTCGACCCGCAGCGAGTCTTGACGGGCCCCTCTACCTGCGCGCAACTTGATGCTCGGCTGTTTCGCAGCCGCTTCTTTTATTTATAGCCCTTTTGGATGCCGCGCGCTTCGTCTCATTTTTGATGCTCATTTTCCAGCTAAATTACCGTAAAGTGGCGATCGCTAAACTGAGATAACTAGTGGGCTCAGACAGTTTTAGATCAACTCACAGGGTGATTTGCAAGCAACTTCATCACCACCACATTCATTTCGCTCTCAAAACATCTACAAAGTATTTTATCCTGATTGTATATGAGCCAAGATATAATTTTGTTTTTAGTAAAAGACGATGTCGCTACAATACATTGAGGCGAGCGCAGATGTGGCTCAATTAGACGTTGGCTTCTCACCAAAACAGAGTCCGATTCCTGCCTGTCAGATTCCATGAGACTTTATGGTACACAAAACAGAGATGAGGACGTTCCCCTTCAAAATGTTCTAGAGTTCCTTCAGTGGAGGAGCGAATCTCGGAGTGAGACAAGTGGTTAACAGGCTTGGAGCTCACATATTCAGTTTTTCTCAGCCCCGAACTCCCCTGTGAGGACTCGTTTTCGTGTACCTTTTGAAATTTCTATTCACATTTCCCTTCTCATTAATTCATTAATTCATTCACTCAGGATGTTCTAACCTAGTACTTAAAATTTCCCTTCCACCTCAAGTAACTAGCGACTGCACTACTATTGTCACGACAAACGAACGGATATTACATAAATGACAATAAAGATGAAAAGTTAGATCATCCATTATCTCAACCAAAAAATGTGTAAATAATTACAGAATTTAATTTAAGGATGCTTTTAATTGCAGATTTTTTTGTGAATGAGGGCCCTATGATTTGCACCACAGCCTGCTTATTGTGCTTACCTCTTTTGATATGATTGATTGTTTAAGTCCGTAGGACCGCATTCCTATAAGAATCGTGATTCTCTGTTTGATGCCATCTATCACATTACTCAGTTCCCATGGATCCAGAGACAAACGCCCCTACGTTCCCTTGAGAGTTGTGCAGCCTTCTCAGAATGAACGTTTGTGGGTATCTCAATGAGGTGTTTTCACAATGATGGACTGGCCACCTCGCAGCCCTGACTTCACAACCTGTGGCAATACGCTGTGGGGTTTCATCAAGAGCATTGTTGCACAGGAACGGTACGACATCACTGATGAATTGAAAGACGCCGTGTAACGCGCTTTCCAACAGGTTACATCAGCAATGCAGAGGCAATGTCACACCGAACCTGGCGACGCATTATTTTGTATGAGGAGAATGATGGGACATACTGACCTTTTGGATATTTAGGACACACAGTTAGTGTAAAGTAGATGTATGTTTTCATTATGACATGGAATTACATAGTATGTATATCTGAGTTAGGCCCAATTATAGAGGTAACGGGACTTTGTGTCCACACTGTATAATATTATGTAGACGTCCAATGCGAATAGCAAATATTTTCAGGAAAAAGCCTAACAGTCTTCACAGAGGGGCCAGCAGAAACGGGTGGGGAAACCGGGATGCGACGTATCACATTCGGACGAACAGTAACGTGTTTTCTATAGTCGTTTGAGAAAACTGAAGTGATTACTTATTCGTGCGTGGTATAGTGTTGTTTTTTTAATTCTTTGAGAACACTGAAGGGATTTGTCATTCGTGTGTGTTGTAGTGCAAGCTATTGTCTTTTAATTGTTTGAGCGTATTGTAGTGTTGTTTTTTCTAATTGTTTGAGAAAACTGAAGGAATTAGTCAATCGTGCAAGGTATTGTGTCTCTTTTGATTGTTTGTGAATCGTGTATATTGTATTGCGCCACTTTTTTAGTTTTAAGTTACGCACATGCAGAGGAAGATATCCGAAAGTCATTTCGAACATTTTGCAAAAGAAGAGATTAGTCGAGTATTTCAGAACAATCTTCAGAGCCACCGGCATAGCTCAGTCGGCTAAGACGCTTATCTGTCCATTCAGAGTTGCTCTAGGACGCGGGTTGGATTCCCGCTTGGGCTGACTACCTGGTTGAGTTTTTCTTCAGAGGTGTCAAACATATTGAAGTAAGAGTGACATTGAACATCTCTTGTGGCACACGTAAGATTCACTTGTAGAGATTTTGAGGTAGTCTATATCTTGAACTGTTGCAGCTATTGCATTGGAACTGGGTAGTATTTACTGAGCATGTGTTACACTAATTTCTACACATCAGCTGTATATTTTAGATGAGGTATATGATCACTATTTATAATTTGTCGTATACCAGCTTCTGTTCTTACTTTAATTCTAACATCCACTGACATTACTGCGATATGTGCATTCATTTTAAAGTTGTTTGTAAAATTTTTCCCGCTAACAGGCCACAGACACTAAAGTTACTGCCATAGAAACGACGTCCGATTTCGCGGTAACTATGCGAGGCGTAGAATATAAAATGCCTCCGAGGGAACCATTATATACGAGGACTCTGTATAATTTTATGAAAATCGCACCATCAAATTTCTACAGCATCACAATGCTTTCTATTTACACTTTCGTAGTGAGAAAGTAAAAACAAAAGAATAAAAAGAATTTCTTCCCATGGATATTGAATCCCCTATCTAAAACAGCATTCCTTTCTTGCAAGGAGGGCTGTCTTACCCTTCTGCGTGTATCAGTAAGTTGGTAAGGAAGTGAATATTAATATGATATCTAAAGTGTTGTTCTCGTTAAAATGCTGGTTCACATGCCGGAATGCATCTCAGCATCTTGCAGCGTTGTGACAAGTTACAGCGTTGCTTTAATTGAGAAGCCTGCGATCGTTATCTACATATCCTTACCCCATGTTCTTCAGAGTATTTGCTTCACATAGGACATACAGACAAGCTTGTCTTTCAAAGTTTCCGGCCATGCACAATAGAGGTCTCAAACCATCTGTAACTTAAGCCTAATGAGCGACTAAAAACATATGGCAAGTTCAGCGAAAACGTAGATGAAATCTTCCAATTCACCGTCTTCCTGTATTCTCAACCTGCAAGATCGAAGACGGGGAACATGCCAATAGAAAAACGGAATGTGTGACTCCCAAGAAAAAGATGAGTAATTTAATATGAAATCTGAATAGGCCTTGAGCCTAAAATAAAACAAGATGATTATGATGATAATAACGACTACCACATTTACCCTTTCCCAGTGGTACACAAGCGTATAGGCTACAGAAACCTGGTACTGATTTCATAACCTTTTTCAGTCCACTGATCTGTAGCATGTATTGCACTGTAAAAGTTACTTCAACGATAAGCCAACTCTCTCTGTGAGTCTTCAAAATATATAATACTGTCGTCTGTATTACCATCTGCTTCAGAAGATTTGAAAGAATATCTAGATATATAATAACAGCACGCCTATTACTGGTATCTCCAGCGAATAGGGATTATATAGAATGTGTTTTGTTTCTCTGTGCGCCGGCGTTTAGTTCCACTTTCAAGCGCTAGAGGTTAGTGTAATCGAGCACACGCTAAGATAATAATTGAGTATAGAGTTGAGACACAGGATCCAAACATCGCCTACCTTATTGCATAATCCAGTAACGCTTTGCTTCAAATAAATTCACGTTAACAGCTTTTCCTTATTTCTCAGTGACTAACTATTAGCCTAATAATATTTATTTTTATATTTTAGATATAATAAATTATATTATAAAATAACATAATACATTATAAAATTATGTTTCAAATTCGTTTAATATTTGTATACAATATAATATAGGTATACTGTATGGTTTTACTTCTCATAAGAGTTTTTCTATTATAGTATTATTTTCATGTTGTTTAGTGTCGATTTTATTATTATTATTATTATTATTATTATTATTATTATTATTATTATTATTATTATTAGCCCACACCTGTGGAGTAACGATCAGCGCGTCTGGCTGCGAAACCAGGTGGCCCGGGTTCGAATCCCGGTCGGGGCAAGTTACCTGGTTGAGGTTTTTCCGGGGTTTTCCCTCAATCCAATACGAGCAAATGCTGGGTAACTTTCGGTGCTGGACCCCGGACTCATTTCACCGGCATTATCACCTTCATCTCATTCAGACGCTAAATAACCTAGATGTTGATACAGCGTCGTAAAATAACCCAATAAAATAAAATATTATTATTATTATTATTATTATTATTATTTATTATTATTATTATTTTCTTGTAATGTGTTAGTATTCTGTTCTTTAGCTTTTTGTTAAATTTTAACTGTTTGTATAGTCTACTTTGTGACCTGGTAGAGTGTAATAGAAGGCCCTATGGCCTTAACTCTGCCAGTATAAATAAAAGAATTATTATTATTATTATTATTATTATTATTATTATTATTATTATTATTATTATTATTGTTTTTCCATTTTCAGTGCTATCAAATCATTACATATTTTAATTGTTGTTGGAGTCAACGTCTCAACACTCATTATAAAGGAACTCTAGAGTCTACACATAACAGTTAATGACGGATTTATTATTTCATGGGTCCAATTTATTTTGAGTACATAATATACCTAGATGTATTGTATGTGTTATGTTTCCGCTGTGTCGACTGCTAGCAGTGCCAACTACAGGGAGAAAGCAGAATCTCACGCTCAAACTGGTTTGAAGGTCATTGAAATCAGTCCTGCTACATAGAAATACCGACGCGAAGTGTCCATATTGTATTATCTGTTTCGAATTATTACCAATGTCTTCAACTTAAGTGGCAGAACTAGAAAGTAGTTATCTTCTTGAAGAACTACGACATATTTTTGGCGAGGTATTACTAATGGATGAAGCATCGGCAAAATTCAAGAATGAGTCGCTGTTTTTACAGACCAATAGAAGATCGATGATACGATATATAACGGCATGCAAGATGGAAATACTCCAAGATATGAATTTAATAGGGGTCTACCACCCCCGACACCCCCGCTTTTTCCCATCCTCACATATTTTCCCTTATTTCTCTCTTCTTCCTCTCCTTACTTTATTCTAGTAACTACTTTTATATTAAATTGGAACACCAGACTAACCTTCAAATACGTCGGGATTCTATCCTAAGATCTTTCGTTTAACCATATCATAGCCATTACGCTACGAATTTGTTGATGAACAAACCCTTAAAAATTAAACTTACGCACAATTAACATCAAATACTTCCAAAGGTATTAAACTTATGACTTTATTATTATATAATAGAACTGAATTCATTAGTTTGCCATTAACCTTATTACAGTATTACAGTTACTATGGCAAATAGGTAACGAATTAATTAACTTAATACTGTACAAGGAACTAATATGATAAATATCTGAATGATGGCGTTAATATACTTATCCACTATCAATTGTGTTACTATAGGCCTACATATCGTCGTTGTTCCTGCAATAACTCCTATGTGACATATTTATCGATTTTCAGATTTTTGCTCTATTAAATAACTGAAGGAGAGAGGATGGTATTTTTTTGGTGAAAAAATGAGTAAATTAAAAAAAAAATTCTTTAAAATACTCTGTGATATGTGTGGAATGTATAGCGTAACATTTTGTGGGTATTTGTGGCCTTATCGGATGTTGAGACGTCATTTTTAAACTTCCTGCGCTATGGATTTTTAAATCACACGCCCGCTTTTATCGGTTTCCAGTAACTTCATTTTTTTTACTACATTGCCAGACAAAAATGGATATAATTTATGAACTATTAAAGATACATGCATGAAATAAAGAACACACATTCTTTAGACTATTAGGAAACGTTTCTCTGTAACAGAATTTTGTTAATTGATTTCATTTAAAAAATACGCCCATCTGTTTGCAAGAAAGGAAATCAGAAAATTGTTATTAAAATTTAATTGTTTATTTTACAAACATAGGGACTAATATCAAAATTCTGTTACAGACAATTTTAGAACATGCTTTTGCAAATGCATTGCAAAAAAACTGTTTGAATCTATCTTTAAAAACGGTTTAGATATATCGGTTTTAGTACAATCTTGCATTGGGTATATTTTTTTTTCAAATTTGGGCCCCCAAATAATTTTTTTTTTTCAAAATATTTATATTTGGTTGAGTTGCTACATCTATGAGCTCTCTACATACAAAAAATTAATATTTTACACCAAATAGGAAAAAAGTTTTAAAAAATACCATCCTCTCCCCTTAAATAGTGATACAGCAAACAATAAAATCTCCTGTATGTAATTATATTTCTTTGTTTCGAAAATGTAATAATTCACAGTCTCCTATGTACGGCTGCCATATGATGAATAAATGTCTTTTCTCTACCTGCTGAAACATTTTATATTTTGCACATAGGAGTTATTGTAGGAACAACGATGATATGTTAAATCGATTCGCTATACTACTGCCTTTACTATCCTATTATTCTACTATTCTATTCATTTTTATGAAAACAGTTTTTCGTACTTGCAATGTAATATGCGGATATACGTGACTCCATATAGGCTACTACATCATCCAACTTATTGATCGGGAAAATAGTCATTCTTCCTTAGATCCTAACCTTACATTAACATCATTGTTATTGTTTACACTATTTACATATTCTACAATGCTTAGCCTACACGTTATAGTCCCACACTACTCACACATTCTTTTTCATTCCTTCCAGGCCCTCCAGATTTTTTCCTCGAATGTCCTGGTAGATTTCGGCATTCTGATCACTAATTCAAGTTTACGCAGAACACAATAACACGAACTTATTCTTTACCGTCAAAACAACATACCCGTACAATAACAAACAGGGCAGTCAAAAGCTAAATGGATAAAATACCTGGAAGTGCAAAGAAAATTCCCATAACCAAAGAGAATATAACAAATTCTCCAAAGCTTATGACAGAAAATGGGCATGTCTCACGTTTATCGTGAAATTTAAATCCATATTTTGGATTCAAAATACAGTAGAGGAAATAATAAAATTATACAAAGACAAGAGACCTTTCCGGTTTGGAATACATGTAACTCATATTTAATGAAACTCAGATAGCTATTTAAAATTCATACCAATAGAAAGAGAAACTAAGAAAATTTTGTTTTGGTACATTATAATGTGGTAAGAATGCTGCGTAATAACAAAAGGTAGGAAGTTCGTACCAAAACATAGATTTCAGATTGTGTGCAACCACGCATATGCAGATCATCTCACTAGTTGTCTCCTGTTTACTATAATCTGTTCACATAAGCAACTCATAGTATATCCGCAACTGTGGATGGATGGCTTTCATAACTACATTACAATAATATATGCAGTAGAGAAGCAGTTTCATTACGTGCTAACGTTTGCAGAGGAGTTGTGCAGTTTAGTGAGCAGTTTTTAACATGGCAGAATGTAAATCTTCCAATCACACGAAGTTGAATGCAAAACTTTAAGAGTTATTGGAGATAACTTACATATTGCGTGGAAATTATGTAATATGTATAGGCTACATAATGTAAGGAAGGAATATTATTTTGGGGACGCTGAGCTACGAAATATTTATATGAAATACTTTTCTTTGTGTGAGGGATACAACAATCAAGGGGAACATTTTACTTCAAAAATTGACTCAAAATAGATATAATTTTGTCCTTTCTCAGCCTACGTATGATGTTGGTATATTTCAATATCCCTACAAACAATTGACTGCAGAAGTCTACAGCAGAATTACTGCTGCAGTCCAGAAATATACAAACGACTGACGCCATGAGATGTGGAAGAATAATATTATTGTTCAAATATATCTAGGCCTACCAATCCACAGAAGTCGCAATTTTCATTAAAGCAAAAAAATGAAATGTGTTCTTGAAACGAATTATGGGTTTAATGTGATGTGGCTTATACTAAGTGCTCTATTATATTCACAATGCTGTTGTTCACTTGGTGATACAATAAGGAATATTGTATCATATTTCAGATTTGCTCCAGTTACATCTTGAGACGTAGAACGGACATTTTCAGGGTACAAATATTATTTTTCTGAACATAGAAAAGTTTATTTTTGATAAACTGAAAATGTACATTATAATTAATTGTAACGAGGCTAGATACATTTAATTACGTATTTTGTTTGTTATTATTATAAGATGGATAAATTATTTCATAATGAAAATTACAAAGAATATAGTTGTCAATTATTGTTTTCTTTACACAATGTTAATTGTTTATTTTGTTTGTGATTTTAAGGCCATTGATCGTTGGCATAAAGATAAGTTTGGTTACCACCTGACAGTACATGTTTTGCTGGTTTGTTGACGTTGAGAACTGCGTCACTATAGTCCCAGCTTAATAGTTTTTACGAACTTCTTACCTTGTTCATTATTGAAACAAAATGGCTGCTAGGAGGACAGAAAAGCTGTTCCTATCCTTCATTTTCATATAAACAAATCACTCATTAGGTGGTAATGGAAATAAAAGTAACATAATTGTACAGCAAAATTGTTTTGAGATAAGTTAGAATTTATACAAACAGTAATGGCTATACGAGGGAGAGTCAAGAAGTTGTGAATTGAAGTAGCGACTTATATTTTTGAATAATGCGCCTGAAGCTATCATCGCTACACGGAAAATATTGATGTGCGCACAGACGAAACAAAGAAGCAATATTGCAAGATGGCGCATCTTTGCATGAATCTACCGTTGGCGACCCGAATCAAGCATTAATGCACGCTTCGCCTCTGGCTGGTAAAGATGCACCCAAGACTCATAACCTGTTACTATTCGAGCTAGCATATCGTTCCCTTCATCCTGTCTGCTCTGATCAAGTCACCAAACCAGTTACACATTTGCCTCTAAGACATTCTTTACTGGTTGAATGATTCGATGTTCCAAACTTGTCAGTCCTTCAGAGAACTTCTGTATTCAATTGCAGACAGCTTGATGTGACACACAGTGCTCAATTTACAAGGGAGGAATTTCTTTATGAATATCCTTCACTGCTATATCTTTAACAAGAAAAATTCCACAGCGGAGCGCTGTTTGACAACGGTATATTCGTGCAGATGTGCAGCCATCTTGCAACTGCTGTTTCTTTGTTTCGCTTGTATAGATTGTGTGCACATTAATCATCTTGACACCTGGATAGTACTGTCCTCTAGCAGTGATAGTTTCAGGAGTATTATTACAAAATGTACTGTAACTCGCTAGTTTGATTTATGGCTTTCTGACTCGCCAGTGTATTTCACTTTACAGAATGATTTTTCAACAGAGGCTATTTGCAGCATCACAAGACATGTAAAACTACATATGCAGTGTCAACAGAGAAGTTTTCTTGATCTCCGTAAAGTATAGAATAACGGTCTAGATGCCCGCTATATTTATGTGGAATATTTTCAGCCAGGGACTTCGTTCTTTCAGTGCAAAACTTGGGTAACACTGAATGACTGGATTTGCTTCACTTTACAAGAAAGCCTTGATCTGAGATTTTTATCATCGTTCCTTAAAATATCTATTATTCCTAGCTATATATCTGTACCACGAAACTAAGAGTTAAAATTGAGAACAACAGTTTTATTTTAAATATTTATTGTGTATTTGAGTATAACAGAAGCAGATTTTAAAAGAGATATATCATATTTCAATTACGTTTTTAATGCGTGTTACAGACTTGTGATGTAAACACGACCTTCAATGAAACAAACAAAATTTTAATAGATGTCTCTTCAATATAAAAATTTACATGAATGGGGTTTTCGACTGCAGGATATGAACATACCAACATCGAAACTTTTAATTTCCCCTTTATCACGTAACGGAGATTACTATTAAATAAAGCAATGATCACTTTGTTGGCCGCCCGGTGTTTTGTGTGGGGCCCCGGCAGATGGCCAGCTGGTGACGTCACTTTAATTTCCACATAGTTGTAGCTAGTGTCACTAACAGCAGCACTAGTCTGTTTTTCTCAGCCAATTGTGTTCACAGATGAATTCACGGATAATTACCGCCCAGGCGGCGATAGACTCTGTTGCCAGAGCGTGTAAAACGCAGTGAAATGCTAGATGCTTTCGTTTTAGACACATGGATGCGTGTGTTATTGGTATGGTGGACACAGCATGTATGTTTAATCTGATGGTATTTTAAATGAGGTTTATGTTCTTTATTTTACGAATTTTATTCTCATACTGGAGGTCTCGCCTGTTAACGTGTTTCATTTCCGAAAATATTCAATGAAGATATTAACAAATGATTTACACAAAAAGTAGTCCAATTTTATAAAACTGAAGTGTAAAAATTATTCTAAAAATTGCAAATCTAGCAAATCTAGTATTTCAGGTAAAGCTCCCTGTAAAGCAGATTTGAATAATTTCAAGGGAAAAATTGTTCCGGGGCCAGGTATCGATCCGGGACCTCTGGTTGAACGTATCAGTTCTCTACCAACTGAGCTACCCGGGAACTCCACCCGACACCGTCTCAACTCTTCCCTTTATATCCACACAACTCGCGTGGGCTGACGAAACGCCAGAGACCCACATCGAGTGCACACAATCTCTGTGTGACTTGGAATTGTGGTTTTCTGTTAACGTACCGTACACAGTGACGTATATATTATGCAAATCTAGTCTTTCAGGTAAAGTTTCCTGTAAAGCAGATTTGAATAATTTCAAGAGAAAAATTGTTCCGGGGCCCGGTATCGATCCCGGGACCTCTGGTTGAACGTACCAGCGCTCTACCAACTGAGCTACCCGGAAACTCCACCCGACACTGTCTCAACTCTTCCCTTTATATCCACACAACTCGCGTGGGCTGACGAAACGCCAGAGACCCACATCGAGTGCACACAATCTCTGTGTGACTTGGAATTGTGGTTTTCTGTTAACGTATCGTACACAGTGACGTATATATTATGCAAATCTAGTCTTTCAGGTAAAGTTCCCTGTAAAGCAGATTTGAATAATTTCAAGGGAAAAATTGTTCCGGGGCCTGGTATCGATCCCGGGACCTCTGGTTGAACATACCAGCGCTCTACCAACTGAGCTACCCGGGAACTCCACCCGACACCGTCTCAACTCTTCCCTTTATATCCACACAACTCGCGTGGGCTGACGAAACGCCAGAGACCCACATCGAGTGCACACAATCTCTGTGTGACTTGGAATTGTGTTTTTTTTGTTAACGTACACAGTGACGTATATATTATGCAAATCTAGTCTTTCAGGTAAGGCTCCCTGTAAAGCAGATTTGAATAATTTCAAGGGAAAAATTGTTCCGGGGCCGGTCACACAGAGATTGTGTGCACTCGATGTGGGTCTCTGGCGTTTCGTCAGCCCACGCGAGTTGTGTGGATATAAAGGGAAGAGTTGAGACGGTGTCGGGTGGAGTTCCCGGGTAGCTCAGTTGGTTAACAAATATTTACCATTACACAAAAAGTAGTCCAACTTTATTTTCAAATAGGACTACATGAAGTGTAAAAATTATTCCAAAAGGTATTGCTTTAGACCTGTATCGCTCATATTCATCAAATAGATATCAGCAGACTAAAATTGAACATCATTTCATCTCAAGGAATTGTATTGAGGCATTAATGACTTATTATGAATGTACGCAGATAAAGTTAAGGAAATATTTAGGTCCAATCTTTTGCTGATAACACTCCTTTTAAACTTAAGTGGTACAAACTGGGAAGAAATTTAAATTTGCAAATTTATCCGAGTTATATATAAATATAAATATTTAAAGAAAATAATCTAGACCTTAATGAGGGTGACCATAAAGATCCAGAATAAAAGCAGTACAGAATAATTTAGAAAGACAGGAATTGTTTAGTAAAAATTCAGAGAAATGCAAACAACAGAATCATCAATGGCCAAAATATAATTGGTGATGTAATATTTGGATTGAATCCTTAAGAATATTGAACAAAATTGTTTGAATTTCAAAAAATCGAAGTCGAGTGCTTTTAAAATATCACATGATGAATTTAGGAAGTTGCCATTACCAAACAAAAGACCAGAAAAAAATGGTTAGGTGCAAACCTTGTCTCTTTTTCTTAAAATAAAACAGAACTTAACATCAAGTGAAAAATATTTTAAAATAAAGATATAAAAATGGTTCAAATATAATTCATTTTAATTTTTTCTTCTCGAAAATTGCTATAATTCTTACATGTAGAACAAGTAAAAATTTAGGATCTATAATGAACCAAAACTTACGTTGGAAACGTATATCGAAATTTTGCTCTAAATTATAGCCTATATATTACCAACAAATATCCCTTCTGCTATGTATGTAATGCAATCTATTTGTTTAGCTATTATTTTGTGATAAAGCCTTGGACCGAAATTGCTACTGTGATTATATGCTACAGTTGTGATACATTTAGGTTCTGTCAAGCATATGTTGTCTGATCTTTTGGTTTTATATTTATGTGAATACAAATTATATTTTGATGTTAATGTAAAACTCAATAGTGACATTGTTATAAATTTGATGGATATCAAATACTGAACACAACAGTTCTGAATGATAATCAGAAAAAGAGGTTTATTAATACATATTTTTATTATTCTTTTCTTAGCAGAGTTATTGGGATGAGGGAGGTAAAAAAGACTTCCTATCCTATAAAATATTTTTAGCTTGTACTAATGGGGTAAATCAGTCGTAAAATGGTTCAAATAATTTCGTAGGATAACGAAATTACTAGTAATAAATCTGTAGCCGATTTTTTTTTTTTTGGTAATTTTCGATTTTCCAAAAATAATTATCTAACATATATAATTAACCGCCCTGAAACCGAAAATAGTTTTTTTGAAATTTTTGTTTGTACGTCTGTCTGTCTGTCTGTCTGTCTGTCTGGATGTTTGTTACCTTTTCACGCGATAATGGCTGAATCGATTTATATGAAAATTAGAATGTAAATTAAGTTCGTCGGTAATTAGAATTAGGCTATATGGCTTTCAAAATATTTTAATTTAAAAGAGGCGTTTAAGGGGGCTTGAATTAAATAAATGTGAAAAGTATTAAATTTTCAAGAAAAATATTAATAACAAAAGTTTCTTTAAAACTAATATATCGATAAGTTTTATTCCATGGAAAATTTTGATAGACTGATATTTAAAGAGATAAATGAGTTTCAAAATTACAACAATAACGCCATCTAAGGCAGTGTAATGAAATAAAAAAATGACTTGTCTATAAGGGGTCTTGGACAACAACAATCGAAAGCTATGAAAAATAGCCTACAGAGAATGTTTCTGTGTTTATTGAAGTAATATCGGAAGCTAAATTAACTGATTTGTATAATTAATTATCAATTCACCATTGGAAAGTGTAGTTTTCTAGATGGACATAATGCTATAATGTTATTATAGTAACTTGTGGCTGAATCGAGGACAGGTAAGAAAAATAGTTCTTATGAAGAAAATTGAGAGGCTATTATTAATACGTTTTTGTATTTTCTAAAATTTTTTATGACCAAATGAATGGTCTTGGATCAAAATGATCGCATTTTAATTTTTAATACAATTTAAATTAAGTAACATAATAAACGATTTGTCCTTCTTGAAACACGAATGTTCCCTGGATCAAATGTCCTATTTTAATTATGTAATTATTTATATTTATTTCTAATAGGGTAACAAAATAGTGAATAATTTTTCTTAATCTATTGCACAGAAATAGAACATGTTTATCCCAACGTAAGTGTTTGTCGATTATTATTAGAAAGTAATGTTGATTTTGGTGTAATTCTATGTTGTCTCAGTATCATTTTATGATTAAACATTTCCAATAGTATCTTCTAGTAATTTCATCCATTCTACTGCAATTTTTATTTTTTTTTATATAGGCATATCGTGCTGTGTTTCAGTTCTTGAGATGTTTGAAACCCCTGAATCCAAATCAATCGATGGAGGTCAATCTCTCAAAATCCTATAACATCCAACTATCCTTTATGATGCAATGTAGGCTACGTGACATGATTCCAAAATAATTTCAAGAAAACGTGTGGATTACTGACGGGACGGGCGAAGTGGAAAACACGAAGAAAATTAAGTTATTTGCCGGATAATGGGGAGAGGAGGTGAATCTCCTGCGTGACCCCTGGATCGCGGTGTAATAGCCCAGGTGTGAGCGTTTATGAAGCCGAGCCATTATGTCTTATTTATTCAGTAATTTCTGAATTTGAGCCTCATTAGTTTAATTGCTCCTTTGCTTGGATCATTAAACGTCGCCGAAGAAGTGCTTAAACTTCTGGGATGTAATTTCATCTTGACTTAACTCTGTAGTTTATAAATACACCACAGACACAGACTTAATAATAATAATAATAATAATAATAATAATAATAATAATAATAATAATAATAATAATAATAAAAATAATAATAATATTGTACGAAATGGAAATATAAAAATTGGAAATTTATCTTTTGAAGAGGTGGAGAAGTTCAAATATCTTGGAGCAACAGTAACAAATATAAATGATATTCGGAAGGAAATTAAACACAGAATAAATATGGGAAATGCCTGTTATTATTCGGTTGAGAAGCTTTTATCATCCAGTCTGATGTCAAAAACTCTGAGAGTTAGAATTTATAAAACAGTTATATTACCGGTTGCTCTTTATGGTTGTGAAACTTGGACTCTCACTTTGAGAGAGGAACATAGGTTAAGGGTGTTTGAGAATAAGTTGCTTAGGAAAATATTTGGGACTAAGAGGGATGAGGTTACAGGAGAATGGAGAAAGTTACACAACACAGAACTGCATGCATTGTATTCTTCAACTGACATAATTAGGAACATTAAATCCAGACGTTTGAGATGGGCAGGGCATGTAGCACGTATGGGCGAATCCAGAAATGCATTTAGAATGTTATTTGGGAGGCCGAGACGTAGATGGGAAGATAATATTAAAATGGATTTGAGGGAGGTGGGATATGATGATAGAGACCGGATTAATCTTGCTCAGGATAGGTACCAATGGCGGGCTTATGTGAGGGCGGCAATGAACCTCCGGGTTCCTTAAAAGTCAGTAAGTAAGTAAGTAATAATAATAATAATAATAATAATAATAATAATAATAATAATAATAATAGAGGTATGATTTCTAACCAAAAATGTCTCACAGAAAAATCATTCTTAATTATTTACTGCTGACAATAAATTATTATCTTGGATAATATGGCAAGAGGTTTTCATTTTGTATACAAATTGAAGAACGCTCGTGAATTTCTCCAAAGAAAATGAAAACTGTAAGTGATATTTAATAAGACTATAACCTCGAATACAATAATATACGAATAATTAATAATTAATAAAGATAATAAAGTACAATGTTATTGAATAAGATACTTGATTTAGTTACATCGAAACCTATTTCATTGACTGGCACGATTTACTGCATCCGTAAAGGAGAATGAAAATATTTATTTACAAATACGACGAGAACACTATACAGTGTCCAACAAGTCCCGTATCATAGTGTAAATTATAATACGTGCTCGATATGAGCTCCTTCAAGTTCATAACACGTCTGGAGGCGAAATTTCATGCTATTGAGAATGCGGTGTAACATATCAGCGGTGGTTTCACGACACTTATCCTCGATCCTGTTCCTAGATGTTGCAGATCATGAACCTTCGGACACCTTTTCTTTCATGTAACTCCTTAAGATGAAGTCAAGGGGTTTAAGTCTGGCGTCCTATCACGATTACGAAAGTTCTCGTCGAGCCAACTTCGCACACTACAAATTTTATGATATAGCCTATGATGCGGAACTTGTCAGACACCCTGTAGTGTTAAATAATTTAAGGGAGAGGATGGTATTTTTTTAACTTTTTCCTATTTGATGTAAAATATTAATTATTTGTGTGTAGAGAGCTCATAGCTGTGGCAATCAACCAAATAAAAATATTTTGAAAAAAATTAAGGCCCAAATTTGAAAAAAAAAATATATACCCAAGCAGGATTGTACTAAAACCGATATATCTAAACCGTTTTTAAAGATAGATTCAAACAGTGTTTTGCAATGTATTTGCAAAATCAATTTTTACAAACTGTCTGTAACAGAATTTTGATATTAGTCCCTACGTATGTAAAATAAACAATTAAAATTTAATAACAATTTTCTGATTTCCTTTCTTGCAAAGAAACGGACGTATTTTAAAATGAAATCAATTAACAAAATTCTGTTACAGAGAAAAGTTTCTAATAGTCTAAAGAATGTGTGTTCTAAATTTCATGCATGTATCTTTAATAGTTCAGAAATTATATCCATTTTTGTCTGGCAATGTAGCAAAAAAATGAAGTTACTGGAAACCGATAAAAGAGGGCGTGTGATTTAAAAATCCATAGCGCAGGAAGTTTAAAAATGACGTCTCAACATCCGATAAGGGCACAAATACCCACAAAATGTTATGCAATGCATTATATCAAAGGGTATTTTAAAGATTTTTTTTTTTGAAAATTTAATTTAGAAACAACAATAAAATGAGTGATTTAAAAATCCATAATGCAGGAAGTTTAAAAATGGCGACTCAACACGATAAGGGCACAAATACCCACAAAATGTTGTCGGATTACACATATCAGAGAGTATTTTAAAGACATTTTTGTTTTCTGAAAATTTACTCATTTTTCACCAAAAAATACCATCCTCTCCCCTTAACTGCACATGAATGACAGAAACGACGGAATAATATAAATATTCGATTTATTTTAGCAACAATAAAATTTAAAATAATCATATGAAAGTCTCATGCTAGTTCAAAAATCTCAAGGTGACGACAGAAAGAACAAGAAATAAATTCTTGAATGTAGGTAATGGTAACTGATTTCTTAATAAATAGATAAATTTCCTTTTTTGTGGATTAGTTGATTGATAAAAATAATGGAAGAAAGATAACCATTATTATAACGATTTTGAAGATGATGTTGATTGGTAAATTAGTACAGGGTTTTTCAAAAGTAAAGCGTAATTTTAATTGCTCGTCTTTTCTTCATTCTCTACACAATCTTAAAACTTCCGTCACTATCTTATTACACATGAAATGGGATTTTTTGAATCAACATAAAACGACTTTGTTTGTTTCTGATTTTCCTGGTTGTCATATTATCAGTAGGCACTTTCTTGTAACTTGGCCTGCAAGATCGCCAGACATATACCCAGCAGATTATTGGTTGTGGGGCTATCTGAAGAAAAGAGTGTTCTTGAGCTAACCTACGATAATTATTAGTGAGTCGAAGGACTCCAACGCACACGCTGTAGCTGATATTCGAGGACACGAACTCAGAGCTTCTGTACAACAGCACTGAAGAGAGTCTGTTACTTGTAAAAGAAAAAAATGGTGGACACATACAATATCTACGACGAAGTTACGATGATGTTGTAGGTGATGATGCAAAAAATCTTATTTTTGTGTAATTTGCTAGTGCCAGGATTTCTAAGATTCTGTAGGTAATAATATAAGAAACAAAAACGTTACCTCTTACTTTGGATAAAAAAAAATATATCGGTTTATTTAATTAATTTATTATTATACTCATTTAATTATTTATTTATTTATTTTATTTTTATTTATTTATTTAGTTATTTATTTTATTTTTATTTACTTAGTTATTTACTTATTTATTTAGTTAATTACATTCTTACTTACTGACTTATCGACTTATTGACTTAACTTACTTATTACTTATTTATTTATTTACTTATTTCGTTATTTATTTATTTATTTATTTATTCATTTATTTAGTTACTTACTCATTTACTTATTTTATTATTTATATATTTATTTATTCAGTCATTCATTCACTTATTTATTTATTTGCTGATTTGATTGATAAAAATAATGAAAATGGCAGAGTTGATTACTTACAATGATAGAAGGATATAATTGTGATATAAATTACATTCGATGCCATACACAATAAACAGGATTACCGCGAGAGAAACGGTTCCAGAACCGTCTTGATAAAGCCTCGCCGAAATTGAAGCCAGACTGTCTGCGATCAGTAGTAAGAAGTTCCAGATATTCTTGAAGAGGATTTCTTGGCTTGATGGCAATTATCTTTCCGGGTTTCGAGAGAAGGTGCCGATGATTGGTTCCGCTCGATAATGGTGTACGCCGCTCTTACATTCAGCTCGTGAACAACACAATCATGTCTTTACTTGGAGTGGATATGAGGGAAAAAACCTGCACCGTGGCATTAGCTCACAGATTATGCACATTAGTTTTGAAATACCTGTTGTTAGTTTGTTGAATAATAACTGTAGAAACCGCGTTTATTACAAGCCTGTAAGAGCGTCAAAAATGGTAAACTAATACACGAGCTGGCGGCTGACCCATTCAGCATTGTGATAAATATCGGGACAGGCCCAAGCAAAAGCTTGTACACCTTGGAGGAGCTCCATACTTTCGCTTTTGAAGTTGGACTGCTGGCAAGTGAATTTTGGACTAGTTAGCTTCAAGGAAATTATCACGCCAGGGAATCACATATGGGAACAAGTCCAAAACAATCATTTCAAGATTATACATATCATCAACATCATCCTCTTTTTCTTCTTCTTATTCAGTTTATAGATATAATGATCTGAATGTGTTTCAGCAACTTATTTTTGGCCATTTCCAAACTCGTAAATTTTCAGTATTCATCCCAGCACTAAGAGAAAAGTGTGCTCCAACACTCCACAGGACAGTCCAAAGCAGGAGTCATCAACTTCTACTCTTGCGTTTTGTGTCCAATCCCTGATCACACGGATTGATCAGCCTAATGAACTTTCAAGACAACCACTTTTATCAATTTCACTATGCTGACATCTAGCAACTGCTAAAGAAGTCACGTTATAACCCTTATGGAATTGCATGGAATAATAGCTTGCAACTGTGCTTCCATCTAGCGGTCGTTATCAAAATATGCATTATCGACAGTGGAGTCTCTGGTGCGTTTACTCTTTTTATGTTGCCATTTCATAACATGGGAAGGGCAATTTGATATAGCCTTATTATGTGACCAGGGGTACAAACCAGAAAACGAAACGTACCTCCTAATTTAGGTATGTTTGTTGAACAATATTTCATCTAACCTTTGATGGCTGTGTCAACATTAAGGTCTAAACCACAACATACAACATAACAAAACAAAAACAAGACAACAAACACAAACAATAATAAACACAGAAACGGCAACACAAAATATACATAAAATCAACATCAACAATAAGAAACATAAACAAAATAAAGAAGTCCATAATAAACTAACAAGAATAGAAAATTATAAGCACATTCAAAACTAAACAAGAAGAACCTAGTTTTCGTTAAAGCAAATAAGAGGAAACTGTGCAGTAATCAAGAATTAAAACAAGAAACTCAATACATTATGGCAAATACGAAATTTATAAACACAAGAAAATACACCCAAAACTCATCCTCAACGCTCAACTAAATTTTAAAACACACATTACCAATTATGAACATACTACATCAAGACAACAGGAAACAAAAAGTTAGCGTGGAATCTCAATAGAATTCAGAAGATTACGAAAATTATATTGAAATAGTCGGTTAAGGTAAGTTTAATATTAACACAGTGAAGTAGTTGTTCATTGAAAATAACTTAAGTTCTTTAGTGATATGTAAGTGTTACAAGAGTGCAATCAAGAGTGAAGTAGACAAAATATTTCGTTATGCTTCAAAGTATAGGTGGCCAACATTCACACCTTGAAACGCAGAAAGGTGAAGAAAGTATACTTAAGACAGAAGCAGGTGAACGATGAGAGGCACGTTCCGGCCGTATTAATTCCTATGTGCCTTTATGCTTCAGAAACCATTGACAGGTAAAGCCACACAGAAACAAGTCTGTGCCAGATCTCTCGTCTCATTTGTGTTTCAATTACATCCTTCTCTTTATAGTGTTATAGGTAATTTAACTTCCACATTTCCATGCAAAAGATGCGATCATTACCATCATAGCTTTGATGTTTATCGCTCTTCTATGGATTATGAACCAACAGACTTACACAAGTAACATGACTTCCTGATAAACTACAGATAATATACAAAGAAAATAACATGTTATATTTACGTTTTACTTACAGTGGCCTTAATCGCTAAGTTATATGGTGCACACAATAAGCAAATTTAGGTTATATTGAGGCTAACAATTAACACAGTCACTGATGTAGCATGTTGATGACTTCTTCCGACAAAATTAGATGCTTCAGTATGCTGGCGTTGTGATTAGCATATATGTAAATTTGCAGGTGAATAAAAATACTGTTCTAAAAATTAAAAATTAGTACTATTCAAAACTTTCTATATTTGCTTCTGCTTTGCAAGATCTTCTACTCAGGGACAAATATATTAGTAGGCCTAACCTTTTCAATTTTGTGAACATAATAATAATGTAGTTAAACTAAATTACCATTTTTGTGGATACGAGGTATTACTTCTTAGCCATAGAGTATGTGCTTCTAGTATTCGGGGGCCCGAGGTTCGGGCGTGGTCATACAAGTTATATTGGTTCATGGTCTAACTATTAATTGCACTAGCTTTCAGCTTTCGTTTATAGTGTTGTTAATTAAGTATTTGAAATTCTGACTTTTTTCATTTCACCACGGATCTCGGAACATAATTGAGGATGTTCTGCAATAACAAGGTATGTAGGCTACACATATCTCGGTATAGTCACCACAATTAATGTATCAAAATAACAAATTCAATAACGAGATTTTAACGAATAATACATGAAACTTATACAAATAAACTATCAACAATACTAATTAAAAAACGCAGATTTGCAAAGGCATTTATTTGTTAATGAAAACAATGTTACTTTTACTTATTGCCAAAAATCCACTTCTTACACATATATCTTGTTATTGCAGAGGAATTATGCCCATCCTCTGTGCGAGGAAAGATGTAGGCTATTATGCGTCAAAATAAAAACTAATCTACAAACAATAATAAAATATATCCTTAAATGTGGCCCAGAAAGTTGGATATTAACTGAGGAATATGTAAAATAGAAGAAGTGATCCCGAAATGGATGATATTCGTAGAAGCATTCTGATGTCAAGAATGTAGCATAGAGAAATAAGTTAAGGGAGCGGGGAGGGGAAGTATATGAAGGAAATTATCATAAATCGGGTGGAAAAGAGAACTCTACAATGATATGGGTGCGTACAGGGAATGGAGTGTGAAAAATGTCCAAATCAAGTTATAAATAAGTTCACCAGAAGGCAGGGGAGCAGAAGAATAGCTAGTATAGCATGGTGTGGAGGAGTTGGTAAATTCATGGAAAGAACGTGGTTTAGAGTGACAATGTGAAGACCGAAATTTGTGGAAAATAAGAAAAAAAGGAAATCACCGTAAAAGGAAATATCTATGAAAGCAAAAGGTAAAAATAGTGATTTTCATTATCATCATAATATACACAACCATCATCATCAACTACTTTCACTATTACCAATTTTCGAAAGTACAGAAAGCTTTCCGTTTGTATCAATACATTCTCAATTGTTTCCGCTATCATTAGCCAATTGATATTGGCAATGTCAACAAACGGTCTGGACGAGAACGTTCCTGTGCACTGCAGAATAAGTAGGCTTCTTATGCATATATTATTAAGTGAATTGAGTGCCGATTGTATTGTCTCCTCTATCCCACACATCATGCATTCCTATTCAGCCAAAAGTCCGAATATAATATTCTAGTGATGGTCTGCCGTACCTCAAAGTCGTCAAGTCTCTCTGGGGAAAGAATGTTGCACCCTTGTGCTAAGTTCCAGTCCCTGTTTATAGTCGTCTAGAACCATCTGTCGAAACTTAGAAAAACCGCGAAGAACATACGCTACGGCGGATCCGATGCCAGATAAATATAGTAGTTTCTATGTTTTTCGAAACGGAGATGAAGTGAAAGGGGAAATAGGATGTGAGTTTGGTAGAATGAAGAGGGAAAATGGAAAAACTCTGAAAATAACCCTCACAGCTTTGGTTTTCTCGCCACAATTATAATTTCGCCATCAACAGAATTTCTACGTTCGTTATGGCTAAAGCTCTGTCAAGTGAATAATTAGACAAATGTACGGATCCAGGGATGCTTTCCAGTAAAAATAGATCTATGTCTGGCCACATCCAAATTTATAGACAGAAAAAAGAGCCTATATTAGTGGCGTTAGTGCGCATTCTTTTGTCTCACCCTCCACCTCTAACACCTTATACAGAGTGTAGGCTATACAATTTCAAGTCAAATATTTTGGGAATACATTTCTAACAACAAGACATAACAACTTTCACATGAACATTGTTTTAGAAATGCTTACTTTCAGACTTACGCTACTTTATTTTGCTAACAAACAAGCTCATAGTACATGTGATGCTAAGCAACTTTTTACTAAAAAAAAACAACATATTAAAAATTGCTCAAAGTGACCTTCTCTTGCTTCGATGCATCTCCTGAACCTGCGTTCCATGCTTTGAACTTGGCGTACTCTATTGAAAACGCCTTTAACGGATTTAAATCTGGCGAACGGACAGGCCATTCAATGACTCCTTCACGACCAATCCATCTTTGTGGAAAACTGCGATTCAAACGACGACAAATTCTCAGACTAAGGTGAGTTGCAGCTTCATCATGCAGGGATCACTTTCGACGGATTGCGTACAGAGGTACACCCTTTGACACGGAAGATGGCCGCTCTCCTGCAGCGTGAATTTGTCTAAGTATCGTTCGGGTTTACGCGAGATTTGCACGGGGGAATATTAAGCATCGAGTTCCGAGGATGAAATGAAGTCGTAGCAGAGACGTATCTGTATGTCACGAAACAACATATTCCCTACGAAGCCTTTATGGCTTAGCGGTAGAGTTCTTTCATCTCGTTCCAAAGACCGGGTTTCAAATCTCTCTATATAAATCGCATGCGTGTAAACACAGCGCATACGATGATTCCCGAGCTATTTCGAGGTGTGACTTCGTCTCTGAACAGCGATTGATTTCCATGTCAAAGGGTGTACATCACCCGTAATCCGTCAAATGGTTACCTGATGAAAGCTGCAACTCACCTTAGTCTGAGAATTTGTCGTCAAAATGATAAACAAATAAAAACAAAGTCCAAGGCTTGTTCTAAATAAAAAGTTACATTGGAATGGCAATCTGAGTTGACTAGATTTAAAGTCAATGGATTTTTATCTTAAATTAAATTTGAATGCTTAAAGAACGTTTTTCAATTGTTTTGAGAAACGCCCAAATATTTGCACAAATTTCATATGTATATGAAATGGGCACAAATGATAAACAAATAAAAACAAAGTCCAAGGCTTGTTCTAAATAAAAAGTTACATTCTGAAAACAATCTGAGTTGACTATCCTTCAAGAGTCAATGTTAGCACAAATTCCTTATTACCTCTGAAAATAATTTTCAGGACCATGCTTATAAGAACGTTTTTCTAAGTGTTGTTATTAGGAACACGGCCCAAAATATTTGACACAAATTTACATACACCCTGTATATGAACAGTGGTTTTGCTCTCAATGATGCAGAATCAGGAACAATACAATAACCCGACTAGAATTTTAATATTTTAGGAACACGGCGCAAAATATTTGACACAAATTTACATACATCCTGTATATGAACAGTGGTTTTGCTCTCAATGATGCAGAATCAGGAACAATACAATAACCCGACTAGAATTTTAATATTTTAGGAACACGGCGCAAAATATTTGACACAAATTTACATACATCCTGTATATGAACAGTGGTTTTGCTCTCAATGATGCAGAATCAGGAACAATACAATAACCCGACTAGAATTTTAATATTTTAGGAACACGGCGCAAAAAATATTTGACACAAATTTACATACATCTGTATATGAACAGTGGTTTTGCTCTCAATGATGCAGAATCAGGAACAATACAATAACCCGACTAGAATTTTAATATTTTAGGAACACGGCGCAAAAAATATTTGACACAAATTTACATACATTCTGTATATGAACAGTGGTTTTGCTCTCAATGATGCAGAATCAGGTACAATACAATAACCCGACTAGAATTTTAATATTAGTGTAGAACATTTATTTTATCTCCAGATTGTCGTATTTCCCCTTAAATGAAAAATACTAGTTATCTTTGTTTGTTACAGATGTTTCAACCCCATTCTATTGGCTTTCATTTTCGGAATTAGCTTCGCTATACAATCCAAAACGAGTTAATGAAACATCTGAATTCCAATTTCGACCGAATTCTCTCTACAGTCCCCTTTCTCCTCCCCACCCCCTCACCCTGTGTCCGTCCATGCTCACAATAGGATAACCATAATAAGTTTTTTTAAAGCAAAGTCCACGATAATTGGAAATAATTAAAAGCCATTTTAAATTTGCTGCAGGAGTTTTAATTAGTTTGCCTTTTGTCTGCTCTGCGAGCGGGGCAGTTCAGCAGAGGCATGGCCTCCCCTTTAAAAACGGTAATTACCCCCACGCAAAAAAAAATCAAGGATTATTATTTATCGTGTTATAAAAGGTGACTTCCTCTACAGGCTGCAGAGTTTCAGAGCAGCCAATTAACTAGGACAATTGTACTAAAATGTGGCGAACTGGGCCTCCCAATTCTTTTGCATTTCAGTGTTTAAAAACATATAATTGTACGTGCTGACTATGCTCACTAATAGAAATTTAATTAAAGTTCAAAAGATTGAAAGAAAATAAATATAAACGAGGCAGAGACTCAGGGCATTCGTCTGTAAAAATTGGTTCGTTATTCGTAGTCTACAGAGTTATTCAGGTGGAAAGCGCCATACATTGAGGGGTGATAGTGTGGGTGATTATATAAACAGATGTCTTATTCTCAAAAGTTTTAACAGAAATCAATCGAAACCATGAGAATCAGGAACAATGCAGTTGGTACTAAATTAAGAGATCATCACCTTTATAATTTTCATGCATTCATTTAGTATCCTGCCCAAGGACAGGTATTTCACTGCAAACCCAGCATTTTCCAATCTGCCCTATTTTCTTCCTTCCTCTTTGTCCCCTCATATGATCCATATATATTAATGTCGCCTATCATCTGATATCTTCTTCTACCCCGAAATCTTCTCCCGTTCACCATTCCTTCCAGTGCATCCTTAGAAGGCAGTTTCTTCTCGGTCAGTGACCCAGCCAATTCCTTTTCCTCTTCCTGATCAGTTTCAGCATCATTCTTTCTTCACCCAACCTTTCCAACACAGCTTCATTTCTTATTTTGTCTGTTCAGTTCACATGTTCCATTCCTCTCCATATCTACATTTCAAATGCTTCTAGTCTTTTCTCTTCTTCACTTCGTCGTAATGACCATGTTTCTGCACCGCACAATGCCACACTCCTACAAAGCACTTCACACGTCTCTTCCTTAGTTTTTATCCAGAAGTTCACAAACGATGTTTATTTTTGTCTTAAAGGCTTCCTTTGCCATTGCTATCCTATTTTCCACTTTCTGGTAGCAGCTCATGTTACTGCTTATAGCACACCCCAAGTATTTTAACCAACTTTCTAAATAGTCATACTTTCTACACAACTGATGAATATTGTCTATGCTTATAAGTTGAATTAATCTGCTTGATATGTATTGCATAATTTTAGTATAACTTAACTGATGACTTGTATACGATGTAAATTCAATAGTATTATAGTCTGTATAGCTCAACTGATGAATTGTTTATGCTTCTAAATTGAATTAATTTGCATGATATATAATTATCCATTTTTATATCGTCGTTGTTCCTGCAATAACTCCTATATGCAAAATAAAAATTTTTTAGTAAGGAAGCCGTACATGGGTGATTGTGAATTCTTACATTTTTTAAATAAAGAAATACAATTAGGCCTACATATAGAAGATTTTATTATTTTCTGTATCACTATTTAAGTTATTTAATAGAGCAAAAATCTTAAAATCGATAAAACGTCACACTGGAGTTATTGCAGGAAGAAGTGACGATATATCACAACTGAATTGTTTATGCTTTTAAATTGAATTAATTTACTTGCTATGTATTAGTATATTTTATAGCTCAACTGGTGAATAATTGTTTAGGTTTAAATTTAATCATCTGATTCCTATGTACTGAATATTTTTTGTACAGCCACCAACGTAGCTCAGTCGCAGACTTTCTAGCCTGCTGATCCGGAGCTGCACTCGGATTTGGGTTCGATTCCTGCTTGGGCTAATTATCTGGTTGGATTTTTACCGCAGTTTTTCCCAACCATACGGCAAATGTCAGGTCATCTTGGGGAATCCTCGGCCTCACTTCATCTCGCTAAAAAAATTGTAATCTTGTAAAATCTTGACTTGTTCAGAAACTAAATAAATAAATAAATAAATAAATAAATAAATAAATAAATAAATAAATAAATAAATAAAAATAACTCATTTTTAAACAATGAGAATAGTCATGGGCGATATGATGATGATGATGATGATGATGATGATGATGATGATAATAATAATAATAATTACGACGACGAGGACGATAATGAGGAAGACGAGAACGACGACTACGATAATGATGATGGTTATTATTATTATTATTATTATTATTATTATTATTATTATTATTATTATTATTATGGGACAACAGGGGAACTGAAATGACAGTATTCGTATCAAATTCGTCATTCAGCCGTTTTATACATTACAAGCCTCTAATAACTCGCCAATTTTGAACTCCTGTTTCTTTAACATCTGTCCATTCTTATTATTATCATTAATTTCTCTAAATAGATTTACAAAACCTCTAATGGCAATTACATTAATATTCTCATTATAGAAATATATTTTAGATTTATATATATATATTTTTTTTTCTCTCTGTAACATAGTTCTAGTAAGCTTATATTAAATTAATTTTCATCATTTTACTAGCTATCTCAAATCTCAAATTAATTATAATTGATTGAATTAAATTAGCTCATAAATTAAGTTACTACTTTACCTTATAGGTTTATCTAAATTTAAATAAATATGTAGTCTACTAGTCGTTAAAACTTAACTGAAGAATATTGCTGAAGAACCTTTTAAGTGTAATTTAAATATACTTACTTACTTACAAATGACTTTTAAGGAACACGAAGGTTCATTGCCGCCCTCACATAAGCCCGCCAGCGGTCCCCATCCTGTGCAAGATTAATCCAGTCTCTATCATCATACCCCACTTCCCTCAAATCCATTTTAATATTATCCTCCCATCTACGTCTCGGCTTCCCTAAAGGTCTTTTTCCCTCCGGTCTCCCAACTAACACTCTATATGCATTTCTGGATTCGCCCATACGTGCTACATGCCCTGCCCATCTCAAACGTCTGGATTTAATTTTCCTAATTATGTCAGGTGAAATCTGTTGTCCAAAAATCTGAAAGTTAGAATTTATAAAACAGTTATATTACCGGTTCTTCTGTATGGTTGTGAAACTTGGACTCTCACTCTGAGAGAGGAACATAGGTTAAGGGTGTTTGAGAATAAGGTGCTTAGGAAAATAATTGGGGCTAAGAGGGATGAAGTTACAGGAGAATGGAGAAAGTTACACAACACAGAACTGCACGCATTATAATGTAAATATTCGTAATTTAAATATGTATTGTATTGATTAAGGCTGGTTGAGTGGAAGAGAAGGCCTTATGGCCTTAACTCTGCCAGCGAAAATAAAGAATTATTATTATTATTATTATTATTATTATTATTATTATTATTATTATTATTATTATTATTATTATTATTATTATTTATTTATCAGTATCTGTTTGGATGTATTCTGCGTATGTAGATTTTTAAATTTTTAGTTTAGGAAAATTGTGTCTTTAGACAATTCGTTTTAGGCAAAGATCACAACCACTAAATAAAGACGGATGTAATACATTCAAGAACCGCAAACAATGTGATATATGCATAAAATATCAGCAGCAGAATGCGTATACAGCACAGAGATACGGAGAAGCCCGGGGTCGGGCTGACATCATTACACATCATTACAGCAAGCAAAACACCCTTAAGCTCTTTATCTTCTCCTTTGTTTTTGTCTCATTCCGTTTGTATTGTTCTGTTTCCCATAACAAATAAATGCAGTAATACAACAAAGTGGTTTTTGGGGTCCGGCTGCAGACGACATTAGCGAGGTCTCCCAGGCCGCCCCACAGTATTATTTAAATCTTTTTTAAGGAGTCCGCCGCCGCCTGGAAAATGCCGTTTGCCTATTTTAATTATTATAGGGCTGTAATCCGCCATAAATGACCTTTTCGGGTTTTCTACCCATGTTCAGTGGGCCTTTATAACAGGGATGAAGAAGTTCTACATTAAAGAGATCCTGGATCGTATTGAAATTTCACGAAATATTACAGTAGATTAAAAATTAGTAAGGATTCCAATATTCAACTCTTTAAGTCGTTGTCACATTCAGTCTGTAGAAATAACTATAATTCAAATTAATATATAAGCTATTTTCATATTAATATCGTTTTTTCGTTCAGTCACTTTCAGGTTTTGTAAATGACTCTTATTTAAATGTTCATGAGACTGAAAACAACTCTTCCTTTCGCTTAGTCAGAGTCTGTCTATGCATATAACTCTTAATTCAACTGTATATAAGACGAAACTATTCAACTACTTCCTTCGTTAAGTCAAATTAATTAATTCTGTGCAGATGACCCTCATTCACATGCATATGATACATAAATATTCAATTATTTATTTCGTTAAATCACATTAATTCTGTGCAAATGACCCTCATTCACATGCATATGACTTACAAATATTCAACTGTTTCTTTCGTTAAGTCACATTAATTTTGTGTAAATGGCCCTCATTCACATGCATATGATACGTAAATATTCAATTATTTCTTTCGTTAAGTCACATTAATTCTGTGTAAATGACCCTCATTCACTTTCGTTAAGTCACATTAATTCTGTATAAATGATCCTCATTCACATGCATATGATACGTAAATATTCAATTATTTATTTCGTTAAGTCACATTAATTCTGTGCAAATGACCCTCATTCCATGCATATGACTTACAAATATTCAATTATTTCTTTCGTTAAGTCACATTAATTCTGTGTAAATGACCCTCATTCACTTTCGTTAAGTCACATTTATTCTGTATAAATGACCCTCATTCACATGCATATGATACGTAAATATTAAATTATTTATTTCGTTAAGTCACGTGAATTCTGTGTAAATGATTCTCACTCACATGCATATATGACATGCAAATATTCAACTATTTCTTCCGTTAAATCATATTAATCCTGTGCGAATGACACTCTTTCACATGAATGAAACGCAAATATTCAATTATTTCTTTCGTTAAGTCACATTAATTCTGTACAAATGACCCTCATTCATATGCATATGACACGCAAATATTCACCTATTTCTTCGGTTAAGTCACATTCAGTTTACACAATGACCCTCATAAATGCATATTACACTCGTATATTCACTTCTTTCTTTCGTTGGATCTCATTCAGGTTTTACAAATCACACTCATTAAATGCATATGAAACTACAATATTCAACTATTTATTTCGTTAAGTCATATTCAGTTTCTACAATGACACTCATAAAATGTATATTGCACTCGTATATTCACTTCTTTCTTTCGTTAGATCTCATTCAGGTTTTACAAATCACATTCATTAAATGCATATGAAACTACAATATTCAACTATTTCTTTCGTTAATTAAGTCGCATTCAGTCAGTGCAATACATATGAGACGCAAATTCAATCTCTCATTCAGATGCATATGACACGCAAAACATTCAACTCTTTCTTTCTTGAAGTCACATTCTGTTTCTGCAAATTATTCTTATGCGAATTCATGTAAAACAGCTTTCTTACATTAAATTACATTCATATCTTTGCAAATCACACCCATTTAATTTTATAAGATACTCCAATATTCAACCTTTTCTTTCGTAAAGTCACATTCAAGCGTTGTAAATGACTCTCATTCAGTCTCTGCAAATGACTCTCATTCAGTCTCTGCAAATGACTCTCATTCAGTCTCTGTAAATGTCTCTCATTCAGTTTCTGTAAATGTCTCTCATTCAGTCTCTGTAAATGTCTCTCATTCAGTCTCTGCAAATGACTCTCATTCAGTCTCTGCAAATGACTCTCATTCAGTCTCTGTAAATGTCTCTCATTCAATCTCTGTAAATGTCTCTCATTCAGTCTCTGTAAATGTCTCTCATTCAGTCTCTGCAAATGACTCTCATTCAGTCTCTGTAAATGTCTCTCATTCAGTCTCTGCAAATGTCTCTCATTCAGTCTCTGTAAATGTCTCTCATTCAGTCTCTGTAAATGTCTCTCATTCAGTCTCTGCAAATGACTCTCATTCAGTCTCTGTAAATGTCTCTCATTCAGTCTCTGCAAATGACTCTCATTCAGTCTCTACAAATGACTCTCATTCATTCTCTGCAAATGACTCTCATTCAGTCTCTACAAATATCTCTCATTCAGTCTCTGCAAATGTCTCTCATTCAGTCTCTACAAATGACTCTCATTCATTCTCTGCAAATGACTCTCATTCAGTCTCTGTAAATGTCTCTCATTCAGTCTCTGCAAATGACTCTCATTCAGTCTCTGCAAATGACTCTCATTCAGTCTCTACAAATGACTCTCATTCATTCTCTGCAAATGACTCTCATTCAGTCTCTGTAAATATCTCTCATTCAGTCTCTGCAAATGACTCTCATTCAGTCTCTACAAATGACTCTCATTCATTCTCTGCAAATGACTCTCATTCAGTCTCTGTAAATGTCTCTCATTCAGTCTCTGCAAATGACTCTCATTCAGTCTCTACAAATAACTCTCATTCAGTCTCTACAAATGACTCTCATTCAGATGCATATGAGACGCAAACTTTCAACTCTTCCTTTTGTAAAGTCACACTGTCATTTAGCAGACAACTCATTAGTGTGCATATAAGACTTCAATATACCTACAACTCTTTTCTTTTAAGTAATATTTAGGCTGTGAAATGCATATTAGACTACGACATCGAGAACCTTCTTTTCTTAAGTCGCATTCAGATATTGCAAATTATTCTAATTTAAATGTACATGATACCCGATAATAAAATTATTTCTTTTGCTTAGCCATACTCAGTTCCTCCGAATTGCTCTAGTTTATATCCATATGAGACACCATCCATCCTTACGTTGAGTTTCTAGCAATGGATGCACAAGAAAGTATGATAATGAATGCGTCCTATCATTAGATTCATTCAGTTTAAGAAAATTAATTTAATTTAATTTAATTTAATTGCACATGCGACTACGGTGTGAAATTCTTCGTTTTATTCCATGCATTCATTTTGTGCCAATTAATTTTCTTCAATACAGAATAAATTTCGATACTAATCTTCCTTTGTTAGTCACATTATATTACTGCAGGTTGGTTCCTGCCAGTGCCTTATTAAATGCTTATCATTGTTTTTCTTTAGTCTCATTTGAATTATGGAATGAGAATGATTGTGCTAATAAGGTACATTCTCATAAGACTAGAAATAATCATAAAATAACTGTTCCTAAATTTAGATTAGCCAAAGTTTGTAATAGCCATTTTGTTGTGGGAGTGAAACTTTTTAATAAAATTCCACTTAATATTAGAAATATTGATAATACAGTATTTAAAACCAAATTAAAAGATAGGTCTATACTTTGTAGCAAAGGTTTCACACAGTACAGGAATATACTGAATGTAATTAACTAATTTGTATGTAAATATGTAGTTTTAACTTTTGCTAAGCCTATTGCAATAATAACTTTCAAATAAGCTAAACTAAATGGCCTTCATTTAAGGGGGGCGGTACATCATTAGCCGGCAAAAATTTAGTGAAATTTATTTTTTTATCTCAGCTATTATAAAAGCTAAATGAACAAAACTTTTCATGCTTAATATACATACATTACTCTTTGTAAACACTATGTAGAATATTAAAATAGCTAATAATTACTTGAAAAATAATATCAATTTTTTATTTTATTATACTCCAATTTTACAGAGAACCCTATTTTACCTGAGATAGGTATGTTAGAGTTATAAATACATAATAATAATAATAATAATAATAATAATAATAATAATAATAATAATAATAATAATAATAAATAATAATAATAATAACAATAATAATAATAACAATATGATATTAATTAATGAAGTCTTCTATTGAATTAATCTTACGTTTATATTATGGAATTAATAAAATTTTACAAATCTATAAATTCAGCAAATCTCTACAAAGTTTTATAATTTATACACATGAATGAATGAAATGCAATGAGATGAAATTAAATACTAAAATACAATCTTATATTTCAATTAACAAGTTTCATGAAATGTATACTATATTATAACCTATAATAACTAATCCTAATATTCACTAGAGTGTAGTTTAAATTTCTGTGGATTGAAATTTCTGAAGACGTTACACAGTTTTCCGTTAAACAATGTTGTTACAAGCAGTTTCTAAATTTTATACAAAACATTTATCGTGAATCTATTTTAAATTATTATCCTAATTTATTTATATCAACTGTTAATTTCAATATTTATAGAAAAAATATTAAACTATAGGGGAGTGTCGGGTACTATCGGACATCGGGTAATATCGGACAGTGCGTTTCTTTCATCTACCACCATATGGTAGCACCTGAATGACATGGTTACGTTTCTCTATGCGACATCACAGAAACGTAACCATGTCAATCAGGTAAGTACTATCATCGTGTGGTAGATGAAAGAAACTCACTGTCCGATATTACCCGCTGTCCGATACTACCCGACTCTCCCCTACTTACTTACAAATGGCTTTTAAGGAACACGAAGGTTCATTGCCGCCCTCACATAAGCCCGCCATCGGTCCCTATCCTGTGCAAGATTAATCCAGTCTCTATTATCATATCCCACCTCCCTCAAATCCATTTTAATATTATCCTGCCATCTATGTCTCGGCATCCCCAAAGGTAATATATAAAACTATAGGAAAATAATAATAATAATTCAGTGGATATATACAAATTTTATCATGTGTTCAGATTACAACTTTTGTGAACGTAATTTACATATCTCATAAAATCTTGATAACAGCATTTATTTCGGAACAAACATAGTCTAGGATCTATTACCTATTCCTTCAAGAAATATTTTTTACAAGTCTCTGACAATGATTGTATTATTAGTTAAATCATACGATGTTCTAAAACTGGCTTTCATTTGAATGTACCGTATATGTGTTTCTATTGCCCAAGAATCCATTTCATGTGGGATTCCTCCCCTGAAACATACATAATACCTTCACAAGCCACGCGCAGTATGAGGAGAAAACCATCAAAAGGCTGCGCATATTATAATAATTAAATACAGCTAAAGCCTCTGTCCTCCTCCCACCATCCTCCCAGAGCAAATCCCGATTTAATGATGGTAAATGCTTTGCTTACAGAAAATGGCGCAACCATGTTGTAACAAAGCTTCCTCCCTCATTATAGAATTTGAAACAAAAAAGGGATCTCTCTCAACATTTTGCTTTCCATAAATAGTGTTCAACCACAGCCGCTTCTTTCTCTTTTTCAAGGAAAAGGAAACAAATGAATGGCGGCCTACTCGAATTTGTACAGAAATAAATATGAAGACTGCAATTACGCCAAAGTGATACTTACGGCAGAATTCTAGAAGGAATTTTTGTTACAAATGTATGCTACGATACAGATTTTATAATAATAATAATAATAATTTAATAATAATAATAATAATAATAATAATAATAATAATAATAATAATAATAATAATAAATCTGTTCAAAATATTTTATCAGAATGCAAGAACAAAATTATGCAATTATATTTTTCAGGCAATACTGAGAACTGAGCTGTTAGAGCCATTATAAACAAGCAATGAAACTCTTCACAATATTGAAATGAAAAATAAAACTGTAAGTCCTATATCCATGCAATTTATATTGCAGTAACAAAAAGAAAAAAAAAAAACGCTCGAGAAACATACATGAAAATAAGTCAGAACATTTGTAAAAATCGATAATCTTAATTATATCGATCATGTTGCCAACAATTACTGGTATTGTGCCAAATACAATGCACACAGGTGTTTATATTTCGCATGTGAATAAAGGACACTTGTGAAGATACAAAAAAAAAAAAAAAAGAAAAAGTCAATAAGTTTTACACATTACTAAAGTTTTCTCATGCAGGGAAAGTAATGTACTGAGTTTATACGGTTATTATTTGAATTGTTAGGAATATTATTTACCAAATTAGATATCAGATATTAAATAAATAAATAAATAAATAAATCAATAAATCAATCAATAAATCAATCAATCAATCAATCAATAACTACATAATTAAATAAATAAGCAGACTAAATAAGAAAATAAATAAATAAATAAATAAATAAATAAATAAATAAAAAAAAATAAATAAATAAATAAATAAATAAATAAATAAATTAATCGGGTTTCGAAATCAGGTCCGCAGTCATCGTAAGCTTGTGCTCTACTAATGGAGCAACAAAGGCGGCTTTATGTCCATATAGTGAACTTTTACGCTAACGTCGGATTGTAGTGGTTTCGCGTAAGATCATTCCCTATGAAACTACTCTATGACAGTATTTTCAGTATTGCCAGCTGTTGCCAGACATCATCAAAGCTGGTAAAATCACAATGCTATATATTGAAACAGTAATACTAATTACGAATTTATTTATTTATTTATTTATTTATTTATTTATATTTTATTTATTTATCAAATTTTGTTAATACTACTGTATCTTCTTTTTATATTAAAATTTTTGTAATTATATTTCTTTATTTGTATATTTGAATTTGAATTTAAATTAAAAAAGTATTTTGAAATATGAAATTCATAGGTTTGACTAACAGTTTACGATTCATGAGACCTAACCTAAATTCCACTGCTGTGGAGTAACGTCAGCACGTCTGACCGAGAAACGAGCGGGCCCGGGTTCAAATTCTGGTTGGGACGAGTTACCTGGTTGAAGTTTTTCGGGGGTTTTCCTCAACCCATTAAGAGCAAATGATGGGTAACTTTCGGTTGGACTCTGAACTAATTTCGTTAGCATAATCACCTTCATCTCATTCAGACGCTATATAACCATAGCAGTTGAAAAAGCGTCTTAAAATGGTAAATTAAAAGAACCTACCTAATAATATTTCTGCCTGACTACATTAAAGAAGTAGCACGAAATCTGAAAGCCAAATACTACATTTTGTATGAAGTTTATTTATTATTACTGTATAATTTATTAAAATTAATAATTATTAATAAATCACGTTCAAATTTCAAATAACACTCGCTAGTAATTTTCGTTTTATGAACATTGGCAGCGTTTTCAAAGACAAACGATGCTGACAACATAACAGTTAGAAAATAACTGCTCGTTGTAGTATTTTTCGGGTATTGAAATTCGGAACAGTGTTGGTAAAAGAAAATCCAACCTGACAACTAGAAAATCACTACAATCCACTAGCACAATAGGGGGAAAATGGTTACGTTTGACCCTTAGGGTGTAAAGTAAGAAGACCCGGACTTTAGGCAACTTTTCGCCCACAATAGTCTAGGTTTCCTGCAGATAATCCCAAATTCTAGGCCAACATCTATCCACGTCGTCAAGTAATGATCCCATAAATGCTATAAATATAATAATAGAGTATAGATTGATCGAAATCATGTTAATGTCTAACTTCAGGAAACTGGAAATCCTCAAAATGAGATCTTTCTCGCCACAAATATCACTATAAATTAAAAAAAATCACCGGGGTCAGAACCTGGACCTCCTGCTTGAAATACTGATGATCTACATTATACAGCAGGGTCATATAATCCCTTAAATGCAAGTGTATGTGTTTTCTAGATTGATGTATTGTCCTAAAATAAATCTGAAATTAAGAATCTGAGGCAGAAGTAGAAAGCACATTCCGAGCTCATGATTAATAGGAGAAACTCGGAACAAGATGGAATTCCGAGAATTTTCTTGTAGTGCTCTAGCTTCCTGCATGAACAGCGTTCATCTGGTAAAAGAGACGAGGAACATTTTAACGAACGGGGGACGAGGGAGAAGCTCACAAACTACTCGTACAACAAAATATATAATGTGTAATGGGGAGCGTTTAGTAATAAGGGCTTGTTAAAAATAATAAAACATAAAGAACACAAAAGCGAAGAGGATTTATCTCATTATTGACCAATAGCGGAGCCCGGAGCTTGTTACGTTCCTCGCTCGACGGCTACGCAACGGCATTCGCATAGGATGTTCCCTCGTTCTAGTTTCCATCCTATCATTATACATCTGAAAGAGAAAATACTTCAACGATGCGAAAATTTTATTTCTCTCTCTCTCTTTTACGGAAGAGGAACCCGAAGACTTGCACCGCAGCCTGAGGCTTATTGTGCTTACCATTCCTGTTCTGGGAATGATACTTGTAACCGAATGATCGCGCTCTTATACAGGGACATCATTTTATTGTTACTAATATTTTTAATATTAACCTGGCTATATCTTTGAATTAACGGATCGAGAACCGGAAACACCGTTTGCTAACCCCTTCCACGACTGGCGTTCGATGATACTGGCGTAAAATACAAACAAATCACTTTACCAGGTATACGAGGGAAGAAAAGTAGTTCATCCATTTACGTAAACTAGGAAATATCGCAATTTTGAGTTTGATAATTTTCATTAAGTTTTTGTTTAATCAAAATACAGTACTATATTAACAGTAAGTGTTTTTACTCACGAACTGAGCTATCCATGCGAATGTATTCATTGTGCAGTGTGGCTATTATACTGTCTACAGCACTTAGCGTACAATTTATAGAAGCGTACAAAAATAATCATAATATGGATATTTAAACACATTTTTGAAAATGGTGGCCGTTCATTTCGATACAGGCTTCAGTTCTTTTGTGCATATTATCGCACTATAGACTATTGCATCTAATTCCAATTATTACCAGTTTCGTCCTTCGTACTAGTAACTCATGTTGAAATAATTCTGTACCTACTCTATAAAAGAGTACCTTACGTACTGTAAATTCAATCTTCACTTCTGCCCGACCCGCACAGATAAAATTATTCAGACATGCTATCTACTGTCCGTCCAACTAGTTATGTCGCAGGATCGTAGAAAGGGGGAAAAATCACGTGACTGTTAATTACTCAACAAGGCCCTTTTATTTAAGTTATTTTAAACAGTTGTATAATATTAAGTAGACGTCCAATTCCTAACAGAAATTATTGTTTTCAGAAAAGATCTAAGACAGTCCAGCCACTAGCCCTTAGAGAGGGGCGAGGAGAAGCAGGTGGGGGAAACAGGGATGCGACGTAGGCAAACGGACGACAGTACCTGT
Organism: Periplaneta americana; assembly: GCA_025594305.2. Classification (NCBI taxonomy): domain Eukaryota; kingdom Metazoa; phylum Arthropoda; class Insecta; order Blattodea; family Blattidae; genus Periplaneta; species Periplaneta americana. The sequence goes on along the minus strand of JAJSOF020000031.1, from coordinate 82,641,588 downwards.
GCGAAAATATGATTCAATATTGAAAGCTCTTTCATGACTGGAAAACGCGAACATATTTCTGAAACATACTATACTCACTGCGGTCTTGGTTCTGTGTGCAGATCAGTTGGAACGTCACTAGTAGAAGGGGTTGGAGTGAAGTACATTCAAAAACTCAGGTATAATAAAGATTGAAGTAAAAATAAAATGATGTCCCTGTACAAGTACAGCACGTCGCACCTTGTGCTTACCCGAGATTATGGTATGGATGATGATGATGATGATGATGATAATGATGACGATGATGATGATATGCGAATTAATGATGGCAAATGAGTCCGAGGTCCAACGCCGAAAATTACCCAGCAATTCTACTTCAATTGGTTGAGGGAAAACCCGGAAAAAACCCCAACCAAGTAACTTGTCCCAACCAGGATTTGAACCTGGGCCCGCTTGTTTTACGGTCAAACACGCTAACCGTTACTCCACAGCGGTGTAAAAAAGTAATAATTTAAAGCTTTTCACAGGCAAAAACACATTCACAGAATACCTGGTATTGAAAAAGTGGTTTTGGACATGCAGTCCCTCTGTATCTCTGTCTTTGTACAGTACTGTCCGCATTTCACGAGACGATCCGAGCAAGGAATGCGAGTTTTTCCCCCACTCTTATAACCTACTCCCAACACAGAACCGGTCGGCCATTGACTGAGTCCTGTTTGTCCCAGCCGACCGATGACATCACCCCCATCCACTTGTTCCTTCAAGAACGCTGAGTTACTGGCTTACTCTCTCCTCTTACCCCGCAAGGACCGTACTCCCCTCTCAGGGATCCTCTCGTGAAATTTGGACAGTACAGCGATTTCTCCGAATTTCTCCGGTTTTGGTCAAGGGGACACGGAATGGCCTGTCTAGACAATGTTAAATTATGTCTTACATAATATGGAAATCATCCTGCCCTAGAAAATTGTGGAAGTTGAAAGCTAATTTTATTACAGCTCATGTAGAAATAAGTCTAGTTTGTGTTGAAATAGAAGTTTTCTTTAAATTATTTCAATATTAAAGAATAATGTTTTCCCCATTTAGTATTTTTTTAACGATTCTCAGTACATCACCCCCTTTAACATCTCCAAAATTTAACATAGGCCTATTTCAAAAATAATGTTTTAGTAGACCTATATGTAAAACATCTGAACGAACAATTTCTAAAAATTTCAGCTTTCTAGAATAAACAGAAGCTGAGGAAATGTTCCTTTTGCATAAAAAAACTAAACTTGCGGAAAATGAATGTTAAAATAAGATTATAATACATAAACATATATACATATGTTTATATATATATATATATATATATATATATATACAAATCAGAAAAACGAAATATTGACGTAGATGTAATTTTAATATAATCATACATTATTTTGACGAGGAAAATCAAAGAATAAATTGGAAAAACAATTTTTCGGCAAACAAACTTTTGGATAATGAGCGTTAAAATGTCTACTTCTTCTCAGAGAATCCAAAAATTAAAATGGATACAATTTAGCGTAGTCATATATGTGATATAGCCTACCATTAATTTAAAACTGAAATTAAATAGTAAATTGGAAAAATAAAAAAATAAATTAAAATTTTGACACAAAATAAAATTTTATTCCAAGCTCACTCAGAATTTATTAGTCAATTAATTCTGAAATTATGCACATGAAGTATAATCATGTCACTAATATTTATGGATTCACGAACGTACAGAAACGCTGCCTCCCTTAGTGCACCTGTCGTACGCGCGGAATTTCAAGGGCGTTTGTCGGACGTTCCATGTGTGCAGTTCATCTCAGTCTGTTCCGAGCTGCTTAATCCTCAACACAGACGTGCGGTCTGTGATACCGCTATTGTATTAGTATTGTTGTCGGCACAAGAATAAAGCAATGGGTGTGAACTGCACACATGCAATGCCCGACAAACGCCCATGATTCTAAGTATGATCAATGTAAGCATCGCTTCTTCAAAGCAGCTTCCTCATCTTACAAATAACACACGATAATCATGAAGTTATTATACCTTCGTTTTTAATAATCTCTATTTTCGGAGTAGGAATAATTAGTAAGTCCATAGAACTGTTTTAAGAACGTTAGTTACAACTTACACTTAACACCAAAACGATACGCGGCAAGGAGGAGTTATGTTCTTGGCACAGTTAAGCAAAAGGCGTGGGATCTGGAGCCATTATGACCCATTAATGTCGTTAAATATGCAATATTTTGATTTTTAAATTTAGTGGAAAAAATAAATACCATCTAGACGAAAACAAACCGAGGATTCGACTGTAAGCTTTGATCTTTCTGATGTTGGATTTTTAACTTTCTATGTCTCGGAATTAGTTTTCTGCCAGAGGCTTTGCCAATTAATCAATCAGTCAATTTAAGTTCTTTCGTCCTTCAGTTTCATTGTTCATTAATTCAGCCATTTCAAGCCACAAATAAACTTAATTAGGAAGGCCGCCAGTTGGCAGAAATACGCTCCTGGTACACCTAGATAAAGGAGAGGGTTACAGTGTCCTCCATGCTTCACAATAAATAGCATTACAATTTTATAAAGAAAATGTCATTCACTTGGTCGTCATGTGAAGGGTGGACAACATCAGAGTTCTCTAACAGAGAAGCACGACACAATCATAGTCATTAAAATAGAATAGGATAGTAAAACTAATAAACTTATGGTTTAGATTTTTATTGAATTGTTCAATAGACATAAATTAATTGTTAGACTTTCACGGTGAATGAATTCCGAAATACAGTTGACTTTCGAGCAGGGTTTAAGCTATATTTTAAAATAAATAATTGTCGTAAAAATGCATAAATTAAAAAATATATTTATGCTCGACCACGCCGAAATGTAGTAATTATACAACTGGTAGTAGCCCTTTAATGGAGCTCATTAAAGTACACCTATTCATTAAAGTTCACGTGTTCCACCAATCAGAAAACACCATTGTAGCAATATGAAAGCGCAAGTATCGATTATTCTCGGATATGCAATCTAAAGACAACTAGCGAAACGTCACGGAGGCTGGAAATCCAATACTGTCGCAGAAGGTTATGTTCTGTTACTACAATAATTAGCGTTAATTGTAAATAATATTCAAATAAATTCAATTTGTCATCTCGTTTTTCAAATCAATTTCAAGGTTATATCAAGATTAATGTTCATTTTACTCTCTAGATTATATCAAGGTCAATGACATTTGTTCCTCGGAAAAAATCAATATTTTCGCGTCTGCGCACATCTCACAATTTACGAGATATTGCACAAGATCACTTCCGCTCCCCAGTCAGATAATAATAACATGAATACTTATGAATAATTTCAAGTTAGAAATATGGTCGAGCATAAAAAGTCGTATGAAACTTGCCTATAATGGAATTAAGACGCTCGTATGAAAATTATGAAACTCGCTTGCGCTCGTTTCATAAACATACTCGCGTCTTAATTACTACCATTATAGGCTTGTTGCATAATGTACTATTGTGCAAATTGCAAATGCTTGTGCAATATTATAAATAATTGTGCAGGAAGATAAAATTAATAAAGTATGCGGAAACAAAAAGTTATGTAATTTGTTTCTTGGAGTTTTATTACTTTCAATCCATCTTATCACACTCTAGATATACTTATGTAAGTAAATGATTACACGTAGGTATGTTTAGAATCAATTACTGCTGAATTTACATCACATTAAAATACGTTATTTTATGAGCACTCTAAACATTGAAATTCTTTACTAGAAGGCCATTCAAGATTTATTGTTAGCAGAGTGTTAACTCTTTTTACTGAAAGGCGGTTTCTAATTCCAGTTTTTACAAGATTCACGCAACTAAATCCTTGCTCACAATTTACAGTATGCGACGGAATTATATAAATCAATTAGAAGAAATTTTTCACTTAACTTACATGAATTGCACCGACTCTTTGAAATCAATTCCTGAACATCTGTTGCTCATTGCCTTTTTCAACATTGCCCATGCCATTAACATTCCATTTAAATTCAGATTAGTTCAAACACATCTCTGATTTCATTTTCTCCATTACCATTTTCGTTTCTGAAGTCCAATGTGGTTGTCGCATTTTTGCACATTTATATGCAAAGTTTGTTGCATTATTAGAAGTCGAGTAGCAAAAAGCCACAAATGCGACTGTATATACTCCTACATATTTTCTTGTGGAAATGCATCAACATTAGCAGTATGTTAGAACAAAATATCGTTAATGTTTAATTAGCTTACACTCTCGAAACTCATTCCGTGTCCCAATTAGACCTTCACTGAAGTTATGCAACCCTATCTGTATTCCTCAGTATATTATTGTTTGTTTGTTTCCTCCATACTTGTAATGACGTCAGGCCCACTATTTAATCATGAAACAATAACTTCAACTTGATACGCATGTCTCTTATTTTAAGATTAATATTTTGATCGCACGTCACACTAAGACCGATTCACATTTTAGACAGAGTCCCCTAATTGTACTAATTATCCTTGTCATACTCGACACTGTAGCTCATAATTGATTGTCACTTGTTCGTAAATACTTTGTCATTCGTTCACAATAAACATGTTGTCAATAACTGAAACTATCTCGATAGACTGTGAAGTACTTGAGCAAATACAAACTGTACGCAATGCTTTTCCGAGACTTATAACAACAATTAGTATTCAATTATATCATATAATTATCCTACTTAACTTTTCCATCTCGTTGTTTATAAGAAAACCATGATAAATAAAAGCGTGACATCAGACAGCAAATTAATACCATACAGTGTGTCCAAATGTTCACTCATAGACATCGCAAGATCATATTTTACAGAAATATTGCAGTAAACATGTAGCATAAATCATTCCCTAAATCAGGAATTCACAGCCTTTGAAGATTATGACCACAGCCCACATGTGATAGACCCTACTAAGTGAGCGAGGGCCATGAAATTGATTAGGTTTAATAGGATTATATGAATGAATGAATGAATGAATGAATGAATAAATGAATGAATAAATGAATAAATAAATTAATTAATAAATAGGCAAATAAATAAACAAATAAATAAATGAATAAACGAATAAATAAATAAACAAATAAATAAATAAACAAATAAATAAATAAACAAATAAATGAATAAACGAATAAATAAATAAATAAACCAATAAATAAACAATAAATAAATGAATAAACGAATAAATAAATAAACTAATAAACAAATAAATAAATAAACAAATAAATCGATAAACGAATAAACAAATAATAAATTAAACAAATAATAAATTAAACAAATAAGTAAATGAATAAACGAATAAATAAATAAATAAACAAATAAATAAATGAATATACGAATGAATAAATAAACAAATAAATAAACAAATAAATAAATGAATAAACGAATAAATAAATAAATAAAGAAAATAAATAAACAAATAAATAAATGAATAAACGAATAAATAAATAAATAAACAAATAAAGAAATAAAGAAAAACAAACAAATAAATAAATGAATAAACGAATAAAAAAATAAACTAATAAACAAATAAACAAATAAATAAATAAACAAATAAATCGATAAACGAATAAACAAATAATAAATTAAACAAATAAGTAAATGAATAAACGAATAAATAAATAAACAAATAAATTAATAAATTAATATACGAATTAATAAATAAACAAATAAATAAACAAATAAATAAATGAATAAACGAATAAATAAATAAACAAATAAAGAAATAAAGAAAAATAAACAAACAAATAAATTAATTAATAAACGAATAAATATAAAAAATGAATAAATAACAAATAAATAAATAAATAAATAAATAAATGAATAAACGAATGAAAAATAAATAAACAAATAAATAAATGAATAAACGAATAAATAAATAAATAAACAAATAAACAAATAAAGAAAATAAACAAACAAATAAATAAATGAATAAACGAATAAATATAAAAATGAATAAATACTTAACTAAATAAATAAACAAATAAATAAATGAATAAACGAATAAATAAAAAATGAATAAATACACAAATAATTGAATAAACGAATGAATAAATAAATAAACAATTAAGGAAATAAATAAACAAATAAATAAAAATAAACGAATAAATATAAAAAATAAATAAATACACAAATAAATAAATAAACAAATAAATAAATGAATAAACGAATAAATAAATAAACAAATAAAGAAATAAAGAAAATAAACAAACAAATAAATAAATGAATAAACGAATAAATATAAAAAAATGAATAAAATACAAATAAATAAATAAACAAATAAATAAATAAATAAATGAATATACGAATGAATAAATAAACAAATAAATAAATGGATAAACGAATGAATAAATAAATAAACAAATAAAGAAATAAATAAACAAATAAATAAATGAATAAACGAATAAATATAAAAAATGAATAAATAAACAAATAAATAAACCAATAAATAAATAAATGAATATACGAATGAATAAATAAACAAATAAATAAATGAATAAACGAATAAATAAATAAATAAACAAATAAATAAATACGCAAATAAATAAATACAATTTTAAAACAATCACCATAGCAATGATATCCTTGAATTTGAATGTCACTCAGAATTTTAGTGACGTCCAAGCAGAAACAGTCCTGCAGATGTGAATCAGCGTGATCGTGTTTTGTTCTTGAGGTATTTCATAAGTGAGAAAGTATTTTCACATAGGTTGGTTGTCCCGAATATAACAGACATTTGAAAGAAATACTCCACTCCCCCTCCCTTCCAAAGGCTATGAACTTCTTTTAAAACAAATATTCAGCGCTAAGGAGGACTGAAAATATATCAATTTAAATTCTTCACGAGCAGCCATATTATTCTCTTGAATCATCTTGATTTTTCTGATAAAGTTCACACTGAATTGAAAGGGGGTTTTTTTGTACATGTGCGTGTGTGCGTGCGTGCGTGTGTGTGTTGAATAATATTTACTTTGTCAGAAATACTTAGACGTGAACGTGTTTGTTACATGATACCATACCGGTATGAGGGGGCTTGGGTTCTTGTCACATGTTTTTGTTGTTTAGTCAACTGTCTGAGAATCCACCGTTTGTAGGTAAAAATAAAATCCAAGTCTTTCCTGTTATGAAGATATGAGTTAAATGGATCACCCTGTAGTTTGCATGCATATAATTAGGTTGATATTGTTCTGATTTCCTTTGAAATCTGTTGACTATCGTATAGAATGATGTTTGTCTCTAGCGGCCACACGCAGGTGCAAATTTTGACAAATTTCCCGCTGAATAGGAAGCGACAGTGCCAAAGCTTGCTTAACACCTGACACGTCGTAGCGCCTGGCAAGGGATCAACGAACGCCGACCACAGTGACGCCGCCTCACTTTCGAGTCTGCTCAACATGCATAATTACTTAATCATTAAACAAATGGAGCATGAAATATTTTAGAAATTACTGGGCAAGAAAGTGAAACTTAGATTAGGCATGCATAACATGCGGACTCAAGATATTACTGCGTTTTATGATGATGGTCATAATAATAATAATAATAATAATAATAATAATAATAATAATAATAATAATAATAATAATTACGGCTTTTAGAGAACCCGGAGGTTCATTTCCGCCCTCACATAAGCCCGTCATCGGTTCCTATCTTGAGCAAGATTAATCCAGTCCCTACAATCATATCTCACCTTCCTCAAATCCATTTTAATATTATCCTCCCATCTACGTCTCAGCCTCCCCAAACATTTTTTCCCTCCGGCATTCTAACTAACACTCAATAGCCTATGCATTTCTGGATTGTCATACGTGCTACATGCCCTGTCCATCTCAAACGTCTGGATTTAATGTTCCTAATTATGTCAGGTGAAGAATACAATGCGTGCAGTTCTGTGTTGTGTAACTTTCTCCATTCTCCCGTAACTTCACCCCTCTTAGCCCAAATATTTTCCTAAGCAAATTATTCTCAAACACTCTTAACCTCTATTCTTCCCTCAAAATGAGAGTCCACGTTTCACAATTATACAGAACAACCAGTAATATAACTGTTTTATAAATTCTAATTTTCAGCTTTTTTGAGACCAGACTGGGTGACAAAAGCTTCTCAACCGAATAATAACAGACATTTCCCATATTTATTATGCGATTAATTTCCTCCCGAGTGTCATTTATATTTGTTACTGTTGCTCCAAGATATTTGAATTTTTCCACTTCTTCGAAGGGTAAATCTCCAATTTTTATGTTTCTATTTTGTACAATATTCTGGTCACGAGACATGATCATATACTTTGTCTTTTCGGGATTTACTTCCAAACCTATCGCTTTACTTGCTTCAGATAAAATTTCCGTGTTCTCCCTAATCGTTTGTGGTTTTTCTCGTAATCTATTCACGCCATCTGCATAGACAAGAAGCTGATGTAACCTGTTCAATTCCAAACCCTGTCTGTTATCCTGAACTTTCCTAATGGCATATTCTAGAACGAAGTTTAAGTGTCATTTAAAGACCTATTTGTTGCTGTTGCTCCAACATATATGTATTTTTCCATCTCTTCAAAAGATATATTTCCGTTTTGTACTATGTTCAAGTTACGAGTCATAATCATATACTTTGTCTTTTCGAGATTTACTTCCAAATCTATCGCTTTACTTGCTCCAAGCAAAATTCTTATGTCTTCCTTAATAGTTTGTGGATTTTCTCCTAACATATTCACTTCATCCGCAAAGACAAGCAGTTCAATAATAATAATTATTAATCAAGGAACTATAGAACAGATATCACCTTTTAACTAATTAGGCTGCAATATATCTTATTTGGATGAACGGGATATTAACAGTAAGTTGAGCAAATTCCAACAGATGTGTGGAACAATAAGAAGAACTTTAAGAAATAAAACACAGCACTCAACACAATTAAAATTTTACAAAATCCTAGCAGTTCCATTATCAACTTATAGCTCAGAAAACTGGTCATTAAACCGCGCATCAAAAAAAAAAAAAAATTCAAATAAGTGAAATGAAGTTCCTACGAGGTGTTGCAGGTTATACTTTATTGGATCATCAAAGAAACGAAGACATCCGACAGTTATTATAGCACATTATGCAACGAGCCTATAATGGTAGTAATTAAGACGCGAGTATGTTTATGAAACGAGCGCAAGCGAGTTTCATAATTTTCATACGAGCGTCTTAATTACCATTATAGACAAAGTTTCATACGACTTTTTATGCTCGACCATATTTCTAACTTGAAATTATTCATAAGTATTCATATTATTCTCATCTGACTGGGGAACGGAAGTGACCTTGTGCAATATCTCGTAAATTGTAAGATGTGCGCAGACGCGAAAGTATTGATTTTTCCGAGGAACAAATGTCATTGACCTCGATATAATCTAGAGAGTAAAATGAGCATAAATCTTGATATAACTTGAAATTGATTTGAAAAACGAGATGACAAATTGAATTCATTTGAATATTATTTACAATTAACGCTAATTATTATAGTAACAGAACAACCTTCTGCGACAGTATTGGAGTTCCAGCCTCCATGATTGCATATCCGAGAATAATCGATACTTGCGCTTTCATATTGCTACAATAGTGCTTTCTGATTGGTGGAAAACCTGAACTGTAATGAATAGGTATACTTTAATGAGGTCCATTAAAGGGCTGCTACCAGGTGTATAATTACTACATTTCGGCATGGTCGAGCATAAAATATTTTTAATTTAGAAGAAAAGATTAAAAATCAGAAACAAAATTGGTACCAACATATTACAAGAATAACTAATGATAGATTACCAAAACAAACTATGGATTATGCACCAACAGGATATAGAAATGTCGGAAGACCGAAAATAAGATGGACAGATGATTTAAGCCTTGAAGATGGAACAGGCCAATAGGCCTAATCTCTGTAGTTGAATAATAATAATAATAATAATAATAATAATAATAATAATAATAATAATAAAAGGTAGCATTCTATATCTTCTTGAAACTCGGAGTTATAGTACTCAATTGGCAATCATCATCCCAGGATGCCAGGTAGATGGAAACCCTGTTATCATTATTACGGAATTCGTGACGTAGCTGAGGAACAATGACAGCCCACCCCTGGGCGCTAATTCACACCGTGTGAGCAGGACGCAGGCGCAACCTGAGGCGACCAATTAGATGGGACATGCAAACAAGAGCAAGCTCTATAATTAGCAGCAATTACCTTACAGCCTACGTCACGGACCAAATTGCAGTCCTATTTATCAATAGAACTACATGACAAGTTGTAATAACCGGGATGGGGCTCAAACCGAACTAATTCCAATGTTGCTAATTTATATCACAGCAGCTTACGTGAGTAGAATGCAAGCAGCGTAAGGGAGATGTTTCCAAACGAACTTGAAGTAATGGCTTCAGTGGAGTGCGAATTAAACTAAATTACATAAACAAATCTGAAATCTGATTAGTGAAATATGTTACTAGTCAGCGATGTATGCAATGGAGAGGAAAGAAACTGGACACCCTACACCATTATCTCCTGGCTTAGTTGCCTCATGAATTATGCCTGATTGCTGTCACTTATGAGGTTCACATGTGTCTTCGGACAGTTGACTACACAACAACATTTATAAATAACGTGTCTATCGGAGTGCTGCATTGGAGTTAAATCGCTCGCTTGAACTCGGTCGAGTGTCGCACCCTCGAGTGAGATAAGATCGGTCGTGATACGCTCGCAATAAATAGAAGCACAGTACAAGGTCATCTCACCGACAAGTCTTATCTTGTTTGGAAGGCGACAGATAAGATACACATATGTTTTGCTCACACGGTAAAAATAAGGCTTTATTTTCTGCGTTTATGACAAACGTTTAATGGAACAGTCAATGGAACGTACCAAAACAGGAACATGAAGTTATAAATAAAATAGTATGAAAAACTTCGATATACAGTTATTATTGCTAATTAATAATTATTCAATATTTGATTTACCACATATATAATATGATAGGTCCATACATAGTGTTCCGCCTATAGGCTATACTGCGACAATGTAGAAACGTTTTACAAAATATTATTAATATAAAATATATATTATTAATAACAATATTAGTACAGAGATAACGTTACAGAAAATATAATAAAACGAATAATCATGCTGCACAACTGTTACAGACGCAAAGATTGATACACTAATTATTATTATTATTATTATTATTATTATTATTATTATTATTATTATTATTATTATTACTAGAAAACTTGGTACAGTTCTTGCATTATCGTGATTGTGTTCTCCGTTTATAATAATTACATTTACATCCAATAACATCTACTCAGATGTGGCAAAAAAATCACTCCTGTGTGGAAAAAATATAAAAAAAAAAAAAAACATTTACCTACAACATTTATATTACATTTTAAAGCAAGTTTTGTAGTTGTACTATGGAGAGGTTAGTTAAACACTGCAAAGTTTTGAAATGATAAACACCTTGATGTTACTACACAGTTCATCACTGTAACAAGAACGAATGTCTAACGCTCGGCTTATACCGTTCGAGGATTTATCGCTCGTGACAATTTTACCCTTCATGCATGTGCGCTACCTATCGGATTATGCTATGAACTACTTGGCGCTCGAGCGAAAACGTCCGATGCAGACCTCTGGTGTCTATATTGATGGGATGTTCAATTTTCTGTGAAATCTGTATTACCAAGTCGCATATTAAGTTTAGGGCCGGTATTATAAACACCGTTTAAACCTTACGTTCAGTTTAAACTGAAGTTTTTCCTTCTACTTCGTATTATAAATCTTAACTACCAGTTAATCTTGAGTTAACTTGAGTTTAATTTGATCGGCAGTTCTCTGCCGTTTAAACTGCAGTTCAAGGCTCAACAGTACAAGATGGCGGTTCCTGCAATACACATGGATATTACAGATATTTTCCAAGAACTTATGAGTGACAATAAGTGAGTGCTCAATATTACTGAACGACCATAGCGGCCAAGAATTTTTCGAAATAGAGTGCACCACTTTGAAATATACATAGGCCCCTAAATGAACATAAGTTTTAAAACAGATTGAGGTTTTCGAAGCAGACAGTCCTAACCTTCAGAATTAGGCTTACAGTCTTGACCTTGTTTCGAAAAATTGAAACTTGGATACAACATGCAACAGAAAAATGATAAGGTGCAAAAATACGTGTTTTAGGGTTTGAATTTAAAGATTATTTGAAAATATAAATCATTTCTTTTTTATTTTTGAAAACATTCTGTTGAATCTCTGCATCAGTTACTAGTTACGCTGCGCTATTTTTCCTCTGGTAGTAGACATACTGAAAACGATAGAAGATTTCGAAGATGTCCATAAATCTACCATAAATCTATTGCGCATTGTACTGTGTGTGGCAGACAGTCTTCTGGTTTGAAATGCTTAACTTGATTTTCCGCATTACTGGACAATGACTATCAGTGTTAATGCCATATAACTCTCTATGTGATTTTTCTTAAGCTATCATTGACAGTCTTGGACAAGAAATGACTCATTCTTGCAGTCTATTGTTATTGAGTTGTATATATCCATGAATAATTGTTTCCTTCTAATTATTTGATTCTCAGGGTCTCAGAAAGAACGGATGGATTTACAAGAAAATTGTAAAGATTCATGAAATCAAAATAAGTTATCAACATATTCACCAATACATGCAATTTATTTTGTAAAACAACATTATCCATATGATGTCTTGGCTTTCAATTCAGGCGTTTTTTCGACAAGAAAGTGACATCCACGATTTCTTGCAGTCTATTGTCAGTGTATTCGATGTTTACAAACTTACGCCTTCAAATGGTCCCAAAGAAAGAAGTCGCAGGGCATTGAGATCTTACCGTAGCCTCGGACAATCTCAGTGCAATAGAATTCGTCAGGTGAATTAATGTTTTGATTCGAAATGAAGCCTCCACGGCAATATTGTAATGGAACAGCGTGACATCCGATGTGAAATGAGTCCTGAGTGGCGATCACAGACTTTCATTTTTCAAAAATCCACGTTGTACACCAGACCAACACCATGTTCTCAACTGAAACTGCATTCTCTTTCTGTCCAATCTCTCTCCTCGTTGCGTATCAAGTTTGAAATCCATTTATTACCAACGGTCGCAACCTTGTCTTAACTTATTTTTGTCCATTGCAATAATTTATTTTCACACCTTATTGCAATTAGATTTGTTTTATAGATATTATATATGTTTGAGATTTTTTCCGACAATTATTATTTATTTTATAGCTCAAACGCTCTCTAAAGATAAAATACATTAAATGTCATGTCGGAAAATATTATGAAAAAAATATTTTTAGTCTTTTTTTTTTATTTGCAGTTTCTGTAGCAACAAATCTGACGCGGAGAGACATAGACCTATAGTATTACTTTACGCTTAGTAGTATGTGAACTTTTGTCGTCAGTTTTTGTTCTTCAAATTCAGGGCGTAGACTAGGATTTAAAAACATGTCATTATACTCGATACAAAAAGCCGCATTGTTAGTTCAGTCAAATTTCCGTCAGAGAAGTGAAGGCAGTTGCTAACAAGGCGCAGCAGTCGTCAAGCCTTTGTTCCCACTCGCAGTTGACATGGGCACAACTACCGCGCTCGTTATTTGTAACCCCGCCGCCTCGTTCCTTCTCATTTTCAAACAAATTTGGATGTTTTATTTGCCTCTATCGGTATCTCAAATCTGGAATTCAGGAATGCAGTGATTCTTGTTGCACGCTCGGGGCACGGCTGCACAAGTCAGAAAACTGCGACATCCGATGCTAACATCGGCGCATCTGCTGTCTACGTGAACAGTTTTAAGATAGGGCTATCTCAAAATGAGTTAATACGAAGATTTGATAGAAACGCCTCTAATCAATAAGATAATAATTTTTCACAAAAATTTATATACTAATACTTTCAAAAAATTATTCATTCATTCATTCATTCATTCAAAACTCATTTTATTCCATAAACATGAGCAATGAAGCTTTAAGAGAAAACATTTTTTTCAATTACAAACAAATTTTTACAGTTTTACAATTTAGTAATTTTCTACAACTTTTACAATTTTGTGCAATTTTTTATAATATTTTACGAGATGTAGTGAGATGAGGTGAGGTCCGAGGATTCGGAAAAATATTACCCGGCATTTGCCTTTTGGTTGGGGAAACCTCGGAAGAAACCAAAGAGCAAAGGGGATCCAACCCAAACCCGAACACAGAAAGTCAGAAATACATAAAAAAGAAACATTTTCGAAAAAGAATATATATACATAGTATCTACATAATACTATGGCATTCGACAAGTAATGGCAACAATGCTGTAAATCAGTGCTCCTAGTGGTGATCATTGAAATCTTGTAATAGAACTGCGACTGTTTCATAAATCTGCAATATTGAAAGTCTGGAAGTAGCCATATTTTGTAAATACAGTCGCTGTTTCTGATTTGTAGTAAATAGAGCCCAGATGTTAGGCAAAATGCTAACTGAGTTATGTATGAAAGCCTATTAAAAATCGTTTCACACATTTGGGGACGATAGGGACAATTTTTATTTTGTCTTTTTTGCCTATTTTAGCTCCCGTTACCTATTTTAAGGTTAAATGCCTTTTTTAGCCTTTTTACGTCGTTATTGTTTGGCAAAAAAACCGGACCGAATGTAGCTGATTTCAGATTTTGTTCACTCCAGAGCACGATAGACTGGTAACTAAGACTTTCGTGGTTCGAATCCTACCTGGGAAGTAAACTTTTTCTTTGTTCCTTATTCAAATTTATTCCCAATACTTTCCGATTGCAGCGATATTTTACTACTTAATTAACTTATTATTCCCAGAACATGAATTTTACCAGCACTCGAAGAGTTTGGGAATAAATTTGAATAAGGAACAAAAAACGTTTCCTATTTTGCCACGAAAGTCTTAGTTACCAGTCTATCGTGCTCTGGAGTGAACAATTTAAATCAGCTTAAAGGTCTTTTTTTGTTTTTTTTTGCCGTTACTGTACATTTTCTATATTGTTAATGCATTTAAAATAAACCGCACATAAATTATATAAAAAAACAAAAAAAGAACGGTTGTACAAATTAAAAATATATATTCACCTCACACAAATATTTGCTGCGAATCTTATTCTCCAGCAATACATATGTTTCCAAGAAGTCGTAAACTTTTCTCCCCTACCGATTCCACCTTTTACGTCACTTAACAAAGATGTTTGAACAGTATAACCTTCATTAGGTCAAGTTACCAGCGAAAGAAAGGGGATGAGGGAAGTATTAAAAGCAAGTCTCCAGGTCCCGTTACTGTTGTCGCTTGCACGCACAAGTCACGCGTACGTTGAAGTCTCTAATCCCTTCTCACACCCCTCTCTTTGAGACAATACACAGTCGGTTTACCCCGATCTATGAAAGAAAGTAGAGACAGTCCTTCGGAAATATGTTGTTTTAAGTTTGCTCCAATCACTTCAGTATAAGTAGAAAGATCTTTTTCCACCATGAAAAACGTTCTCTCTGACAGGCGGCTCAATATGACAGTTGATAACTTAAAAAAGCATCTTGTTGTGACATGTAACCAAGGAAAGCGAGTACTGTATGCTATAGTTTATTAAGTATTTGTCTATTTTTTATTTGTTTCCATCAATAAGAAATGCCTATTTCACTGCTTATTTTTACTAGTTTTAGTGTCTATATGTATGCCTATTTTAACCAAAATAAATGCCTAAACATCCTGGCTCTAGTAGTAAACAATAAAGTCCTAAGAGCACGAACAAAGTCGCTTCATAAAAATCCAAGTTGCAAGAGGAAAACGTGCAACTCATTACTTTAGGGCATTACAAGAAGCCTGTTGGGAGAGAACTCCTACCATAGTGAACTATTGCAAGTTAGGTGGAAGCGAGGTATGCGCTTTCAATCAAGAGTTGACATCCGAAGAGCTTTAGATTGATCAGTGAGAGAGATATCCAGAAATGCTGCTGTAGATGTAGTCCGCCGTCTGTCAAGAATTTGATAACGTTTTGTTGACATAGCAGGAGACTATATTTTAAATATGTAATGTCAAGAGTAACCTAAATAAATTTAGTGTGAAACAGTAACTATGTTGTCATTACTTTTCGTATGTCCTTTACAGGAGGGCATATTGAAGGTTTAGAGTCCAATGTTATTAGGTCCGGTATCATAATTTCTTCGGCGTGTGCTTACGTCATTTGTTGATTAATTTTTACAATGATTTACTAGTAGCTTCCCCACACGTGTAAGAAATGAACTCGGACAAAAAAAAAATATTGTTAAAAGTGTGGCTTTGTACTATCTCATTAATAGTTTAATAGTTTAAATTACATTTGTAAAAACAAAATGTATAGATAAGGTCAGTTAAATTACAAAGATATTGTACAATAAAAAAATTCGTCAAGATTATAAAATAGATTTAAAATTAACCAACTAGAGGAATAAAATTTGAGAGCAGCTCTGCTTAAATTAAAAATATGAGATGGAAATTTGCTTGCAACCTTCAATGACATTTGACAAATGATTTTTGGGGGGGGGGGATTTAGTAAGACTACGTGTTACGATATTAAAATGATTTCCTTGTCTTGTGTTATACGTATGAATATCATTTCTTAATGTTAAAGTTGAAAGATTATCTTTAACATACAAACTAACTCTAGAATATATAAATTAATTAGAGTCATGATTTTATTTTTCACAAATAATGGTTTACAATGTTCATTAAAAGCTGCATTTGATAAAATTCTTATGACCCTTTTTTGAAGCAATAATACTCTATTTAAAAAACACTACTGCCCCATAGCAGTATTCCCTAGGTAAGAGTACCCCTTCAATAATATGGCTGGATAGATTTATGACTGAAGTTTAGAGAGGAAGAAAGAAGTAAACAGAATGAAATATGAAAAAAGTTATAGAGAATTTAATGAAATCTCAATGATTTCGTGAAACATCTGTATTTTATTTGAAATTCAAGTATATACCTACATAACCCATATCCTCAACGTATCCATGACTGTGTGGAATATCAATGTCAACGGAGAAATTGAAGGAGAAACATTTACTCTAAATGAAACTACGCGAAAACGCGTCGTTACCATTGAAATTGGAGCGAAGAAAAAGTTCTGTGTGAGCTCCAAGCCTGTTGGCCACTTGTCTCACTCCAATTTTCGCCGTTCCATATGAAGGAACATTAAAGAATTTTGAAGGGAAAGTCGAAAATAGATGTAACCTAATAGCTACCATGTAAAGAGGAAAACTATTATGTGGAAAACATGAATGAATGAATGGAAGGAGAAACATTAAAAGGTACGCGAAAACTCGCTCTTGCAAGAAAATTGGAACTGAGAAAAACTGAATATGTGAGCTCCAAGCCTATTGGCCACTTGTCTCACTCAGAGTTTCGCTATTCCAATGAAGGATCTCCAGAGAATTTTGAGGCGGAAAGCAGAAAGTGGACCTAACCTAATAGCCTAGCTACTACACTCAGGTGGAAAACCTCGAGAAACATTTTAATAGAGAATGAAACAAGATGGACCACGTGGAAAACCACTTACACTTCAGTTTCCATAGTACCACGAGAGACATCATCGCATATCAAGAAAATGGACAATTTTATTCCGGATAGGTTCTGTTTAAACGTTCCACATTGAATTAGAGATATTTTAGTTTAAAGAAGTAATAAGAAATAGTAAGAAAGAAAGGGAGAAGAAACAAGATGAGAATGAAGAAAACGGAATAAAGAAATAGAGTTAAAGATTTGAAAATTCATAATAGAGTTGCAAGGAACCAGCGAAAGAGTCAGATGCTTCATAAAGTTGACTTGCCAACTCTTGGGAGCCGGGACCATGTGAGCGTGTAACAAATTATGCCACAAATAACCCTGTTAAAGAGGAACACTAACAGATTTAGCCGAGAAAAAGAAAGAAACTGATGCTAAACGGATAACTAAGACAGAAAAACATAACGTACAACATTAACGAATGAGGTTTCTCTTCCTAAACGAAGTTGTAGTCAGGCATTTATATATCTCTGATGTTGAAAGCAGCGTTCACGGCCCTCTAAGTGGTTAGATGTTCAGTAAATAAAAGAAATTGGAATACATTCCAAAATGCTCAGCTTTTAAGTAAGGGAGACACATTCCTCGGACATTTAGCTGCCGAGTCATCGCTGTTCCTCAGCCATTCCGGAAACAGCTGACTTTCGAACGGCGTGCACATTTTAAAAGATACGATTGCTAATATGTCTGATCATGAAGCTACTTCTAGTAAATGCTGTTGGAGTATACTACTTTGTAATAAATTTTAGAAACTCACTCACTATCATTAAAGTAGCTATAACTTATTTTTAATATATATGAGCAAATTTTATATGCTTATAAATTATTATGCAGATACTTGTGTACCCAACTAAAAAGTCCTGAAAGTGCCTACGAGAATATTTTAATTGTATTTATTTTTTGAGGGTAGATTGATTCCAACCGTGTTTTTGATTTTGGGTTTGGGGTTATCAGCCTGAACGACTTCAAGCTGGTATTTATCTATTGTTTTATACTTTATTGGTTGCTATATTTTAGTTTAAAATCTTTTAGGTTTATTAAAAAAACACTATATTCCGCTACTAACTTATAATTTCAGCTTTGATAATTTAGTAAATTGATTTTACATAATCCATCTCTTTACATTAACAAAATAAGTAAAATTAATAGGGTATTGAGAGAGAAAATAGAGAGAATCGTATAAAAGGGCAGCTGCCTTTCATTGTATAACCCTAAAGCAGCGTTTCTCAAACTATGGTCCGCGGACCACCTGTGGTCCTCGAGGTCTGCCCTTGTGGTCCTTCAAAAAAGACGGAAGAAAAATAAAATTCGAATTGCATATCACATCTGTTTGAAAATGCTTAAAATCTCAGAGTTTGAAAATGACCCTATTATTACACAAAATATATCTAACAATTACATGGCAAAATGATTCGTTATATGATTATGTTATATTATAAACTTTTTCTTTTGTAACTTCTACCGCCTCCCAGCAAAATACGCCCCTGCTCCCAGTACACATTTTATGAAATTTATTACCTTACCCGTTCTATCGACTTCCCACTTTACTCTCAGCAACAAAAGAGGGAATTAAAGCATCGACATCTTTTCCCTGCACATCTGGCGCCGTGCCTGTAACCCAGCCAGGGACCACCCGAATTCATAATAGAGGACCAAAGTACCGAATCTTAATTCAGTTTTAAAATATAAGTATACTGGTATTAAAATATGCTACGAAAGTGATAAATTTGCTTTCGAAGGGAACAAGACTAAGGTGGTCCTGCGGAACTGTTTCTGACTTTAAAAAGTGATCCCCACTTTAAAAAAGTTTGAGAAACGCTGATTTAGAACAAGATGAAAGTGTGACGGCATAGTATTACTCTTCTTCATAATTGAGATTCAATGACCGCCGTGACTGCGTGGCATAAAATTGATGGCTTTGTATTTATTGACCAACCAACATAATAAGCAGATTTAGCCCTTTCAGGGTAGGATTACCTATTTCCGAAACTATCCCCGCGTCTGATACATTGTTCGGGGAATGTTAGATTTAGACGATGTATCACCAGATCGTCATGTTGGAAGAACATGTCAATGCTTGTAGCGAAGAGAACTATAAACAGGTAGCTGTTTCTCTACACTCATTATAGACAGCGCCGCCTTCAGACAATCTCAGAAGATCGGCATAAAATATTTCTTCGTACGCAGTCAATAGTAGGTCCTACGTGGTTATTTGTCGCTCCTTCATACCATTTGTAAGGCTACTTATATGTAACATTAAAAACAGCTGTATCTCTACTCCCATTGAAAACTGATCATATATTGATATTAATTTTTTTACTTAGAATATTTCACTACCATCCCTAAACTATTTACTATTACACCGTTCTGCATGGATTTTGTTGTTTTGAAATAAATGAGTGTTTCTGAATCACAATTTCACACCGATTTAAAAAATGAAATCCGTTTTCGCGTACCACGTCAGAATTTTTTTACAATTCAAAATTTTATGTTTTCAATATTTTTCGTAATATAGTAATATTACAGTGTACTTGTCGTTTGTTAAAAAGGTACGACTTATAATTTAAAATTTCTTATAATTTAAAATTTATTTACTTAAAATATGACATCCGTTGTTTATTCATGGAGATTTTTATTCTCTGCACCCAACGTTATCTATAAAGAGGAAGTTGAAATGTTTAGTGTCTCAGGTCATAAAAAATTATGAAGAAAATATTTACTCTTTTAGAGATTTCTATTAAAACTAACAATGAATTAGAGAAATGACATAGGGTCCCTGTATATATATTTAGATTCTTTTTCAGAAAAGTCTTAAAGATGTTTTGCTTCATTATGGAAATATTGCGGACTATTGCTGGATGTTAAAAGGGACTGCTCTGAACAACATGCGAGAACCCCATTTTTTACTCGAACAGGCCTTCGTCTTCTTTCATTAATGTGTTAGGACCCATTTTTCGTTCCTGGTATGATATATTAAATCTCTTTCAGCCGTATTGGTACAAATTCTACATATTCTTTAGCTGCATAGAGATCTCCTTCAGGTCAAAGAGGAGAAAATTTGAAATGCAATATTGAGGTAAGGTTATGAAAGTGTTTATAATTATTAATTAATATTAATTAATGATTAATTAGTGGCAAATAGCAAATTGTGGCCTATATATTATTTTAATGTACCGAAGTACATATGATATTTCCATGCAGATATTCTGCGTCATCATACGATGAAAGAGTAATGTAACGGAGAAAAATTCTCTCCGGCGCCGGGATTTGAACCCGGGTTTTCAGCTCTACGTGCTGATGCTTTATCCACTAAGCCACACCGGATACCACCCCGGCGTCGGACAGAATCGGACAGCTCCAACTCTTGGGTTCCCTCTAGTGGCCGCCCTCACTACGTCATAGGTTCTTGAACGTAGGACCGAAGTCCACACATGTGCTGAGGTGCACTCGTTATGAGTGACTAGTTGGCCGGGATCCGACGGAATAAGTGCTGAGGTGCACTCGTTATGAGTGACTAGTTGGCCGGGATCCGACGGAATAAGGCACATGTGTGGACTTCGGTCCTACGTTCATAGACATCTATGACGTAGTGCAGAGGGTGGCCACTAGAGGGAACCCAAGAGTTGGAGCTTAATCTGAAACGATTCTGTCCGACGCCGGGGTGGTATCCGGTGTGGCTTAGTGGATAAAGCATCAGCACGTAGAGCTGAAAACCCGGGTTCAAATCCCGGCGCCGGAGAGAATTTTTCTCCGTTCCATTAATCTTTCATCGTAAATTGTGGCCTAGTTTTTCTCACAAAATTCTTGTTGAAAATAATATTTATGACTTTTCACAAAGCAATAATTTCATTTCTAGTCATTCATGAATTGTCTGAAAACCTGACGTGATGGGGGAAAAATGGAGATTATTTTCGAATTCAGCACAAAAAATCCGTTCAGAATCGCCGATCATATTGAAAACAACAGAAAATAAGTTTTGAAATGCAGAACGGTGTTATTCATGAATCACCCTGTAGATTAAATGTTCCATCAAAGAGATGAGTGGTTCACATTAAACATGAATTTTTCAGAAGTTCATATAAAACGAAATACGAATTAATATTAATTGCAACAATGATTATCGATTCTTGAATAAGTATGAGTGCATTAAGACTGCCTAATATTAAGGAAACTCACAGAGGAATACTAAGAGAATAATGCAGTGATTTTGTATTCAATTTTCCGTAGAAATGCAACACAGACTAATTTCCATCACCGTTCGAAGTCTATCTGCAAAATTACGGTGCAAATACGAGGTCCACTAGCAGTAACCTCCTGAGAGGACCTTCACCTCAGCAGCCCTTCCCAACAGAGAATAAAAACAGAATAAATGATAGTTGTTTTATTTGAATGCGGCAAACAACAGCAAAAAAGCCCATAATATAAATCCATTAAGATAACCCTCCAGCTCTGTGTGAGGGGACACACATTCCATACGGATATTATCCTCGCGGAGTAACAATAAACTAATGCACCGCGCGTCTGGGGGGGGGGGAGGAGGGCGACAACAATGTTCATACAATCATTTTCCAAATAGGCAACGAGTTGCTGGTAGTTAGCTCCAGATAAGCCCTGCCAGCGGCTGCCAACCAACCGCTTTATCAAAAACACCAAAACACACACACATATCGCACTCCGTGCAAAACCAGTTTAAAACCAGGAATTAAAAAAATATACTTCTCAAGATGAACCTTGGAGCAAGCATAGACACGTGTAGCATGGGTGTTATAATTTAATTTTTTTTTTCTTCGGAAAAACAACCATAGTCCAAAAACATAAATTTTCAGTAGAAACAAAAAACTATTTGGCATGGGTGTTGTTGACACTTCAAACATGAAATTCATCATGCCATTTCTTAAGACAGTGATGTCAAAGCAAGCGCATTTTTCTGACCTTGACGCCGTGCGCGGGCATTAAGCGCTAGGTATGCTAGGAGGAATAAGCAGCCTGTTGGATTAAGAAAACAGTGGTGCACAAACTTCAAACGGAACGTGAAATTTTATGTCGTTATTTTTATATGGCTTCTTTCTGTTTGTTATTTTCTATAGTGTCTGTAAAACAAAAGTACTAACACCAATTTCTTAGCCTAATATTGCAGTTGTGTTTTAAACGTTAATAACATAATAAATAGTAAAGAAGGAATATTCACACAAATTCCATAATAACTACAACTATACTGTACTAAGTGAACTAAACACATCATTCATAAAGAAAGTGTTATCCCAAATAAAGACACTGAATATGACATGATAAGTTTAAATTGATATTGATGGTATCTTTAGCCTTATAAAAGTAATCAAAACAATATTATATTACCAAGCTAAGTTGTCTAGGTATATGTTTTAACTGTACCTACTGTTCTCCAACCAGGAGATCAACCGTGAAAGGAATGTGCTTACTATTGCGTCATCTATTGGAGCGAAGTAGATAATATAATATTATCGTTATAACGTCAGTTTAAAAACCATTCGCTCTCCTGCATTTGTTATTTCCTGTATGGAGAGATTAAAATACCAGGAGATTAACAGTGATCTAATTTTGTAACTAGGGTAGTATAAACATGTGTGTATCAATGTTATTGTTTGTGCTGTGACAGCGAGCCAATAGAGATACGAGTATCCACGTGTGTGACCTTATGACGTCTTATGACATCAACATTCATTCACAGCATTACTCCCCCTCGTCTCATCCGGCAGAGACTTTCTCGTGGTTGGAGCACAGTAATATTACATAATAAAACTCTTATCGCATTGTGCTTTTAGATGATATTGGTGCGCAACTTTCTGTTATCAGAATATTAAATTATCTCGAAATCTGCTGAAGCTATAGAGCTGACGTTTTGCCAACACATAGGCACATATATTTTGTTTGTGATGTAATAGTATTTGCTTTGTTAATTCATTTCCTTACAAACATTTTCCATGCGAATATTTTCAAACATTTTAATGCACTATCTTCAGTAATATGTATTTACGATATATTATATTTACGAAAACATTGTTTTAGTACCTGTAAGGCTACTAAGCATACGTAGGCTACCTGAAAATTTCACTTTTCTGTAAACAAGTTGAGGATATATTCCTTTTGAATAAAAAAGCAAACTTGTCAAAAACGAACAATAAAATTAAAACTTACATTCTTATAATGCACTTATACTTCTCAGACAAATCTAAAAATTAACATGAATGCAGTTTTAATAAGTTCTCTTCCCTTTATCCATCGAATCAGTGCTGGCCATCCCTGTATATAGCTCGACCAAGCGGCATATACCTACTATCTCTTTCCTTGTCTCCTTTCCGCTGTAATGCGCTCAGGTTCTCCTGGGCTCTAAAGCGCGCGCATCAGTTGACATCACTGTCTTAAGGTGTTGTAGAAACTTGGGAAAACTGAAGTACATTTATAACTTAAATTGTCTCATAGAAATACACGTGTTAAATGTAGTTAACTGTGGACAATGGTTGTTTTAAGAAAAAGTACTCTGTTATAGCTGAAATATGCGTCTCTTTAATCTTATTTTTCTTTATTATATCCTATTTCTTCTCCTTTTGTTGTTTACTTTCCTTCCATGGGGTTACTTCTGCACCTAAAGATGACTCCATAACCGATACAATTCACGGGCTAAAGTACTTTCCTCTGAGGTGGCATTTGCTGCATACTGCCAATCTATTACAGTTTAAAATTGTGTGGATAAATGTTTCAAGATGACATGAATGAGATATCTGTAAATGCTTCCATAATCCTGGACAATTTCTTTTTCACAACAAATTCTTTGGATTATGGTTGTTTTATGAAAACCACTGAAAATTTCCACTCCTATAAAGTAGGACTATGGTGTTTTTTCCCACTAACAACTAATTCAGTAGATGGCCGCAACAATACGCTCACCACATTCTTAATATCTCAAATTTGCATTTTTTGGACTATGGCTCTTTTAAAAAAACATTCAATTATATATGATAACACTATAAGCAAGGAAACCAGAACAATAAATCAAGGAGTAAAGCAAGGCTCCCAATGTCACCCACCTTATTTAATATTTATATAAATAACATTACCAAAAATTGGGAAGACGAATTGCTCACATATTTTATGATTGACAACTTCCCATTTAACACACTACTTTACGCTGATGATCAGATAATCTTAGCAAATTCTGAAGACAACTTACAAAGAGCAATATACACACTATACAAGATAGCAAAAAATTATGATTTGGAAATCTCTATAAACAAAACCAGAATCATGGCCTTCCAAGGAAAGAATCATGTAAGATCCAAAATTGCAATCAATAATAATTGTATAGAACAAGTCAACAAATTCAACTATCTTGTCTGCAATCTTTCTTGTACCTATAAACTCCAGGGACGTAGATATTAAACTTGCCAAATTTCAGCAACTGTTAAGGACAATCAAATCAACTCTATTAAAGAAAGTTCGACCAGAAACAATTTTGAAATTCTATAAAGTTATGGCAGTCCCGGCATTATTATATGGATCAGAGACACGGTCATTAACGAAAGGACAACTTCGAAGAATAGAAGCTGCTGAAATGAGATTGCTAAGACATCTTGCAGGATGTACTCTTTACGACCATAAAAGGAACGCTGACATTAGAACAGAACAGAATAACTTGTCACTGCCATTACGGATACTATAGAATCTTACCGCAACAACTGGTATGAACACGTATTAAGAATGCCCAACCATAGGTTACCCAAGAGACTATTGGACTATACACTTCATGGAAAACGAGACATCGGAAGACCAAGGAAGAGGTGGTAAGATTAACTTTCTTCTGGAAGCGGAACAGGCCAGGAGGCCTAATCCAAGACTGTTATTGATGCTGATGATAAAGAATGAAATAAAATACATCATTATTCACACAAATTGTAGTGAAATCAGAAGTAGAACTGGTACTGAAGGAAAGTGAACGCTTGTGAATTAAGTATTCTGTCATCTGAGTGCTCTAAGTTCTATTTCAACAACTTGAGCTCAACGAGTAAGAAATAGCAATAACGAAATCTTTAAAATGGCGGCAGAGTCGAAACAATTATGTTCGCCACGCCATTGTACTGAATTGAAATGTACTACAAATAAAAAAAAACAGTTTGAAATTGTTTGGGGACGCAATACATGATGCTTGTAGAACTATAAAGATGCTAGCTGTGGTTTTATGGCCGGGGAGTGGTACTGAGAGCCCATGCTACAGCACTAAGAGACCGCATTTCGACCGACTACGAACCGCAACAAATGGCATGGAGTTCTTCATTAACGGTCACGTTTCAGAACGGCATTAGAACTTCTACAAACAATATTTAGTTAATAAAACCATAAACGTTTAATACTGGCATGGTTACGAGCAAATTTAACTTGTTGCCATTTACTTCAAAGGTTCGTGATTCGAAAACCGGGGTGAAACTATAGTGATTTTTGTAATGTTTTTAAGGTCTTAAGAAATTTTTGACAATCACAATGTCTGTGTAACAGATTTTATCCTGATATCTCGTTTTACCATGTTCGTTATCGCCATAATGAAAGAAATATTTAAACTAGCAATTTTTGTATACTTATCTTAAAAACGGGCATAATTATTTGATCAAGTGTGGTAAACCTTCCGTTTTCGTATGTGACAAAGTGATTTAGGTAGTTCTACACTTTACGAAAACTCATTTACGGGGTTAAATTAAATGAGTAATTCATAGCTATTTAGGTAGTCCTTAATTTTGGGAAACCTCATTCACGGGGTTAAATTAAATGAGCAATTCATAGTGATTTAGGTAGTCCTTAATTTTGGGAAAACTCATTCACGGGGTTAAATTAAATGAGCAATTCATAGATGTCTATATAAAATTTGTAAACTGTATCTTAAAAACTGGCCTAAGGATTGTGATGTAACGGAATGAATCTACACATTTTCAATGCGAGAAATCGATTTAACTAAGTCTCGACTTTGGAAAACTCTTTAAGGGGATTAAATTACCAGACTGAATTTTACGAACTAATAATCTACTAATGAAATATCTTAGGAGTACATTTACATCTTTAACAAAAACGCGATTTACGAAGCAATAATAATTAACAACAAGTCCCTAATAGAAATAACAACAATAAAATGTCTTGGTTTACAAATCAATCATATTTTAAATTGGAAAAATCACATACAAGAAATTGCTCCCAAATTAAATTCGTAATTTTTGCTAATAGATCTATGCAAGAGATAGTAAATATCAATACCTTAAAAACAATACACTTTGCATCCTTCCATTCGGTAAAGAGTTTTGGAATAATATTCTAGGAAAATTGTACTGATAGTAACAGTATATTCCTAATACAATAAAGAGAAATTAGAATAATGGTAGGTGCCAAATCTAGGAAATCGTGTAGGACCATTTTCAGAAAACTACAAATAATGCCCTTGGCTTGTCAGTATATTTTTCATTAATAAACTTCCTCGAATGTAATCGTGGAAACGTCGTAATTAATTCAACAGTTTATAGCACACATATTCGTCCAAAATGACTTTCATACTCCATCGGAAAGTGTATTGTGCTATCAAAAAGGAGTGAGTTACATGGTAGAAGTAGTCGATAGATTGGGGCTTGTACTGGTGAGAACGTGTCTCGGACATTCTCATAGGCTCTCCAAAGTATTCTGAATACGAAGAAAGACTTGACCGACTATTCTCATCTTTTACATCACAAATTAAATGTTAAGATGGAAAGGGACAATGGAGACGAACAAAACTAGAGATTTAATTTAAATTTTCGTCAAAAAGAAAGAGAATGAAAATTATTTGGGTAATGAAAGAGTTAATTACATTTTTAACATGTAACCTTAATCAAAAGTATAATAAACAAAGTACATAAAAAATAATTTGAAAGATAAATTATTTTTTTCTTTTTAAATGAAAGAGTCCCCCAGTACAACTGCAACGAATTAGCGGAATTCTTACCTTCCATATTTTTTGTTATATTTTCATATGAAATTATCTAAATTCTATTTTCTGCAATTTGAATTAGCTGTGAAACGATAGGCAAAAGATGATCACAGTTATAGCATCTCGGATTTAGTACGCGATGATCAGAAAAAGCGTTCCCACATCATCCAGTTCTGTTTCAGTCCCGTAGCAGATACCCAACCAGCGCAATCGCGTAAGAGATACAAGTTTCGTACATGAACTGATACGTGAACCGCTTGTTGAAACGAACCTTAGGGGAGAGCTGGGTAGTATCGGACATCGGGTAATATTGGACAGTCAGTTTCTTTCATCTACCACCAGATGATAGTACCTGAATGACATGGTTGCGTTTCTGTGATGTCGCATACAGAAACGTAACCATGTTATTCAGGTACTACCATCTGGTGGTAGATGAAAGAAACGCACTGACCGATATTACCCGATGTCCGATACTACCCAACTCTCCCCTATATCGGACACATTTCATATCAGGAGGCTTTAGGACGGACAGTACTTGCTTCATATAAAGAAGTTTTATACTCAGTTCAGACGATATTTTGCCGGAAACTCCACTAGAAATTAATATTTAACGTTCCTCATTGCGGAAAGTACTAAAAGCTATTGGATTGCAGTACAGAAGAAACGAGAACATTAAGAAATATTTAATGGAACGTGGGACATTATCACCAGTCGAAAAGAATCTATACTAATAATAAATCTGTAGCCAACATTTTTCTGGTAATTTTCGATATTCCAAAAATAATTGGTGTTAACATGTATAATTAACCATCCTGAAACTGAAAATCGTTTTTTTTATTTTTGTTTGTATGTCTGTCTGTCTGTCTGTCCGGATGTTTGTTACCTTTTCACGCGATAATGGCTGAACGGACTTCGATGAAAATTGGAATATAAATTAAGTTCGTTATAACTTAGATTTTAGGCTATATGGCATTCAAAATACGTTATTTAAAAGGGGGGTTATAAGGGAGCCTGAATTAAATAAATCGAATTATCTCACTTATTATTGACTTTTGTGAAAAATATTACATAACAAACGTTTCTTTAAAAATGATTTCCGATAAGTGTTATTCTTTGCAAAATTTTGATAGGACTGATATTTAACGAGATAAATGAGTTTTAAAATTAAAATAACTGCCATCTAAGGCGGTGTAATGAAATAAAAAACAAATGACTTCGTCTATAAGTGGCCTTGGACAACAACAATCGAAAGCTATGAAACATAGCCTACAAATAATGTTTGTGTGTTTGTATGAAGTAATATCGGAAGCTAAATTAACCGATTCGTATAATTAATTATTATTTCACCATTGGAGAGTGTAGTTTCTCTAGATGGACATAATGCTATAATGTTATTACAGTAACTTCTAAGTGAATCGAGAACAGGTAAGATTAAAATAGCTTCTTGTGCACAGAAAACTTGATAGGCTATTCTGAATATTCGTTTCCTGTATTTCTTAAAATAATGTTTATGTACACATTAAATCTAAATGATGTCAATCTTCATTAAACTATGGTTGCATGTAATAAAAATTAAGAAACATGTTAAAGGAATTGTCATTGCACCAAATGAGTGGTCTCTTCGACCATAATGATCGCAATTTAATTATTTAAATACAATTTAAATTAAATAACATATTAAACGATTTATCCTTCTATCAAGCACGAATGTTCCCGGGATCAAATGTCCTATTTTAATTATGTAATTACTTTATATTTATTTCTAACGGGTGTAGCGGAGCGCACGGGTACGGCTAGTTTTTAATAAAATGAGAAAATTTGGGAGTTAGGAAGACCTACAATATTTTTAGATAAAATTATTTAGAGTGCAGTTCTGTATTTCGCCTTCATATATTCCTTTAGTTGAATTTGTTTTTGTCGACTTAAGGGTATATGTACGTGAACGACCACAAATATTATTAGAAAATGTAGGCTCTAAGTTTCTAAAATTTTATAAGAAAATGAACTCACAATTGGACAAAAATTACAAGGTACCAGAACAAGACTTATTAGAACTTAAATATCTGATAAAAGTATAAAAAAGATTACTAATAATTTTTTTCAAATCAGTTTTATCAGAGTATGGAAAAAGAAAAAAAAAAAAAACAAAAAAATCTTCAGTTACATCATTTGGTAACCATAACATTGTTATGGCCTCTCTGACATTTTAAATATTTTTTCCTGCATGTAATAAACACTTATTTTTGAAAAGTAGACTACACTCAGACATGTAGAGTTGTTTATTTTAATACAATTAATTTTTTATCTGTCCTATATAAAATATATTAAAATTTACATAATATTTTGTGACCTAATTTTTCTATTTTCAAGGAAATGGGCATTATTGTAGTCTACGTTTTGCATAACCATGTTAAATCAGTGTACAAAATTTCAGAATTATATCTCTAATTTTTGTGAGGATTTTCGAAATAATATGTGTGAAAATTTTCAAATTTTGGAAAATTTAACTTAAAGTGAAAGGTGAATTCTAAAAAATATTATTAGTAACCTTTTTTATAATTTTATCAGATATTTAAGTTCTAATAAATCTTGTTGTGGTACCTTGTAATATTTGTTCAATTGTGAGTTCATTTTCTTGTAAAATTTTAGAAATTTAGAGCCTGCATTTTCTCATAATAATTGTGGTCGTTCAAGTACATATACCCTTAATTCTGAAACATCTTATAGGCCTACTGTAGTCCCACCTCGAAGCGGAGGTGGTCAAAACATTCGAAATTTCTGCGGGAAGCTTTCCTCTGTATGAAAAACAAAGTATAGGCCTGGTTAAATGCATATCTCGTCTGTAAGAAAGCAAAGTTTATTGTTATAATGTAGAAATAAAATGCGCAGTTTTGTTTAAACAAATTTGAAGAAAATTGGGACAGTTAAATGCGATTTTTTTGTACATCGGACCTTGGGCTACTTTTCCACGAAACGCTGCAGTTCACGCGGTTATTAAAAAGGGTGAGAATGTCCGGCGATCAAAATGAATTAATGATATCCTATAAAAAAGAGCGGCCGCCAGTTCTCATCCATATAGTGTGAAAGTGTTATCAGCAACAGAGAAAATGTCACATCCGAAATTTTAGTGACCATTTAGCCCCCACGTTAATACGGTAGAAAGTACGCGGGTGTGGAGGAAGAAAGACAGAGAGGGGTTGCAGCATGTGCGATTAGGGTAAATAGCGTTTTTTTTTTAAATAGGCAACAAAAGCACGGGGAGAAGTTGTGTTAATCTTGCTCCTCTACTGTTACGCAGCCCCGCCAATTTCAGGAGAGTATCCAGCATTTCATTGCAGCCACTGTTTTCAATCGATGATACTTGGTCTACAGGGATGTCCATTACTAATAACAAGTTTTATCCAGACAACCTAATAACATGTGTATAATGTTACGAGACTGACACCAAGGTACTTTAACTCATTATTATTTTAACCAGAAAGTCATTATTTTAGTTTTATATTTCATATTTTGAAATTGCAGCGTAATCTTTCTTGAGAGTTCTTTTCGATAGAAGGGTTTGCGACCTCGATGTTGAATTAAAATTTAATTTGCGTGTATAATTTCAATTATCTGCGTCTGTAGGGCCTTTAAAATCTTACATCATAATATGAGTTCAGACCGGCATGAGGTAACTCAACATGAGCCAAGTTGGTTTCTATCTACTATGTACGGCAAATTGTAGATAATCTTCATTTATACTCGAGTGAAATATAATGATAATGATTATGATGGTAATGTTAATATGAAGTCTAAATTAAGAGATTATAACCTATGCCAGGAATACAGAACTGGCGAGAGAGGGGTGGAAAGCATGGGGAAAGCGTCGGTTCCCCGTCCACAGTCCACCGGCGTTGAATGACGTATCTGTGGCCTGTACGAAATCACATAAGACAGACACTGAATACAAATCCCCTCTCCTAACAAGTCAATGACGCGGGGTGGAAGGAAGGGGTGAGTGACGTATTCCGATGAGTGACGTAACACCACAATTGTCGCCCAGTTCTGCAAGCCTGGCCTATGCAGCCATTACTATTTGTATAAAGTCCAATGGCCTGTTGCGGTTTCATTGCTGAAGGATCTCTTCCGATGTGGACGATAAAGAATCTATGGTTTCCATGTGGTAGCGTTCAACCTTGATACAGTTTGTGGCTGTTCAATACATGAATAAACTAGTAGCCTAGCGGTATGTTTAAATAATATTTGAAACAACAGCGATGACAAGACTGGAACAGTTAACAGTGCAATTGTTATCACATCGCCAGGCCAGCAGGATTTAAAATATTAAAATCTGTTTACCTACAACTGTTTAAGTTCATGCCTCAACTAAACGTATTTTACCATTGTTGAATGATATCATTAACTTACACACTTAAAAACCCTGTTATTGAGGTTCTCGCTGATATGTAAGTTACATCTATTATCAGGCAGCACATCTCACTTGACGATATGTGTCAGAAGAAGAACAATTTTTTTTATGCATCTGAAGTCTGATTAGTGTAATATGTACGAGTAGCTAATCGGCGATGTGTGCAATGGAGAGGGAAAGTAACTGACCATCCTACCCCATTATCTCCTGGCCTAGTTGCCTCATAAGTGGTGTCTTATTGGTATCACTTGTGAGGTTCAGACCTGTCTTCGGACAGTTGACAACAAAAAATACTTGAAAGTATGTAACCCTTGTTATTACAACCTGGTGATTTGACATTATTATTATTATTATTATTATTATTATTATTATTATTATTCTTTTAATAATGTCATAATTACTAGGAAAGATTGTATTACAGATCTCGGTGTCTTACTTGATTCTAAATTATATTTCCATGATCATGTGCAAAATATTTATACCCATTCATTAAGAATGCTTGATCTAATTAGATCTATAACTTATTCTTTTTCTACGCCTATGTGTTTATTAATTTTATACTATACGTTGCTTAGATCCAAGCTTGAATATGCATCTGTTGCATAGAACTCCATTACTTCCACTGACTCGGCTAAATTGGAGAATATTCAAAGAAAATTGATTTCCTTGTGTTCTTATAGATTTTTATCTAATTCCGATGATTAAAAATATGAAATTAACTGCAAATATTTTAATTGCTGTAGTTTGTTTGTCAGACGTCAAGATCTTGATTGTTTATTTTTTTTGTAAAGTCATTAAGGGTGATATTGATTGTGAATCTTTCTTAAGCAATGTCAGTCTTCCTATTCCTGCTAAGAGTTTAAGATTTCATAATTTTTTTTTTTTAATAGGAATTCTAAATCTCTCTCTTCGGTCTGCAGATGTATAAAATATGCTAATTTGCATGGATTGAACTTAGATACATTTAATGTGTAATAGGTACTTTTGGAGTTTTATGCCATTTAATAATTTATGTCTTTTGTTTAGATATGTATTGTAATATTATTCTCGTATCATTTGTATTATATTCATTTATATGATTCCATTCTTTCATTTTTAATTACAATCCTTTTGGTATTATATTTGCCTCTTTGTCTCATTATATGTTCGTATAGATCAGTTTCTGTCAGATGCATTTCCAATTCACTGTGGGCTAAAGCAAGGAGATGCACTATCACCTTTACTTTTTAACTTTCCTCTACAGTATGCCATTAGGAAAGTCCAGGATAACAGAGAGGGCTTGGAATTGAACGGGTTACATCAGCTGCATGTATATGCGGATGACGTGAATATGTTAGGAGAAAATCCACAAACGATTAGGGAAAACACGGGGATTTTACTGGAAGCAAGTAAAGAGATAGATTTGGAAGTAAATCCCGAAAAGACAAAGTATATGATTATATCTCGTGACGAGAATATTGTACGAAATGGAAATATAACCTCTTTCGAAGAGGTGGAGAAGTTCAAATATCTTGGAGCAACAGTAACAAATATAAATGACACTCGGGAGGAAATTAAACACAGAATAAATATGGGAAATGCCTGTTATTATTCCGTTGAGACGCTTTTATCATCCAGTCTGCTGTCAAAAAATCCGAAAGTTAGAATTTATAAAACAGTTATATTACCGGTTGTTCTTTATAGTTGTGAAACTTGGACCATCACTTTGAGAGAGGATCGTAGGTTAAGGGTGTTTGAGAATAAGGTGTTTAGGAAAATATTTGGGGTTAAGAGGGATGAAGTTACAGGAGAATGGAGAAAGTTACACAACGCAGAACTGCACGCATTGTATTCTTCACCTGACATAATTAGGAACATTAAATCCAGACGTTTGAGATGGGCAGGGCATGTAGCACGTATGGGCGAATCCAGAAATGCATACAGAGTGTTAGTTGGGAGACCGGAGGGAAAAATACCTTTGGGGAGGCCGAGACGTAGAAGGGAGAAAAATATTAAAATGAATTTGACGGAGGCGGGATATGATGATAGAGACTGGATTAATCTTGCACAGGATAGGGACCGATGGCGGGCTTATGTGAGGGCGGCAATGAACCTTCGGGTTCCTTGAAAGCCATTTGTAAGTAAGTAATATACTTTTGGAATTTTATATCAGTTAATAATTTATGTCTTTTGTTTAGATATGTATTACAATATTATTCTCGTTATCTTTTATATCATTTGTATTATATTCATTTATATGATTCCATCCTTTCATTTTCAATTACAAGTAATTTTAATTGTCATTATTTTAATAATTATTTCTGTGTACTTTTATTGTAACTTCTGTTATTATTAATGTTCTTGTTATGAAATTGCCATGTGCTGAACTGTTATTGGTCACTGGCTGTTGTACAGCGCAGTGAATGAATGAATGGAAAAATGAATAGATGAATATTATTATTATTGTTCTTATTATTATTATTATTATCTATATATATAATTTGAACTGATAATGGAAATTACGGGAAAACGGCTGAACGGATTTTAATGAGTGACCCCTCATTTTCATGCCTGGCATCCGAAGTTTTTCGCAAAAATAGTAGTTTTCAGTGAAATGTTAATTTTCCTACATAGCCTAATTTTCCTATTTTCCAAAATCCATCTGTTGTCAGTTTTGAGAAATAATTTTATTCAATCACGGCCGACTTGATTGAATTTCAGAACAAAACACACACTACAATAAACAATAGGCTATTGCACGAAGGCCATGACGTGCAGGATTGCTGACATATTTATAGCTCAATTCAATTTGTTATTAAACACTGATTCTGCACTGTATCATTTTCTGAGTACAGCTGTGCATTGGATATTCAAATCTACGAAACTTGAGATGGTTTGATGACATTATTACCATTAGAAATTAAATATTATTATAGTTAATATCATGATGCGTCTATTTTTTCATTAATTGTACATAATATTGATGCTATATTGATGACATGAAAGTGAAACTTTTGTGGATATGTAAGTAAATGTAGAGAATATCTTAATTTAGATCTTCATTTCTATAATTTACTGAGTGCCTGCTATATATAACTACAAAAATAATATTATAATTAAAAATAAAATATTTTTATTTTTATTAACCCAGTAGGGTTGGGTCTTTTTCATATACTTAATGGCGGTGTAGTGTAGATATTGATATGTGTCATTGTCTTCAGTATTGGCTCGAGAGAGCGCAAAAATTACAGTTCCTAAGGAAAGATCAAAAGGTATTACTTGCTGATAAAATAAGAGGCCTAGAAAATTTTGTAGTCTCCAGATCATTTCAGCAAGATCTCTTAGTAGGATAAAATGATTTTACGCTCTACATTTCAAGTTCTACATGCAGCAGCTATAAGAAAATGCTATTGTTCGAAAGCTTAGGAAACCTGACATTTTTTAACTTTTGCCTACAATCCACAATGACCTGAAATAGCTACTGCTATCGTTCTGACATTGATACTTGCGTTTTCGCGTTGAAACTCAAAAACTGAAGTTGGATAGGTTCAAGAAAAAGTATTTTGCCTAAAAAAAATCCATTCAGAGGGAGTATGTTTCACTATTATGGAAGCAAATAGGCCCTAACTATCAAAATGTCTGGTATTCTTCATTGAAAATAATCTGAATAATTTTTATTTGAACTTTTTATGGACTTAGTTTGCAGCAATTGCTGCACAAGCCACTAGTTATTTCTAATTCTACTGAGTTTGCAGTAGAACAGTACATATAATAATAATAATAATAATAATAATAATAATAATAATAATAATGATAATAATAATGATAATTAATAATATTATTATTATTATTATTATTATTATTATTATTATTATTATTATTATTATTATTATTATTATTTCTAATTCTATTGAGTTTGCAGTAGAACAGTACATTTTATTTCCAGACGAAAATATCTGTTCACTCATAAGCCGTACATTCGTTTTCTTACGTTAACAGGCCAATTCTTAATTTTCTTTTCCGAATATGACATTTGATTTATCCGTTCGTGGTTGCAAGAATGCAGTAGAGACAAAGGAATACGAGGAAGTTAAATTGAAACAAGGAAGAAGATAAAAATAGAAAGCAAAATGGATAAAGATTGAATAAGAAAGAAACGGTAAAAGAAGATAAGGACAACATATAAGAAAGACATAGAGAAAAATAAAGTCTTCAAAAGGTAGGTAAGTGAAAAAAATTAGGCCTATTGTAAAATGTTAACCAAGATTAATCTATGTCAGATTGTCTCCTTACAGCCTACATCGCCTGCTAGTTGGATGTAGCAGGACACGCGATTCCCACATCGTCTTTTATTCCTTCCGACCTTCGTAAATTTAACCTCCCAAGATGACCAAACGGAGTATTACAGAATCGTCGCCACTTATCGTGTTGTACTTAAATATATTCTTGTACCGCAACTAGGTTTACATTATTCTGAATGCCTGTGCGTATAGTCACTCTGATTTACATAAAACTGTGTTGTGTGTTTATGTGGCTGAAAAATCTGTGCTTGTCATGCCAGGCGTAGCATGTCTGTTCCACCTCAACATGTTATTCGTGTAATGAACATGCAAAGCGTAACTTGGACAATGCCGTTTAGATATCGCGGTAATATGCAATTATGTATGCGCAACGAATGTCCCGTCTGGAGGAGCTTTTGAGGACAAGATTTGATGTTCACATAAACGAATAATCGCGATACTAAGGAACAGAAACCAGATATTTATATTTTTTCTGAAATACCTTCTTAATTATAATATTTAGAAAGAAAATTATTAACACAATGTTTATAATTACGCACAAAGAAAGTAAAACTAGTGAAATAGATTTAAAATAATTTTTAAGTATTCTAAAACAATTACAATTTAATTTTAACAAATGAATAAATATGAATTTTATAAAGCCTGGTTTCAACTTCTGTGCGTAATAGTAATATACGTTACAAGAGCGGTATGTTGAAGTTTTCATCTTCGAGGAAAAGTTTGAAAAAGCGAAAGGTAGTTGAGCTTTTTTAATTTCCGAGAATTGAAAGAAAACATACCGCTCGTGTATCGTACATTATTTTGTGCGAAGATCGTTTATTACATACCTGAAAGAGGAATTTCTAATTAGTTGCAATGGAATCTCCATCTTGGTTTCTGTTCAATGATGGCAAATTTGCAAAACAAAATATCTATCTTCAACATTGTTGCTTTAAAATGTTTTCTGTGTCTGTCTTTTTTCCCCCAGTCTATGATGAGTCTGGAATCATGTTGATTTTTTTCACGGCTTCCTTAATGTTACTTGCATCACGAAATGCAGTAACTTTAGTGGAGTTGTAGAGTTTACTTAATTTTTGCAAATATTTAAAAATAATAATTAACAGTGGAATTTAGGTGAAATTGCAGTGGTAAGTTTCCAATTTATAATTATTACTATATTGAACGTCTCTAAAAATAATATGTTAAAAGCCTAAAGCAGTAAAATCAATATGTCACTTAAGCGGTAAGAAGAGGGAAATTGTTATGTGTGTTAGGTTGGGAATACTGAATGTGGAATTTTAGACTTTCCGCGGATTGGTTTTGTGCGGAAACCAAGCAAATACGCACGATCTCGCAGAAATAGTATTTATGCCAGCCTAGCATTATAAAACAGGTTGTTACTACATCCAAAATCGTGCATAATCGCCTTATTATAGCATGCGTGCCAATAAAAGCAATGACGTATTCGCTACGACGTAATACCGGAACGATTGCTATCTTGCTTACCGCTTGTACTCGCGAAGTACCACTGTCCTCTCAACTAAGTTTATAATGTAGGCCTACCACTATTTTAAACTTTTACATCTAATTTTTTTATTCATTTATATTTGCAATTTAAGACTAATTTTACAGCAGTGGCCTAACTTTACATAGGCCTATTACCACTAGTTTGAAGTTTTAAATCCAATCTTAACCCTCCTAAGGGGGGAAAAGCCCCCCCCCCGCAAAAAAAAGAGGCAGCGAAGTTCGATATGACACCGAGATCTAGTAGGCTCTGAGGATGGTGTGAAGAAGCACCGAAAAAGCTGTAAGCCGCACATGCTTACACAATTAACACGAGTAAGATCGCCATTTAATCAATTATTTATATTCAAGTGTTAAAAGTAGTGTACGAAAGATTCAACATGGATAAATTTACACTTAAAGTTTGAAATGATGCATCTAATCTTACATTTTATATGAAGGGTACACGGGAATAACGATCAAGGTCCATTTTAGAAAGCTTCGAGAAAAACGAATTTTAAAGTTTAAGCTTAATACTTTGTTATGTGTGTATTTAATAGAAATTGACGTAGTGGAATGTCAAGAACAATGATTTCTTATTACTAGCTAGACCACATGATAATACTTCCTTTCCACTATAAGATAGCATTATTAACTCAATTTCGATTTGTGATGGACCTTGATCGTTTTTCCCGTGCACCCTTCATATGTGAATTTACACTTTATGCTTATCACATTTTCTTCCAATTATACATTTTACAATTAGTTTTACGTTTGCTTGTAATTTTAAAACTTACATATAAGTTAACACTGAGCTTAATTTCACATTTTCTTCTAATTAAACGCTTTACTACCAGTTTTAAGTTTATATCTAATTTTTTTAATTTACACTTTGGTTGTGATTTTAAATTTTGCATCAAATTCACATTTTAATCTAAATATAGGATCTAATCTTCACGTCTAATTTACATTTTTGTCTAATATTAATTTACGCTTTAAAACTGATTTCAAGTTTCTGTTTAATGGGAGACTAAATAATGTAACTTAATCTACAATAAATGATCTTTAATATAATATTTTATAAATGTGACGATGACGATGACGATGACGATGATTTTCGCCACAATGTGTTGAGCTAGTTTGTTTAGAGGGTTGTGAATTTATCACAAAATGCAGGTATACAGGTCCGCTCCGCCCCTGGCATCCACCCAGTGGTTGGAGATAAGGTAGTATCAATCTCCATTTCACGTCATTGTGATTGCCAGTAACATAAATAACTCTTTGTTTTATATCCAAAAAGCTTGCGGTAAATTCCCATTTGCAGACCCAAGGAAGGTGAAGTGTCCTACTACATGTGGATTTAGGTATGAAGTGCTGAGAGCTACGATATGAACAATTTTCCGTGAATCAGAGTAATATAATCTTAAATGTAATTTTAATTTAGAAAATACTATAACTTATTATTTTATAACGCTATGCAGGAGAGAAAATAATCAAAATGAATAGTCAATCTCTTTGTATGAATTGCTCAGCTTTGTGTTAATTAGGCTACACAGTGTAATTTTGAACAAACCCAATATGGTCTATACGATATAGGGTGATTCATGAAGTAATGCCTACACTTTAAGAATAATTTTTTGTAGGTTATTTTGAGCAAAGTATCATATGAACATAGGTCTAATTATAATTCGTTTTTTTTTATTTATTTGTAAGATTACATACGTCATAATGTGAACCAGGCTTGTAACTTGTTTGCGACTTAATACAAATGAGCCGTTCAGAGCAGAAGTGGTGTAAGTCAAAAATGGGTAATGAAGGTTAAAGTAAACATTCTTTAAAATACAGCGCAAAGTAGCCATTAATATTCAATTTATTTAAACTATTAGTAGTCAGTGGATACCACGAAGGACATATTAATTGCTATTTTGCGCTGTATTTTACAGAATTTTTACTTTAAACCTCATTACCCAATGATGACTTACACCACTTCTGCTCTGAACGGCTCAAATAGTGGGACCTGCACTAAGGAGAGTGGCGTTCGGCTGTGACATGAATTAGGAGACAGTAGAATAGATCATGTCCGGTAATATGGCCAGCGTTTTGCAATCTTACATTGAAAGATAGCCCTTTAAGGGGTTAAGTACAGCTTACAGTAGTAAAATTTTTGGAAATATTCAACATTTTTTTCTCCATTACTGTATCTTGTACAATATTGAAAATTGATATGTATAAAACACTGTCCTTCTGCTATATGAGAAAAATATTTTGACGTTTTAAAAATAATTATATATATATATTTTTTTCAAAATTCAAAATGTTGTCAGTCCATCATAACTAAAACATTTGTGAACTTTTTCATGTTCGCTATCTTTTATTTTATTGCTGAAACTCATGTTTACAATACATTCCTTAATAAACAATATTTTTTTTTTATTTTGTGAAATAGAAAATACTGATATTTGACCATTTTCTTAAAATGAATTTATTTTTTACCACACAATCTATCAAAGGTAGAGAAGTGATCTTGCATAAATACACACAAAAAATGTCATCACAGAATGTTGGATAGTTTTTGAGTTATGTAGGAAACGCATCATCACTGCACAGTGACCTAAACTTTGAAAAAAAAAAAAAAAAATGTAAATAATTTTTTTAAATCGTAAAAATATTTTTTTCATATAGCAGAAGGACAGTGTTTTACACATACTAATATTCATTTTTGTACGAGATACAGTAATGGAGCAAAAAAAAAAATGTTGAATATTTATAAAATTTTATTGATGTAAGCTGTACCTAACCCCTTAAAGATCAAGATACGTTTATATTAGACTATATAAAATTATACGCCGGCTTGTACAAAATGGAACCAATCCATAAAAAAGAAGACAGTAAATACTTCTATTGATTATTATTTAATTTGTAATAATAATAATAATAATAATAATAATAATAATAATAATAATAATAATCTCAGCTATAGGCCTATTGTTGAGTCTTCCATATTCACAAATCTCCGTAACGCAGAAGTTAACCAGTCTCGACTGTTGTGCCATCTCATAAGGAAACTTTTCTAATCACGGATAGACTATGTTTGAAACGGAAAAATTGAGAATTTCCATGAAATAGTGTGCATACAGTCCATGAAACGCCTTGCAATAAAAGATAATGTTTCTTAATACGATGAAATACCTTACTCGATGCTCTGAGTGAAATAAGAATTTCTTGTGCTCATTTGTTCCTGATAAAATAATCCCTTCGTCATTTGTCCGTAATCATTAACATATGCTGCATACTTTCCGAGCTTTTTGTTCATTGTTCGTTACGATGGCGACCTGCTAATGGAACGTAGGCTACTTGAAGTATTTATGATCAAATTATGAAATAGGTAGGCTATATAGTTTCCAGACATTACGTTTCTTCTCTTTCCACCCTTCTTATTCTATATTTATCCCCTTCTTCTTCTTCTTCTTCTTCGTTCTTCTCGTTCCAGCCCAAGTTCTCTTCGTCTACCTTCTCCTATCCCTTATTTTTATTCTCTTTTCATTTTAAGTTTACTGAAATTAATCATTCTCCCATTTAAATAATCTGATCGCAATTAATAAAATTCTGTTTCAGTTATCATTAAATAACTACAAAAAATGTAACATTCTCGTCTATTTCTAAGAAGTAGGCCTTCTTTCTTTTGTAGCCTGTAAGTCGGTATGTGTTCTGCACACTGATTTGCTTATTATTATTCATCTCGTCCCACTTTTCCTTTCTCCGCCTCAAATCCTGCTTTCTAGACTTCACTCCACTTCTTTTCCTCCTTTACTACTTCCACTTTTTATTCTCTTGTTCTCATTTCTTTCTTCTCCATATTTTCAACTAACTGCTTTATATCATATTTTATTCATCTCGTTTCCCAATACTTTTCCATTTTCAGCTTTTCCTTCTCTTCTTCTCTTTCATCTAGTTCCTCCTTCACAGCTTTATTCTCCTCCTTCACAGCTTTATTCTCCTCCTTCACAGCTCTATTCTCCTCCTTCAGAGCTTTATTCTCCTCCTTCACAGCTTTATTCTCTTCCTTCACAGCTTTATTCTCCTCCTTCACGGCTTTATTCTCTTCCTTCACGGCTTTATTCTCTTCCTTCACAGCTTTATTCTCCTCCTTCACGGCTCTATTCTCCTCCTTCACAGCTTTATTCTCCTCCTTCACAGCTTTATTCTCTTCCTTCACAGCTTTATTCTCCTCCTTCACAGTTCTATTCTCCTCCTTCACAGCTCTATTCTCCTCCTTCACAGATTTATTCTCCTCCTTTACGGCTTTATTCTCTTCCTTCACGGCTTTATTCTCCTCCTTCACGGCTTTATTCTCCTCCTGCACAGCTTTATTCTCCTCCTTCACAGCTTTATTCTCCTCCTTCACAGTTCTATTCTCCTCCTTCACAGCTCTATTCTCCTCCTTCACAGCTTTATTCTCCTCCTTCACAGCTCTATTCTCCTCCTTCACAGCTTTATTCTCTTCCTTCACAGCTTTATTCTCTTCCTTCACAGCTTTATTCTCTTCCTTCACAGCTTTATTCTCCTCCTTCACAGCTTTATTCTCTCCTTCACAGCTTTATTATCCTCCCAGCTTTATTCTCTTCCTTCACAGCTTTATTCTCCTCCTTCACAGCTCTAT
Source organism: Periplaneta americana (assembly GCA_025594305.2). Lineage (NCBI taxonomy): Eukaryota > Metazoa > Arthropoda > Insecta > Blattodea > Blattidae > Periplaneta > Periplaneta americana. Next base: position 82,599,175 of record JAJSOF020000031.1, on the reverse strand, counting down.
TCTCCTCCTTCACAGCTTTATTCTCCTCCTTCATCCTCACTTAGGTTAGTACTTAATTTCCACAAGTTCTTTCTAATTACTTCGTTGTTCCAGTGTTCTTTCTCTTTTTTTCCAGATAATTTATATTTTCATTTAGGCTATTTCTTTTCCTCAGATTCTTTGTCGTTTACTCCTCTTCATCCAATCCTTTCTCATTCACTTCTCTCTCTCCAATTCTCTCATTTCTATTCAGCCAATCTTTTCTCATTTGCTACTCTTTCTTCTTTAGGAATGCGACTAATTAGTCTGGAGTTACTGGTGAAAGGAAGTCGACCTAAAATATGGAAAGGCCGTGCGAGCAGCGGGGTCCAGTCATGTTCCGAATGAAGAGTAGTACTATCACATCGAAAAATAAGACTACAGACTCAACTGGCAACTTCATAGCGGAAATCGCATGCATAATCATAACATACCGCCGCTAGATAACTGATTATTTCGCGTCTAAAAATCTATCAGTTTCTTTCGAGTTGGCTGAAATCTGTCAAGTTTGAAGGTAAGAACCATAGGCTAAGTAGCTACTATCTGGTGGAACACCGACGATATGTGATTAGAACGTTAAAGTCTCTGATATTAATTCACTCGCAATTAAATACTTCGTGCTTTGGTTCGGATCGCAGGTTATTACCACTTACTGGAAGGAAGTGTCTATAAATATGTCTGAGGAAATAATGCAAGAGAGGAGCACCTGTGCGTGGGGCTACGCCACTTCGCGAGGGGCAGTGCAATGTCGGGCCGGCCGAGTGGCGGTCAAGCTCATCAGATCGATAAAATGGGTGGGGACTCAGATGGAAACCGCGACCACCCCCTCCTTGCTCAGTCCTCCACGAGCAAGTAGCCACCATTAAAACAAACAAGTATACTTGTCCATAAAGTAGCCATGGGGCTCGAAACCAGTCGGTGCAGGATGGGACTCTTCTTGAACTTGCGGCTGAGTCATTAATATATAGACTAGCCATTACGTAACACACGTCACCAAGTCTCTCCTTCTTCCTAGTACAGTATATAATATTTTTCTACTGCTTTGCGCACACATCTTATAGACATCGATTGTAGGCTATGTATGTATATATGTATGTATGTATGTATGTATGTATGTATGTATGTATGTATGTATGTATGTATGTATGTATGGGTTGGATGTATACAGATTAGAACATATTAAGACACTGGAAAAGATTAAAAAACTAGCTGGGCTCTCAAGTATTTTCATGCGAAAAATTCACCATTAAAATGGGACACACTCACGGACAGGAGAACGCGATTTTTCGATTATGTAGGGGCGCACTGTTCAAAACATACAGAGGCGAGCCTGCCTGGAGCACGGAAATAAAAATAGGTTGCAGCCACCAAATTACTCTTCACCAGGAACGACCACTCATATAAATTGAGGGAAAGAAGAAGAGGACGGACACTGGAAAGTTTTTTTCTCAATCGTACTATCAGGAATGGAATGCTTTACCTGCAGACTTACTAAAGGCTTTACCAACAACCAAAAATGTATTTAAAAATAGGAGGAAGGACTTTACTAATAGACGGTAATTATAGAGGAGTATTTAAAGGGTGTAAATGATATTTTGTTATTGAAGTGTTGTATCAGTGACGAATTATGTTGTGTCAGTGAAGTGTGAAAAAAAAAGTGAAACGCCTGTCAGTGAAGCTTTATAGTTTATAGTGGCAGTGCAAAGTATTTGAACAGTGAAATGTTTTTGAAGTGTTAGTGAAATCAGGATAGAATCAGTGAAATGTGTAAACTTCCAGTGCAGTGAGTGAGTTGACAGCGAAATGAGTGTAATTTGAAAGGTACTTGTGCAGATATGAACATATACTCGTGGGTTTTAGGAGAACTTAGGTTTAAGATACAAATTAGATTTACTTTAAATTTTATTTTAAGTGATCGTGCTTCATTTAATTTATGATGTTCTCTGTTATTATTATTAATATTATTATTATTATTATTATTATTATTATTATTATTATTATTATTTTTATTATTATAAATTATTGTTAGTATTATTTAATAGTATTATTATTAATTGTATTTTTAATTAATAAGTTTATTATTGTCATTATTGAGTGTAATTAGTTACCACTGCCACCGGGTATATACCCATTGCAGTGTGAATAAATAGTTTTAGGCTACAATGTATATATGTATGTATGTATGTATGTATGTATGTATGTAGCCTATGTATGTATGTAGAAATCAACAGGCAAGTAAAAAGCAGATAATCAGAGAATAAGAAGAGTTCTTAAGGATGCAAATGATGGCACTGCAACAGAACTCCATCACTAGACTACAGTTCGTAAAGACAGTTTCATTTAAGTTTCTACCAGTGAAAAGATGAAGGACGTGTCTTCCACCACCAGATGAAAGGCTGAACATTAAAAGACGAAGGTTATAGCTTTACAAACAATATTTTTAACCATAGAGTAATACTATGATACGAGTAATATTGTGATAGTTCTTTTTGAGAATTTTTTACAATTTTACTGAGCGAGAGAAGGACCGGTTTTGTGCAGCAACTTGTCCACGAACATTCCCTTAATAGGTTGACGTAAAAAACCGATCTTCCTCTCGCTCAGTAAAATTGTAAAAAATTCTCAAAAAGAACTATCACAATATTACTCATATCAGATTTTACCAACCTTTACCCTACCTGTAACAAATTTTACACAGCCAATCGATAGCTATAGCCTACTCATATTTAGTAATACATTGGACAAATGTCTCAATTCCAGTACGGGATATGTTGACAAATAGCGCAAGAATTGCTGTATCTGTTTCAATAAATCTTTCAATGCAATTGTGCTTTTTTCTATAAACGGCCCAGAGAAAATCACTTTCTGGACGGCCTCGTAATTGCGATCCAGTGGCCAAAATTTGTATAAGCACTTGTTTTTACATTATTAACATGGTGGAAGAAAAAAAAAAACCTTTTTATCTGCCCCCATGAGAATGTTTGCTTGTAAGTGCATTTGTTTGCGAGCAATCGTGTAGAGAACAGTTTTGGACACCTATATAGGGAAAACATTTGTATATGTGTTTGCGGACATTTGTATAAAAGTGTGGACTAAGCCTGATTCACAAATTTATTATTTATTTATTTATTTATTTATTTATTTATTTATTTATTTATTTATTTATTTATTTATTTATTTATTTATTTATTTATTTATTTATTTATTTATTTATTTATTTATTTATTTATTTATTTAATTTATTTATTTATTTATTTATTATTTTGCTAATAATTATAACATAAAATATAATATATGCAGAACAACTTTAGCTCGCCTCTGAAATTTGTCTTATGTCTACTATGCAATTATAGTAGGCTATATAAATTTAAATTTACAATTTTTAAATTTTTATAATATCCATACATAATTTTTAAATTTAATACTAGACCTATTAGAATTGACAAGATTAGGATATTTAAATATAAATTTGTTATTTATTCTTGGGCCTAAATTACTACTATAATTAAATACTGTAACAGTGTTACATTTTGGTTCAAACAATCTTAAAGAATTCATACCTTTGTTTCATAACTATGAGAATACAATTCAAAATTATTTCCATTTTTATGTATGAATTTTATTAATACAATATAATAAATTTGTCTTACGTTAAGTACATTAAAGTCTAAAAAGAAATTTGAGATGGAAAATCAATAGGTTTATGAAGACATATTTTAATTACTTTCTTCTGTAATAAATAAAGTGGATTAAAATTGGATTTAAATGAGCTACCCCATCCTATAATTCCATACATAATTACCGATGAAATAAAGTTAAATATATTGTGCGTAATAAACTTATTGACAAGTAATTCCTCAATAAAACAAAATAATACATTATTTTACATAATTTATTACAAAGGTAATTAATGTGTTGGTTCCATTTTAAATGATTATCGAAAATTATGCCTAAATACTTAACTTCAGAGGACTCTTTAATAATTATTCCAGAAAGTTATTAATTATTAAATGTCCGATTACAATCGGACATTTACACTGTATAAGACAACAATCAGAATTATGTAATTTAATACTTAATGTAGATGTAGGAGGTTTGTTACATTTTTCAGATAATGAGAATGGAATAATTATGGTTTTATTTTCGTTGATAGAAAGATAATTTATGTCAATTTTTTTTATTAATTTAAGTACATTATTTGAGTTATATGCATCATACCAGGTTTTTCCACCAAAACGTAAAAGTGTGTCATCTGCATAAGAATAGTGAACACCATTGTATTGTTGTAAGTCAATTTTTAATAAGTCATTAATATATATTAAAAATAGAATAGGGCCTAGAACTGTGCCTTGGGGAACACCTATATTAATAATTGAAGGTTCACTTGAATAATTGTCAATTTTTGTTATTTGAATTCTGTCGTTAAGATACGAGTTTATTAAGTTTAAAGCATTACCTTTGATTCCTAATAAGTCTAATTTCTCAATTAAGATATCATGTTTCACTGTATCAAATGCTTTTCTTATGTCCAGGAAAATACCAATACATTTGTTACCTTGATCAAATTCTCTAACAATTTTTTTAGTAACTTGATATACACAACTGTTCTTGTAAAGCAAGACTGTAGCCTAAGATACATGTTTCACTCGTGAATTCTTGGAGTTGGCCTGTATCTCCGTTCGCACGTGAGCTGCTGCATATCCTAAGAGGCACCCAGGTCGCCTGCCCCGATGGGCAATTCCTGGACGGAGTCTAGATGCCACTAATTAGACGCAATCAATGCCCCTAACCGGGGAGGTGTATGATCAGCTGCGATGTCGGAAGTGGTGATGGATGGAGGTGCAGGGCGCGGGAGCTACAGGGTGTGCACAAGACGTTCCTCCGCTTTCGCCAACAGTGGTCAAGACAAGCTGACTGGTGTCGAATATTCTATGACTGTCAAAGGTTTCTTTTCCTTTCATGAAAATGCTTAAACTCTGATATTCGTCAAACCAATGATCGTATTTGAAGATAGAAATTTCGGTCCAACTGAGTAGACTATCTTGAATACACAGATTGTAAATAAACACAGCTTTCTTATCTTAGACTATTATACTAATGTCATTACTTGAGACTCGTTCAGACATGGTTTCTTGTAAATGGTTCTCTTAATCTTTCACAAAATATTTCAATATCCGGTAATTTCATCACTATAGAATTTTGTTATTGTAGGTTTAATTTGTAATTCAGTAAATACAAAAATATTCTTTGTTCTTAACTTCTATGATAAAATGTCTAGCTTTCATTAATCAGGTAATATTGTCGTACTTTAATTTTTATTGTAATTGTAATTGTAAATTTAATATTAATTGTAATTTTATTGTTCATATTATAGTTGTAATCCCCTGGTAGAGGGGCAAGGAAGGCCTGACGGCCTTATCTCTACCAAGTTAAATAAATACAGTAAATACTAAATACTAAATTACCAGAGCTAGGAAGCTGGTACCATTACCGTTAAGTTGTGTGAGCTTGGACTATTTCTCTATCGAATGAAAAGTAGTAGTGCAGCTCTATGATCAATGAACCAGAACGACAAACATGTACAACCGGGTGGTAACCAAATATGTGCTCCAATCGTCCACAGCCTTAGAATAAGAAAATAATAAACGAATGATATAAAAAAAAATAATTTGTAATTATAAACTTTGCAACTCTCAAACTACAATAATTTACCCAAACATATGAAAATAACAAAGTATTCAATTATGATTCTACCCTCATAACAAATAACAATAAACCTTTTTATTTTATCAAAAGAAATGCTCCTTTTATATTCAGAAAAAAAACAATAGGCCTATTAGTACTCTGAAAATATTCGTTCTATGTCACAAGACGTTATTGGAGCAAATGTTAAATATGAAATCAGGGTGTGAATTAACGAGAGAATGGGAGAGTTTTCTCCCCTATTGGAAAGTTATCCCCCTCTCATAAATTCATATTAACATCCTTGCCAGGGATAACTTCTATCCCCCCCTCACAATAGTAATATACGTTACAAGAGCGGTATGTTGACGTTTTCATGTTTGAGGAAAAGATTGAAAAAGCGAAACGTAGTTGAGCTTTTTTAATTTCCGAGAACATGAAAACAAACATACCGCTCGTGTATCGTACATTATTTTGTGCGAAGATCGTTTATTACATACCTGAAAGACGAATTTCTAATTAGTTGCAATGAAATCTCCATGTTGGTTTCTGTTTAATGACGGCAACTTCGGAAAACCAAAATATCTTTCTTCAACATTGTTGCTATAAAATGTTTTATGTGTTTACTATACTCCAGCAGGCCGTGATATACGTCTGTCTTCCCCCAGTCTATAAATGCGAACTTAAAACAAACGGTAAGTTTATGCAATGATTTATTTTTCATTTTAATATTTTAACAATATTATTTATATAACATATTGCAGTAATAACATCGGCATCTGGAATCTTGTTGATTTTTTCACGGCTTCCTTAATGTTACTTGTATCAGGAATGCAATAAGTTTCGTGGAGTAGTAGACTTTACTTAATTTTTGCAAATATTTAAAAACAATAATTAACATTGCAATTTAGGTGAAATTGCAGTGGTAAGTTTCCAATTTATAATTATTATTATGTTAAACGTCTCTAAAAATAATATGTTAAAAGAATAAAGCAGTAACATGAATGTTGCGCTTAAGGGGTAAGAAGAGGGAAATTGTTATGTGTGTTACGTTGGGAATACTGAATGTGGTATTTCACACTTACCGCGTATTGGTTCTGTGCGGAAAACAAGCAAATACGCATGATCTCGCATAAAATATTGTTTTAATATGAGTAACTTATTCTTTATAAAGTATAAAGTAAGAAAAAAATAATATTAATGCATTATCACAGTCTAGTATATACAGTCACGAAGCTTGAGTTTATGAGGGTACTAGGAACAATAGACTGTGAATGTACTATTTCGCATTGTCTGTAATGAGGTGATAGTAGCGATCCTAGTGGTTAGAAACTGTCTATGGATGCATATTTACTACGTATTGAGCTTCGTGACTGTATATACTACACTGTGGTATTATCATCACCGGCAAGCTGACAAAAATCAATAACTTAGGAATTGCACATTTTATTTTAAGCTGCTCATGGATATAATTATTATTATGATCAAGATTCAAGACAAGCAACTCAGTGCGACCAAGCGTTGAGCCGTATTGAATGAGGATAATAATTTTGTGCGAAATCGTGCGTATTTGCTTGGTTTCCGCACAAAACCAATCCGCGGAAAGTCTAAAATTCCACATTCATTAGGCCTATTCCCAGCCTAACACACACAACAATTTCCCTCTTCTTACCGCTTAAGCGCCATATTCATTTTACTGCTTTAGGCTTTTAACATATTATTTTTAGAGACGTTCAATATATAAACAATTATAAATTGGAAACTTACCACTGCAATTTCATCTAAATTGCACTGTTAATTATTGTTTTTAAATATTTTCAAAAATTAAGTAAACTCTACAACTCCACTAAAGTTACTGCATTCGTGATGCAAGTAACATTAAGGAAGCCGTGAAAAAATCAACACGATTCCAGACTCATCATAGACTGGGGGAAAAAAAAGACAGACGTATATCATGGCCTGCTTGAGTATAGTAAACACAGAAAACATTTTAAAGCAACAATGTTAAGATAGATATTTTTGTTTTGCAAATTTTCCGTCATTGAATAGAAACCAAGATGGAGATTCCATTGCAACTAATTAGAAATTCCTCTTTCAGATACCTATGTAATAAACGATCTTCGCACAAAATAATGTACGATACACGAGCGGTATGTTTTCTTTCAATTCTCGGAAATTAAAACTTCAACATACCGCTCTTGTAACGCATATTACTATTATGTATGGTGTTCTCTATCTAGGATTCTATCCTCCACTCATCAGAAATCTTAATTCGCAGATTAGGAGAACGTGTATTTCCGAAAAAATTTCCGAGTTCAATCGCAGAAAAGTACCGTTAGGTTATGCAAACAAGGTTACTGTGAACAAATTCGATCTCAGTTTTGTTTCCACTGTTGCTCCATCATCTACGTATCAACATTTTATCGCTCTTGCACAACCTTCGCCGTTGGAAAGGGACTTTAAATAAGAAATTACAGTCACAATTACAAAACTAATTGGCTTTAAATTGACATGAAGTTTAATTAATATCCAAGTAAAAGTGTTTACGTCTTTCGTATATGGATACTAATTAATAAAGTAATTAAATATCAGTTGTTAATTTTTTTACTTTGGGCAATATATTGCGGCTATTACAGAACATTAATTATTCATTACATCACATTCATTTATACGCTAAGACGTTTGTAATAACTTGTCATGTATGTTATACAGTTGCTACACCGTAAACATTGATCTTAAGGATTTAGAAATCTTAATTTTCTTCGTACGGAAAATATGATATTTTAATGAAATTCATACCAAATTATATGAGCCGATCTTCCTATTTTTCTTTCATTAACTTTTAAAAGAATATCGTTATTACATTTCTTGGCTCTATGTCAGTAACTGCTCGTACTAAACGGTTAGAGAGACCCCGCCCTGTGAGAGAGTCTTATGTTGGTAAAAATCCTAAAATGCAGAGTGAGTCAAACCTAAGGGACCGGCACTCCTACCGTCTCCCGGCATTGCAGTATAGGAAGCAGATCACCAGCTCTTGCGGATAACGTGCTTTCCGTCTCACGACACTACAGTCTGGAACATGATCTTTCTCATAACTAGTTTATTTATTTATTTATTTATTTATTTATTTACTTATTTACATTACCATGTATATTTGGCCATTGATGATTCTATTGGGTTTGCATTTCTTGAATTTTTTAAACGATTCCTGTCTTTCTAAATTATTCTGTAGTGCTTTTATTCTGGATCTTTATGGTCACCCTCATTGAGGGTAGATTATTTTGTTTTAAAATATATACATATATATTTATTTACATTACCATTTATATTTATAATTCATAATTATAATTTATAATTAGATTTATTTTAAAAGTTATTTTAAGTGACCATACTTCATTTAATTCAGGATGCTCCTTGTTATTATTATTATTATTATTATTATTATTATTATTATTTTATTATTATTATTATTAATTATTGTTTTTATTAGTTGTGTTTATTATTGTCATTATTGAGTGTAATTATTTACCACTGGTATACACCCATTTGCAGTGTGAATAAATACATACATACATATTTTGGCCATTGATGATTCTATTGGGTTTGCATTTCTCTGAATTTTTTACTAAACGATTCCTGTGTTTCTAAATTATTCTGTAGTGCTTTTATTCTCGATCTTTATGGTCACCCTCATTGAGGGCAGATTATTTTGTTTAAGAAATATATATATTTATTTACATTACCATTTATATTTTGGCCATTGATGATTCTATTGGGTTTGCATTTCTCTGAATTTTTTACTAAACAATTCCTGTCTTTCTAAATTATTCTGTAGTGCTTTTATTCTGGACCTTTATGGTCACCCTCATTGAGGGCAGATTATTTTGTTAAAAAAATATATATTTATTTATTTGTTTACTTATTTATTATGCTAACAATTGTAACATAAAATATAATATGAACAGAAAAACTTTAGCTCGTCCCTGAAAGAGTAGAACTCGTCTACCTTATTCACTGATGAAGCAACGTTCACAAATCATGTGTAAGTCAACCTTAGGAACATGCACTTTGCTGGTAGTGATGGTACTTTCAGAGATTGAGATGGTGTTTATTATTATTATTATTATTATTATTATTATTATTATTATTATTCATAGTTTTCTGACTAACAGCATGTCCTTCACTGCAAACCAAGCATTCTCAAATCTTTCTTCTTTTCTGCCTTCCTCTTAGTCTCCGTATACGAGCCATATGTCTTAATATCTCCTATCATCTGATATCTACTTCTGCCCCTAACTTTTCTCAGTTTCCTACTTCTTCCAGTGCATCCTTCAGTAGGCAGTTTCTTCTTAGCTAACGATCCAATTAATTTCTTTTTACCTTCTTATGCAGTTTGAGCATTATTCTTTTTCGCCCACTCTTTCAAGCATAGATTCATTTCTTACTCGTATTTTGTCTGTCCATTTCACACGCTCTATTCTTCTCCATATTCAAATTTCAAATGCTTTCGGGTGCAGTCGTTTCTCTTCATTCTTCGTAATGTCCATTTTTTGTCCCATACAATGCCACTCTCCACAAAAAACATTCCACTAGCCTCTTAGAGCTTTTCCCTAAAGTTCCGCAGGGGTTATGCTCCTTTTTCTATTAAAAGCTTCCTTTTTCATTGCTATTCTTGCCTGGCAGCAGCTCATGTTACTACTTAAAGTACACCCCAGGTATTTGAAGCTGTCCACTTGTTATATTGTCTCATCTCGAATTCGCACGTTTACCTTCTTTATTTTTTTCCAATAACTATGGTCTTAGTCTTGTTTGAATTTATCTTCATCTCATACTACTTACAGCTGTCGTTTAGCTCCAGTATAGTCTATATCCAGATAGTATCGTCCCTCTTCTGCTAACAACGTCGTTCGCCGTTCTGGTAAGCAGTGCTGAATTGTAGAAATGGTGAGACACAATATGATGATGATAGTAGTTATATATTTTACTTTTGTTCCGAATGTAACTTCCTCATATTGTCTTAAGTAGTGAGCTTTCGTAACGCTCATACAATATAAATTCCAAACTTTGTTATTCCTAGGGGATGTCTGGTTTTCACTAAAAAAAATTGAGGATCCTACTGACCATGAATTCAAACCTATAAGTAGGCCTACTGTACACGAAGAGATTATTAAATTACTGTACACTTAAGGCCCATTCACAATGAAAATTAAGCATAACCGTAACATAAACACATAAGTTTGCGCCCAAGCTTCCAAATGGGGTCATTCAGCTGATACGAGTGCTCACTCCCATTGAAGAGGCTTATACACGCAGACATTACAGCATCCTTATTGCCTTAGACGCCAAGAGAGCCTTTGACACAGTTTGGATAGACGCCCTAAAATATAAACTCACATCCTTAAACCTGCCACACGAAATCACACGTTGGCTCTCCAGCTTCATATCGAACCGAACAGGACAGGTGAGACTCGGAAGGAACGAACTTTCTCGGACCTTCCGAATAGAAGCTGGAGTCCCCCAAGGCAGTGTCATATCTCCCACTCTGTTTAACATCTATGTGGCAGATATTCCCCTCCCTAATAACCCGCTAGTAGGACTGGCACAATATGCAGACGACGTCGCATATTGGGCAACATACCCCCGACTCCCCTCGGCTAGGAAGTTACTAAACGCAACACTCAGGCAGTATCTAAGTTGGACCAACACGTGGCGGATCACAGTCAACACAGACAAAACACAGATATGCGTCTTCCGCCCAAAACTCCGGACTCGGGTCCTCCAGAACAACCCAATCACAATAGCCAACACTCAACTTCCACTCCAACGAAATCTCATATATCTAGGAATACCCCTCACCTCCAAACTCTTCTGGACCGAAGTAGCTAAAGAAACCTGGAGGAAATATAACGCAGCCACCAGAGCAATAAGCTACCTAAGTGGCATCAATCGACCCGGTTGTATAACCGAAACACTCCTCCACCTATACAAAGCATTGGTTAGATCCCTATGCATACATCCCTCCATTTTCCTCGCACAAGCCCTTCCAACAACCCAATTGAAATTTGAAGCACGCGAAAGAAGAATTCTCCGCCAAATCTTCCATCTGCACAGACGCACCAGAAATAACACAGTTTACACTACGACAAAAACAAAGCCAATCTTCACACATCTAAACAACATAAACAGGAAATACATACATTCGACAGTAAATCGCGTATATACACAACACATCTTCGCATATCCCCCGAACACAAACAGAACAACACTGGAGAAACTCCTCTACAACTACCACCAGCCCCCACCACCAAACTAAAACACACAAACAAAACCGCAATCACTGTTGGAAATTTGAATACTGTCTGAGAGGACACACGACAGCAACAGAGAGGCAGATCAATAAAATAACACCACACCATGGAAGTCTCCATAACGATTCAGACGCTTCTGCCACCGGAAGGGGAAACTTAAAAAAAAAGTATGTATATGCCCAAGAGAGGTCTTTAACTGCAAACCCAGCATTTCCCTTTCTTGCTTTCCCCTTAATCTCCCCATATAATACTTTAATGCTGTCTATCAACTGATATCTTTTACCCCGAACTCTTGTCCCGTTCACCATTCCTTAAGCATCCCAAATTAACAAATTAGGCCTACACCAAAAAATTAAAACAAAAAAAAAATCAAGTAAAAAATGAAATAAAATAAAATAAATAAAAAGCCAATCACCGCACTCACACACCTACTGGCACTTAAGCCAGAAATAGTGTATAAGTATGTAAATATATATTTATTGTTATTTATGTACAATGGCTGGAGAGGGCATCCTGCGCGTATAAGACCCTAAAACGGCCTCTGGCTCAAAGCCAGTAAAGTGAATAAACATCAACATCACAATGATTCACATAAGCATTGACATCAGTGGCGGCTCCTGCATATTTCTTAAGAGGAGGAAAGAAGTTAACAGCGCAAAATGACACCTTCTTGAGAGAAACAAGCTACAAATTAGCCTACATGCATACATGTAAGACCAGGTGGTGTTAGGGTTGGCCTTCCCTTTTGTATAGCAATAATCTGTTTTTGTAAACTGAGTTTCCTAAATTGTCCAAAATATAACATGTTTTCACTTCCATTCATTGTTGAATAATTGCACAAATTAACAATTACAAGGAAATTCACAACCTCGCAGCATTTTTCACGCACACTACAGCATCACACGTGTTGGAAGAGACCAGCTACTAACACGTAACCGGAACCGTTTTACGGAAATGGGAATGAGAAATAATCTGTTAGGAAAGCGAGAACACTGCATCCACCCACGTGGTCTGTGTTGCCACATGTACATTTTACGCGTTCAGTATCACATGCTTTTGAAGAATATCAGTTCTTGTAAAGTCATACTGCCATTATTGTTCAAAGTTGCCGGTGCCCAATTTTTTATGTTAAAAATAATGTAGTTTGGAGTACTTACTTACTTTCAATTTCAAATATATTTGTACAAAACTGACAACTTGGCTGTTGCCCTGTCTAGTACACAATGAATGGAAGTGAATTTCAGGGGCCAAAAAGATCTGCGATACTAAAGTAGAACTACTTCCTCTTTGTTTCATATAAACACGACTTTAACTTTCAAATGTCTTTGAAAGTTTCAAACCATGAATAGTAGCCTATATAAAGTGCAATGAATAACATTTTTGATTTATAATTTAAAAAAACCGTTTATATGGTGTATTTCATAGCGTTGCGTTAAAACTATTTTATTGTGCCTCCTCCTAGTTGTGTTATAGTCTGGTTGAATGCAGCATCATTAGATGGCAGCGGTAGCGAGCTTGCTGCAAGACCAGTCGGTTTCTATTTCCCGCCCATGCGCTGATTCAGAGGAGGATCTCCTCCCTCTCCGTTCATTTACTTGCTTTAAAACTCTGCTTCTTTCTCTGGCCGCTAGCGCGCTGTTGTCTATGTGTGTTAACTGCAGTAAAGGAGGACTGGATTGGCTTTCCTCCACATAAACAATCTCGCATCTTTCTCACAGTTTTCTAGCAGCACATGAGTGCGCGTGGTTTAAAACTCGATCAACCGAGGTTTTCTTATAGCTGTGAACTTAAAAATTATCGAATCTTCCTCGAATTTTAAGGCATATATTTCATTTGATATTTACTTTCAAAAGAAGAAAAATGTGAGGATAACGTTCCTCCCTTCCCTCCCCCGAGGAACCGCCATTTATTGACATAGACATAACCGTTAGACGTTAACATGAAAGTTTGCAAACTCCAAACTTTCATGCTTATGCTTACATGGTTTGCAAACAGAACAAAATCGTGGAGCGCTGAAGTATACGACAGAATATGAGGAAATGGCGTCGTTATGTTTCCATGGTTACCAAGTATGTTTGCTGTTATGTTTATGTCCCCATCGTGAATGATCTTGATTTTACCGTAACGTTTATATTCTTGAGTTAACGCTTACGTTATGTTTAATTTTCATTGTGAATGGGCCTTTATACTTCTTATGAATACCGCAATTATTTTATTTATTCTATGAATTAGTAACCTCCCATTATGCTGGTCACATAAAGATTCAGTTCCTAATATCGCATGCCTGTCTAGTGTCACTCCAAAATTTTCGGAGTTCTACAAGCCCTAACTCAAATCTTTGAAAGAAATGATAATGATTGTGATTATGATAATGACGACGACGTATTTTGTTTATTCTGTAGTCTTCTTTCAAGTGAGCGAGCGGAGAAGGTGTTTACTGTTCAGAACAGAGTGTAAATTGGGAGTGTCATAGTTCTAAAAAGATGTAGTTAGCAGGAGGTAGGAAAACATAATAAAACGAGTCGGTAGGAACTTGTGATAGTTACAAAAAAGTCAGGAGAACCGGTTGTGAAAAGTAGCTAACAGCACTGTTTCACACCTCCTCCTGTTTATACTTGGAGAGAGGGGTACTATCGTCATACAGAACTGATCTGCACAATGACGAGAAACAAGTCATAGAAAATGATAACTATAACCATCATGTCCTTTAAGGACATGCTTCTTGATATCGGTGTTTATTATCCATAAATATATTTACTATTATCATTATTATTACTAGTAATAATTTTATGAAGTTTGTTTTTTTAGCCTAATTCCTAGCTATACCTCTAAACAATAAATAATACATAAAGAAATGATTACGGCGAGTTGCACTTTATCTAATAATAATAATAATAATAATAATAATAATAATAATAATAATTTATTTAATTTATTGGCAGAGTTAAGGCCATACGGCCTTCTTTAACACTCAACCAGGAGTAAAACTGCGTTACAAAAACACTACAAATTTACAAAGTACACTACAATTTTACACACAAAACTGAATAAGATAATAATAATAAAATGAAAACAACAAGTAAGTAGAAATCAGACATAATATATAACATACAGAATGAAAGGAAAAAGCATAATAAAATGTGAACAGCAGGTCAAAATAAATGAGACATACGAGTACAAAGTATAAAAATAAGACAATTATTGATAATAATAATAATAATAATAATAATAAAATAATAATAATAATAACAATAATAATAATAATAATGATAATAGTAGTAATAAAATAGTGCAGTAGAAAGCTTACAATGAATACAATATTTTTAAGTACACACAGTAAGGAAAATTATGATATATATAGAGTGAACCGTCCACACCTGTGGAGTAACGGTCAGCGCGTCTGGCTGCGAAACCAGGTGGCCCGGGTTCGAATCCCGGTCGGGGCAAGTTACCTGGTTGAGGTTTTTTCCGGGGTTTTCCCTCAACCCAATACGAGCAAATGCTGGGTAACTTTCGGTGCTGGACCCCGGACTCATTTCACCGGCATTATCACCTTCATCTCATTCAGACGCTAAATAACCTAGATGTTGATATAGCGTCGTAAAATAACCTAATAAAAAATAGAGTGAACCGTAAGTAATGTCAATAATTTCAGGGGTTATTCTTTGCAATATTTCAAACAAAAAAGTTGAATACGATTTTGCTCCTTTTTACTTCCTTTCCGAGATAAAAATTATTTTATATTAAATATTTCATAGCATGTTTTAGGAAAGCCAAATCCGTTGCCCTGGTGATTAGTCTTCGAATTAGTATTACTACCAACAAAAATTGTAACAAATACAAAAGTCTATTCGTTACGTACAAGTTGAAACTGAAGTGTGAAATGAGAACGATACAAAATAATTTTCTTCGAGTTCTCTTGCCTTACCTCTGTTCTGAACACCTGGCAGGCAAGAGAAATAGGGTGGAACCAACGGTCGGTTTAAGTTTGACAGAGGTGTTCTGATGGTCCTATTGTTTGTAAATGTGAATGCAATTTTCAGAGAAATGTGTAAGTAAACCTTATAAACCGATGTCTGTTTTTAACAAGTCTACGTGTCTGCTGGAATACTGAAGAGTCATGAGTAAGGGCGGGTACTAACAACTTTGTATTTATCTGTACTTATTTATTTTACAGTAATTTTGTGCCACAATATTTGTGAAAATTACAACGTCGAACCTACGCGATAAAAAACTGAATAGGTGTTCTTTAAATATTTATCTTACCATTTTGTTGAACTGTATGGACTCATGTTCTTTACTTAGTTTTGCTGCAAAAAGAAAGTCTTATTGATGTTAGCAATTACTTCGCACAATGAACAGTATCAAAAGCGAATCGTATACTAACGAAACATATTTTGACGTACAAAATACGGAAATTGAAATTCTGGTCACCGAAACTCTCGACATTGTACCACCTATCACTGCTATTTTGTCATCCGGTGTTTTGGTCACTTAGACTTTTTGGTCACCCGATATTTTGGTCACCAGTACACATTTCCTCAAAAATAATAATTTATTTTGACAAGTAAAATAGCTATCCATTACAGGCTATTGCAGCACTGTGAGCTGCAATCTCTTGATTTTTTTTTATCTTGTTCCAAGTTGAAATGCAATAGCCATCTATTTCAGTCTACAGTTGTCTCATATTGATCATCAATATCTTCCATGGAGTTCGGGAGGAAAATTTTGTCTTCGTACTTTTCAGACTGGACAGAATCCTTCCCCAGTTATGATCATGACTTGCATTTTCAGAAGGGCCTTCAATTATAGATGTTTTATCTGGAGCTACGGTTATTGCAGCGTTGCATCTTCTGTGCTAGGCGCATCTCCAAACAACACCGGAATCTCAAACTTTGTCTGGTATACATATACCCTTGATGTATTACATAGTTTCTCAAAGCCCCCAATACTTCGAGCGAATCGAAATTCCCCTTCGTGAGCTCCATCAATAAAATAAACTTGATAATAGCAAAAATAAATAAGAATGTCACCTTACACTCAAAATTTTTTTCAAATGCTTATATGCATAACCACGGAAATAACCTTACAATGACATTTAAATCTCATTATAATTATATGCGTAACGACGGAAAAACCTTACAATGACATTTAAATCTCATTATAATTAGATGCGTAACCACTGAAACAATCTTACAATGACAGTTAAAATTTCATTATACTTATATGCGTAACCACGGAAACACCCTTATAATGACAGTTAAATCTCATTATACTTAACTTGTATGCGTAACCACGGAAACAATCTTACAATGGCATTTAAATCTCATTATATTTATATGCGTAACCACGGAAACAACCTTACAATGACATTTAAATCTCATTATATTTATATGCGTATCCACGGTAACAACCTTATAATGACAGTTAAATCTCATTATACTTAACTTATATGCTTAACCACGGAAACAACCTTACAATGGCATTTAAATCTCATTATGTGTATATGCGTAACCACGGAAACAACCTTACAATGACATTTAAATCTCATTATGTGTATATGCGTAACCACGGAAACAACCTTACAATGGCATTTAAATCTCATTATGTGTATATGCGTAACCACGGAAACAACCTTACAATGGCATTTAAATCTCATTATGTGTATATGCGTAACCACGGAAACAACCTTACAATGACAGTAAAATTTCATTATACTTATATGCGTAACCACGGAAACAGCCTTATAATGACAGTTAAATCTCATTATACTTAACTTATATGCTTAACCACGGAAACAACCTTGCAATGACATTTAAATCTCATTATATTTATATGCGTAACCACGGAAACAACCTTACAATGATATTTAAATCTCATTATATTTATATGCGTATCCACGGAAACAACCTTATAATGACAGTTAAATTTCATTATACATATATGCATAACCACGGAAACAACCTTACAATGGCATTTAAATCTCATTATACTTATATGCATAACCACGGAAACAACCTTACAATGGCATTTAAATCTCATTATACTTATATGCATAACCACGGAAACAACCTTACAATGGCATTTAAATCTCATTATATTTATATGCGTAACCACGGAAACAACCTCACAATGACAGTTAAATTTCATTATACTTTTATGCGTAACCAAGGAAACAACCTTACAATGACAGTTAAATTTCATTATACTTATATGCTTAACCACGGAAACAGCCTTATAATGACAGTTAAATTCATTATACTTACTTATATGCGAAACAACCTTAACATTTAAATCTCATTATATTTATATGCGTAACCACGGAAACAACCTTACAATGACATTTAAATCTCATTATATTTATACGCGTATCCACGGAAACAACCTTATAATGACAGTTAAATTTCATTACACTTATATGCGTAACCACAGAAACAACCTTACAATGACATTTAAATCATTATATTTATACGCGTATTCACGGAAACAACCTTATAATGACAGTTAAATTTCATTATACTTATATGCGTAACCACGGAAACAACCTTACAATGACATTTAAATCTCATTATATTTATAGGCTACGTGTAACCACGAAAACAACCTTATAATGACAATTAAATTTCATTATAAGTTACTTACACTAAATTCCATTACACTTAGGCCTACATACGTAACCACGGAAACAATCTTACAATGACAATTAAATTTCATTATACTTATATGCGTAACCACGGAAACAACCTTACAATGACAATTAAATTTCATTATACTTATAGTCTATGCGTAACCACGGAAACAACCTTACAATGACATTTAAATCTTAGTAATTTTTTTCAATAAAATATTAATAAATTATTAAATGTAATCGGTGACGAGAACACTAGTGACTAAAATGTAATCGGTGGCCAGAACACCAGTGACTAAAATGTAATCGGTGGCCAGAACACCAGTGACTATAATGTAATCGGTGGCCAGAACACCAGTGACTAAAATGTAATCGGTGGCCAGAACACCAGTGACTAAAATGTAATCGATGGCCAGAACACCAGTGACTAAAATGTAATCGGTGGCCAGAACACCAGTGACTAAAATGTAATCGGTGGCCAGAACACCAGTGACTAAAATGTAATCGGTGGCCAGAACAGCAGTGACTAAAATGTAATCGGTGGCCAGAACAGCAGTGACTAAAATGTAATCGGTGGCCAGAACAGCAGTGACTAAAATGTAATCGGTGGCCAGAACAGCAGTGACTAAAATGTAATCGGTGGCCAGAATAGCAGTGACTAAAATGTAATCGGTGGCCAGAACAGCAGTGACTAAAATGTAATCGGTGGCCAGAACACCAGTGACTAAAATGTAATCGGTGACAAGAAGGTTAATGACGACATATCCGGTGACGAGAATTCCTAGACCCACAAAATACCTTTCCCCGTACCGAGTGTGGGGCACCCATTCTGGGAACCGTGGTGAAAAAAAATGGAAGAATTTCAAATGTTTGCTTTCATAACAATATGAGCCACAGCCGAATGCTAATGTTGTTAGTAGTTAGGCCCTGAACCAATGTAACTTACGCCCAGTCAATTCATATCCCGCCACGCTACGGGCATGGGAGCGCCAAAGATGCATATAAAAATTAGGTGTGCCATGCGGTATCTCTCAGCAATATCTTTGCATTGAGAGTAGCTAAAGGCCTGTGCGGCCACTCGTTTGATTTGTAATTACGAGTTCTGTAATGTTAAAGAGGTAATAGATACGAATGTTACACTTTGAGTGAACCATAGTAAAAATTTTGTTTTGTGCTGGGACTAATTTCGAAATGTCGCTTCATTCGCTCGCGAGATAAAATTGCATATAGCCTAAGTTATACATTAAACAAGAACCTTTCAATATCAATTTCGGAAATAGATATAAAAAATTTCGGAATATATTAACAAGTGTAATAAAAAGTTCAAAATTAAATATTATTCTAAAAAAATTTGTAACTGATACAAACGATTCGCCATGTATTGTGGGTACCTATCACCACGGCATGGCGCGTCCTTAGGTTGCGAATAGATACGGCCTCTAGATAATGGGGGTAGCTACGAATATATTGAATAAGCAGTCGTGGACAACCGACAAGGAGTGGTCCTCCAGCTTGGGGGTTGGACGGAGGGCTAACAACCCATCACCGTAAAAAAACAGCTTGTTACCAAACCACACAATAAACAGATTAAGGGTGTTTGAGAATAAAGTTCTTAGGAAAATATTTGGGGCTAAGAGGGATGAAGTTAAAGAAGAATGGAGAAAATTACACATGCAGAACTGCAAGCACGCATTGTATTCTTCACCTGACATAATTACGAACATTAAATCCAGACGTTTGAGATGGCAGGGCATGTAGCACGTATGGACGAATCCAGAAATGCATATAAAGTGTTAGTTGGGAGACCGGAGGGGAAAAAGACCTTTGGGGAGGCCAAGACGTAGATGGGAGGATAATATTAAAATAGATTTGAGGGAGGTGGGATATGACGATAGAGACTCGATTAATCTTGCAAGAATAGGGACCAATGGCGGGCTTATGTGAGGGCGGCAATGAACCTCCGGGTTCCTTAAAAGTCATAAGTAGGGTCTAAGTAAGTAAGAAATAATCCTAAAATGTTTCGGAATCCGTTAAAGAAGCAGAAAATATTGAATTGAATGAAAAATACTCCATGAAAGAAATTTACTCAAAAATGGTTTATTTTGCAAGAATAAAAATATAATTGCTAGTGAATTTAATACTTATTTCTCAAATATTGGCACTGATATTGTATCCTCTGTAAGTACGGGGAACGATACTAGTTTTCTTAATAACATAACTTCTTCTGCTCAATCTTCAATTAGATTATGTATCTGATGCCGGTAACGGAGGATGAATTGGTAAATGTTAGTAAACATTAAAAAATAATGCAGCACCTGGTACAGACAAGATAACTAAAATGCTCAAAATTCATTAATCTAAATATATCCATTATGGAGTAATAATTTTTTTCTATATAAAATGTGATTTTTAGTAAGTTTTCATAACAAAAAAATTGTTACACAATCCACAGTTTGAAAGCTAGGGAGATTGAGTTTGCAGTAAAAAAAAAAAAAAGTTAATTTTTCACAGGTATTTAGTCCTTGTAGGCCTATAAGGACAGGAGTCAAACATCTCTTTTGAAGGGATGTCCTTAAACTTCTGGCAAAACCTGTATGTAAGTAAATGTAGAGTATTATTTGGTATTTTAATTGAACAGTCGGACCTCCAAAATGCTTTAAGTCCATTTTTATGAAAGAAGTGGGCTAGTTGTTTTATCTACCGGTCTACGAACTGAGTGAGTTTTCAAGTGACATGCGTAATAACTCAACCTTTTAGATAAGGATTGGCGTTGTTTTGGAAGAAAACAAACTTAAAATATAACCTAATGATACTGGTCTCAAACCTATGTATATATCATAAAAATGGCCAAATGGACTGAGAAAGTTTTGGGATCACACTCTTCCATTGTTTGTGTGAGTCTAATAACAGTAAAGTTATGTTTAATGCGTGATTTCACTGTAGAAAGGAACTCCTTCCTCATATTTCGTTACTTATTTCTTTCCGCCGGGATTAAATCTATGTTACATGATTTGAAGCTTGTTTTCAGAATGTACGTATTTATGGATATAGGCTAATAGCGATTCTCCAATCTCAAATTATTCTGTCACTTAGAATTTTTGTTTTATTGTTAGAATCGTTTTTCTTTCGTTTTTTCAAACGCGATAAAATGCATAAAACTAGCTACAACTGCAGTCCACAAAGACAGGACGAAAACAACAAAACGGAGAAATCTCAACTTTCGAGAGACGGAGCTATCAACTATTTTTAGGTTTATGGTCTACTTACAACAGTGGGTGCAATGGTTGAATAGAGTTACAAAGTAACGGAAATAGAAATTTATCGTGAACTGAATTTAGACTGCGCTTTATTGTGCCATAAGAATCACTAAATGCACTTAATGAAAACAGAGAAACAAAATAAAACATGATTCTACATTAATATTCTTTTAAAATAATAATAATAATAATAATAATAATAATAATAATAATAATAATAATAATAATAATAATAATAATAATAATAATAGGCATAATAATAGTAATAATAATAATAATAATGTTATCATGTCAAGATAAACTATAAATTACTTTTCATATAGGCCTATTCCAGTTAAATTATTAACAGAAAAAAAGTAATTAATATAAAAATTATAAATTGAAAGTGATAAGTGAATCCTTGTAGAATTAAAATGTATGCTTCTGGGTGTTCAAAGAATCAAAATAAATGTGGATATAGAAATTATTATTATTATTATTATTATTATTATTATTATTATTATTATTATTATTATTATTATTATTATTATTTTAAAGTTAATAATAGTATACTCTTGGTTGGCACTTCCGAAGAAGCAAAAGCTTGTGGCCGGGAATGGAGTTTACATTAAATAAATGAAAAAGTAATGTTACACTCTCAAGCCTACACTAAAATAATTATTTAATTAATCAAGTATAAGTAAGCAAACGTAAAGTGAAAAATACCAAAATAATAATACAGGAAATAATAAATACAAAAATGCAATGAAATTATATCAGATAATAGACAGAAGAGTAGGCTAACGAGAAACCCCAAGGGGCGATGGCCTCTTTAAACAATAATAAAGTAAAATGAAAAAGTATTAAATAATACAATTGTAAAATAAATACAAAATCTTATGTAATAGGCCTAATATAATGAAGTAATAATCATTTATAATTCGTTATGTAAGTTAAATGTATTAATAATACGTCATTCATTTCTTGAACTACGTTCGCATTCTAACAAGTAAGTTAAAAGAAGAACGCCTTCACAACCCACGAACCAAATTACCCACGCAAGGATATTCATTCATTCATAGTGTTCTGCCCAAGTGTAGGTCTTTCACTGCAAACCCAACATTCTCCAGTCTTTCCTATTTTCTGCCTTCCTCTTAGTCTCCGCCTATGATCCATATATCTTAATGTCGTCTATCATCTGGTATCTTCTTCTGCCCCGAACTCTTCTTCCGTTCACCATTCCTTCCACTGCATCCTTCAGAAGGCTGTTTCTTCTCAACCAGTGATCCAACCAATTCCTTTTCCTCTTCCTGATTAGCTTCAGCATCATTCTTTCTTCAACCACTCTTTCCAACACAGCTTCGTTTCTTATTCTGTCTGTCCATTTCACACGCTCCATAGCCTATTATCCACATTTCAATTGCTTCTAGTCGCTTCTCTTCACTTCGTCGTAATTAATGCATTTATTATTAATTTATTATTATTATTATTATTATTATTATTATTATTATTATTATTGTTATATATGGCATATGTTTTTCTGAGCAATTACCTATAGAAGAAAGATATATCATAAGGCCTTAAAATCAATAAATACCGGTAGTAAGTTGAAAGATAGTATTTATATTGTGGGGTATGTTTATGAATGTAGCCTACAATATGGGACTGAGCGCACCGGCCCTGACCGGAGGGGTACTTCATAGAGGAAGCTGGGATTGGGGATGTAGTGGAACTGATACGAGGTGGTGACAGACTAGAGGTCTGACCATTCAGCTACTGCAGGGGTTAATACAGGTACAGTAGAGTGATTCCTTAAAGAAAACAATATAGCCTAGCTTAATAGACCTATTTTCTCATTATAAACATCTTTTAAACTACGTAGGCCCTAATGCCGAATAATTTTTGTTACTTTCAGTTTATGTATTTTTACAATTATTACAACAAAAAATAAGGAAAAACTAACAAATTAAATTAGCCTACTTCAAGGTATACTCAAACAATCCACCATCTGCAGAAAATATCTATGTCTTTCACATCTCGCAAAGAGTTTTTCGCTTAGTAGGTCTACAATTTAAAGAATAAAAATCGTTTCTCTTGTGGAACAATAAAAATAGGCCTAATCAATCAGGGTTTCATTATTTAAGATTATAAAAATGGTAGACGTATTAAGGACTTTTGGGAAAAGATCTAAGGAAGAGACTATTTTTTATGAAGTGTTTTGTGTGGAGTGTGACGTTCTATGGGTCCAAATA
The DNA here is from genome assembly GCA_025594305.2 of Periplaneta americana. Lineage (NCBI taxonomy): Eukaryota > Metazoa > Arthropoda > Insecta > Blattodea > Blattidae > Periplaneta > Periplaneta americana. Next base: position 82,575,051 of record JAJSOF020000031.1, on the reverse strand, counting down.
TTGACATTACGACGAAATGAAGAGAAACGCTTGATGTAGATAGGCCTATGAAGAAAAATGAAGTGTGTGAAATGGACAAACAAAAAAAAATGAAGCTGTGCTAGAAAAAGTGAAGTAATAATAAAAATGAAACTGATCAGGAAGAAAAAAATGGATTGGCTGTGTACTGGCTGAGAAGAAATTTCCTACTGAAGGATGCAATGGAAGGAATGGTGAACGGGAAAAAAAGTTCGAGGCGGAAAATTCAGATGATAGACGACATATATTTTTCTAAATTATAGACATCAGCTCAAAGAATTTGAGTGACCACAAGGGTCCTGAATACAATAAACATGTACAATATAATGTGATGTGATACATTAAAGAAAAAAGAAAGTTAATTGTTGAAGGCAAAATTATATAAGTGGATTAATTGAAATAGAGATGATGACGTAATATTTGAAGAGAATCCTTGATAATATTTATAAGAATAGACATTACATAATTAAAAGGAATATGAAGTTCCTTAAGATAATTCCATGTGAATTTTGTAATTGAACCTCTACTGCCAAACAACAAACCAATGAAAGACCATTGTTTAAGAGGGACGTTGTACTTTTGAGAAAGATACGGTAGACAAGACATATATATGGACTTCTTCTCAATATCAACTTCGGTGGCCTGATTTAGGTTTCTTTTGAAACGGATAGTAGGGTCAAGAACAAGAGCCCGTTTTAAGCGTCCGTTGATAGCAATAATGTCTGCCCATCTAAAAGAACCATCTGATGATATACAATGTACTTCCTCATGAATCTCACAATTTAAAGTTTTTAACGATGTCGCCAAAGCATGTCGTATACGATGATGTCTAGCATTGATCAGCAGCTCGCCTTTAGGGCATTGTCCAAGCACGTGTCCAAGAGTTTCAAGCTCGCTAAGATTATATGGATCATATGCAGAGACAAAGAGAAAGGCGCAAAATTGGAGAGATTGGAGATTGCTGAGTTTGCAGTGAAAGACCCGCTCTCGGGCAGAAAGCAATTAATGAATGAATGAATTAATGAATGAATGAATGAATGAAGTTATAAGTTAATTGAGGAATGACTATAATGAGAATTAAAAAGGTAGTTAATTGTTTTCCTAATCTACTAATTTATAGACATAGCCCACCATGTAAGTCACAGACTTATCCTTAGATTTTGACCTGAATACCCAAGCTTATCTATTTGCGAAGTACATTGGGCTGCAAAAGAAATGTCGATACGAAATTATATAGTTTTCCGAAGACTCTGGCAAACATGGCGAGGTGGGAAGCTATTTGCCTGAGATTAGTTTTTAGAAACATATAAATACGACTTTTATAACATGTTCACGTTATTATTTAATATGAGTTGATTTTAAATTATTCATATACTTTTATTTTACAACATTAATAGAATACTACTCGAAAATAGTGAAATTTCAGTTTATATGGTATTCCACAGACTTCCTTATTATCCATGGATGCTGTCATTGTTACAATCGATATATACGGCCAGTTACGTTTCATATTGTATTTACAAAATATAAATATAAAATTGTATTATAAATGAGTCGTTCAGAGCAGAAGTGGTGTAAGTCAAAAATGGGTAATGAGGGTTAAAGGAAACATTCTGTAAAATACAGCGCAAAGAAGCAATTAATATTAAATTTATTTAAACTATTAGTAGACAGTGGATAGCGAGAAGGACATATTAATTGCTACTTTGCGCTGTATTTTGCAGAACTTTTACTTTAAACCTCATCACCCATTACTTTTGCTCTGAACGGCTCAAATACAAATACAAAACTGAAAATTGGATCTAATTAAAAGATTTAACTAACACATTTCTCCTTTGCATTAAACGAAAACGTTTTAGAAAATTCAGGCCAGTTCAGATGTGTTGGTATAATTATTTCATTAGTTACGTAGGTATAACTAAGTTCTCGTAACATGATACTATTTCAAATCGATAGCGACTTCGACTCGATATTTCTTTTACAGTCCAATGTACAATGTAGAATTCTGTGTAACACCTTGATGATAACGCCAAAGTGTAAGAGTTGTTAAAACCTTATCTTAGCAACGATAGTTATTAATAAGTAAGCTAAAAGGGTGTAAAATGTGTATTTTTTTATTGTAAATAGAATACAGTGACATTTATTGCAGGCTTAAATAATGCATGTGTGAAATTTTACTAGATTGAGTCAATTAAAGCCCTCGCCTTTCTTGATCTGACATATGTAGGCCTAGTAGGTAAACTTATGAAATGAATAGTATTTTGAGTGTTTTCAGAACCTGGTTTTAGATTCGCTCTAGCTCAATAAATTAATTAATATTTGAGGGGAAAAACCATCTCCGGCGCCGGCGATCGAACCCGGGTCCTTGGTTCTACGTACCAAGCGCTCTGACCACTGAGCTACGCCGAATTCAATCCACAGCACCGGATCAGAATCTTCCTCCCTCAATGTTTCCCTTTATGGCCTGACTCCAAATTAGTCATATATGTTGACCTATATGTCCATTGTCAACTACGAATGTCAATAAATTAAGTTAATAAACATGTTAATAAACTTAGTAAGCTCGGTACTGCATACGGGCTATACTCGTTTTCTACATGATTAATTTGTCGTCATATATTGTGACGTAACACAAACAATACGCCTAAGTGTGATTCAGAAACTACATTAACGAAACGAGCAGCTTACATGAGACAATATCGACAGCGTAAAAGAGAAGAAAATTTGAAGGGTTCAGAGCCATAGTGGGCCAAGTGCCATTTATTAAAAACGGAGAAAACAACGGTTAAAATTAAGTGATTACCATAATTTAAAGAAACATATAGCAAGTAATATAAAGTAGGCCTATACACTTTAAAATTAAATTATATGTAAACCTTCATTAAACAATGGTATTCAAATAAATTTAACCCTTGCTTTCTCCGTTTTTAATAAATGGCGCTTGGCCCACTATGGCTCTGAACCCTTCATTTGTATGTAAATTCTGAAGTTGTTAAATCAGGTTATGTGCTGATTGAATTAGACTAGTTATGGTTAGGCCTATAGAAATCGAAAACGGGGAGAATCTTCTAATGCTACAAAAACAAATACAAATATTTCTAAAACTGGTGAACAGAGAATTTCTGAGTACAATAAATAGTAAACTGCAAAAAATATGAACCATAATATGGGCCTAACTTATATATGTACAGGGTGATCCGAAAAAATGTAATGTTTTAAAATTTCTTTTCAGATCGAAAAATTAGGCCTAAATTTTGTTCATATCAAATTTCTGCATATTTAAAGGACGAACCCGTAAATTATTTCAATCATTCATTATCATAATACCCTGCTCTCTTAAATTGACTGAGCATATTGGGAATTAAATCATTGGTTTTCCCAAAACACGCTATGAAATATTTAATATAATTAAAACAATTTTTATCTCGAAAAGGAAGCAAAATTGACCTAATTGAATTATAATTTTTTGTTTCAAATAACTTATCTCAAAGAATATACCCCTGTATTGAAGACATTATTTATGGCTCATTCTGTATAAATTAGCCCCATCATACTCATTGGCGAAAAAACTATCTCAGAACTGTGGTTCCGCTAGCATTGCTTTATAATTAATTATGTAGGCTACTTAATTTAAAGTAATAAGCTATCTAACAAATAATAACGATTAAATTTATTTTTATGCTTAAGTCAGTCATGTCAATTGATGCCCATAGGAGCATGCGCGCGCTTTAGAGCTCAGGAGAGCCTGAGCGCTTTACAGAGGAAAGGAAAGAGACAGACGAAAGAGTTGTATAATGCCCCTTGGTCGAGCTATATTCAGGGATGGCCAGAACTGATTCAATACATAAAGGGAAGAAACTTTTTAAAACTGTATCCATGTTAATTTTTAGATTTGTATAAGTGCATTATAAGAATGTAAGTTTTAATTTTAATGCTCATTTTTACAAGTTTGATTTTTTTTATCCAAAATAAATATTTTCTCAACTTTTTTTAATAGAAAAGTGAAATTTTCAGATATAGCATATTTATTTAGTAGCCTTAAAGAATGTTTTCGTGAATCTAATATATCGTAAATACGTATTGCTGAAGATAATGTAGTGATAATTTTGAAAATATTCGCATTGAAATTGTTTGTAAGGAAATGAATTAACAAAGCAACTACTGTTACATCATAAGCAAAAGATACGTGCCCATGTGTTGTAAAAATGTCAGCTCTATAGCTTCAACACATTTCGAGAAAATAATTTAATATTATGATAGAAAGTTGCTCACCAATATCACCTTAAAAGCATAATGCGATAAGAGTTTTGTAAAGGAATATTAGTTACACTTAAAACATATATAGCACCTAGATAACTTTTCTTTGTACTGATTAGTTTATTGATTACTTTTATAAGGCTAAAGGACCATCAATATCAATTCCAACTTATCATGTCATACTCAATCTCTTTTTTGGGGATATCACTTTCTTTATGAATAATGTGTTTCATCCATTTAGTACAGTATAGTTGTATTACTATGGAATTTAAGTGAATATTCCTTCTTAACTCATTATTATGTTATTAAAGTTTAAAACACAACTGCAATATTAAGAAATTGGTATTAGTACTTTTGTTTTACAGACAATATAGATAATATCAAACAGAAAGAAGCCATATAGGCCTAAATATAACGACATAAAATTTCACGTTCCGTTTGAAGTTTGTGCACCACTGTTTTCTTAATCCAACAGGCTGCTTATTCATACACACAACCCTTCCTCTTTCCATACTTAGCGCTTGATGCCCGCGCATGACGTCAAGGTCAGAAAAATGCGCTTGCCTTGACATCACTGGCTTAAGTAAAAGTAACTGCTAGGCCTATACATTTGGGAACACGTTTTAATTAATAGGCTACGGCGCTGATTGAAAAGTGATATGGGCAAACAACAGCCCTCTTAGCGGTGATTCAGCGCGCCAGCTTTCGGCAATAAAATCTCACAACTTATAGGCCTACATTAGAGTACAGATGTAATTTATTCGCTTATCTTATAGTAGGCCTAAGTACTGGAACTGTCTAACATTCTCTATTACACATTTCTAGACAATTAATGGAAAATAACAACGACGATTAGACGATTAGCGTTGTCAGAAGTATGAAGAAGGTAAAATAAAAAGGTTTAACATATAACATTTGAAGTATTTTTTTTTATAATTGCCTGCTATCAATTTTACAAAAATTAACGTTTAAATGTAGGCTAATGTTTAAAAATATATTTTATGCTCGATCATGCCGAAATGTAGTAATTATACATCTGGTAGTAGCCTTTTAATGCACCTCATTAAAGTACACCTATTCATTATAATTCAGTTGTTCAGCCAACGAGAAATCACCTTTGTACTGATTGTACCATTATAAAACCGCAAGTATCGATTATTCTCGGATATGCAATCGAAAGACAATTAGCGAAAAGTCACGGAGACTGGAAATTCAATACTGTCGCAGAAGATTATGTTCTGTTACTGTAATAATTAGCGTTAATTGTAAATAATATTCAAATAAATTCAATTTGTCACCTCGTTTTTCAATTCTAAATCAATTTCCAGGTTATAACAAGCCTAATGTTCATGTTATTCTCTAGATTATATCAAGGTCAATGACATTCGTGTTTCGGAAAAAATCAATACTTTCGCGTCTGCGCACATCTCACAATTCAGGTCAGTTCACTCCTCACTTACATAACCATAACATGAATACTTAATAATTTCAAGTTAGAAATATGGTCGAGCATAAAAAGTCGTATGAAACTTGCCTATAATAGTAATTAAGACGCTCATATGAAAATTATGAAACTCGCTTGCGCTCGTTTCATAAACAAACATACTCGCGTCTTAATTACTACCATTATAGGCTCGTTGCATAATGTACTATATTAAAATCAACGTTATAATATTAAGCCATGTAATTAACTTTTTCTTTAAGAATTCAAATTTTCTCTAATCCCCCATCACAATAATTACGGTAAGAATTGTCATGAAAATTCCACACGACAAAATTCTTATCCCCCAAACGAATTGCTTTGTTGCTAATCTTACACAGCTCCTGCTACTGAAAAAGATGCAAGAATGTAAACTGTAAGTAGACCTACATTTTGTGCTAAAATCGACAGCATGATCTACAAATAATCCTTAGTTATGTCAGAATAATAAGCTATTATAGGCCTATTTAAACGTAACGCACTAGCTATAATTTTACCTCCGTCGGGTAGAGAGCTCTGGCTCTATCCCTTGAATACATCACAAATTTTATTTTTCAATGACTGGACTCTAGAATAATATGTTGTTCACTTCAGTCACATCGGGTCGCGAACCCCGTCCTTTCGACTTCTCGCGTGGCTGGAAGTCTGGCTCTCGAAAAGTTTCAATCGAGCACCAAATTCGAGGCTGGCGGAGTTTTTGCGGGCATAAATCTCTGTGACAGGAGCGCTCATATCGATGTCCACAATAACATTATGTCCTTTGTACTTTGTACATCGAAATAGACCCATTATATGCGACCAAGTCCACCACAACAATACATTATATAATTAAACCGTAAATAAACGCTTTACACAGATGTAACGCCGAACCCACTTCACCACGGCCATATGTAATTTATCAAACAAGTTAACAAGAGGGGATGGGGAAGGAGGCATGACAAAAAAAGCTAATAACAATAAAAAAGCGAGAAAGGGGATGTTTTTGTAACGTCGACTCGCTATTGGCTGTAAAACCGTTTTCTAAAGAGTGGATCTCATTAAAAACGAAGTGAATTTGAGGGGCGGAGTCGGAGAGGAGTTGGCTCCTCCCACGGGAGCCGCCCCTGAAGTGAGTTCTCCGTCTCGCTCCGGACTGACGCTCTCGCTCGCTCCACGGACTGCAGGCAGCACCGCGCTGGCCCGCCGACAGTACTGGTCTGGGCCTCTCCCGCGACGGGTGCTAGAGTTCGTGCGACCGGGAGAGGAGAAAGGGGTTGCAACCCCCACCCCACGAAGAAAAAAAAATCAAGGGACCTGATCTCGGCGTGTGCGTTAGCGTGTGGTAACATGAGTGCAGTGTCGTAAGGATCCGACGCGCTGCCGCTACGCTCCATGCTGGAGGAATCCCCCGCTGCTAGCATGACCGTGTTGAAATTGAGCCACCACCACCAGCAGCAACTCTCCTCCAAGGACAAGCACGTCGGGGTGGCCACGGGGGGCGGAGTCGCGGGGGCGGCAACCGGCGGGGGCGGCATCTCCTCGACGGCCGCCGCCAAGATGGACTCCGCGATGCACCTGGACTCCGGCGACGAGGCGACGACCAAGCCCCCGGCGCCGCAGGTGCCGCCCGCGAGCCACAGCAACCACCAGCAAACCACCAACTCGCGGCCAAGCCATATAAGTTTCAGCGTCGCCGCCCTCCTCGCGGACACCCGGCCGTCGCCCCCGCGACGCAGGTCGTCGCCGTCGTTCTTATCACAGTCGCCGCCTCTCGAGACGACGGCGCCGTACCAGTCGGAGCACCCTCTGACGTCCTCGGAGGACGAACTGAACGATGACGAGGACGCGGAGTCGGGGCAGGGCAGTGTGGTGGACGTCGAGGTCCTCAGAGACTCTAATTCCCCCGTGAATACCCCGACGCCGACATCGACGCCGACGCCGATGACGCCGCCCCCCGCGAGGCTCGGCGGCTTCATGCTGGCGGGCGGCCACACGCCGGGGGCCGGCATGGTCACCCCGGTGCGCCCCACGCCGTTCTCGGCCCTGGCGGCGGCGGCGGCGGCGTACTCCGCAGGCCTGCAGCACCACCACCCCGCCGCGCACCACCAGCCCAACTCCTGGGCCACCTCCACCCTCGTGGGGCACTACCCCGGCGCCATGTTTCCGGGGGCGACGTCCGCCATGGGGCCCGCGGCGGCGGCAGCGGCCTTCGCGGCAGGCCTGGGAGGACCTCCAGGTAAGATCGGCTCACTGAGCTCGCGCTTGTCAGGAAGAACTGGCTCACGTCAGCTGTACTTGCTTGACCCTCAGTATCAGATATTCCCTTCCCATTATAAATAAAATATCGTATTCATAACAAATATGATCGCCATGAACACATCGTAAAATTATTTAAGCCAGAAATACCTCTCCGATAAAATTTATATCAATGCTATTTTGTAGGAATAAATATGACTTGCGAACTGTTCGCCTTAAATGGAAATTTTGTAGTAAATATAATCTTCATACCATAACAAAAAATAAGATTGCCATGAACTGGTGGAAGAATTATTGAAACCATGAAATATTGCTACGATAAACTTTATATCAATGCTATTTTGTAGGAATAAATATTACTTGCGAACTGTTCGCCTTAATGTTTACTCTCATATAAAAGTACTTCGTAATTTCATTATGAATATGGATTTTTTCTCACTATTAAAAGGAAATTTTGTAGTAAATATAATCTTCATACAATAACAAAATAATAAGATCGCCATGAACTGGTGGAAAAATAGTTGAAACCATGAAATATTGCTACGATAAACTTTATATCAATGCTATTTTGTAGGAATAAATATTACTTGCGAACTGTTCGCCTTAATGTTTACTCTCATATAAAAGTACTTCGTAATTTAATTATGAATATAGATTTTTCCTCGCTATTAAAAGGAAATTTTGTAGTAAATATAATCTTCATACCATAACAAAATAATAAGATTAGATAGATAGATAGTTTATTTTGCAAAAACATGTGGAACATGTATGGCATCGTCATATACAATTTAAAATACATGATATCATACAATGGATACAAATTAAGATACATGAATATTAAAAAACTCATCGACATCATACAATGGATTTGCCAATAATATAGTCCTAATTCGTGTCCTAAACACTCGGAATGGAAGATTCCTTATATCAACAGGTAGACTATTAAATAATTTAAAAGCAAAGAATAGAAAACTGTTTTGAGTAATACTGTATTTACATTTGTCAATATATAAATTTGTATTATTTCTTGTAGAATATTTATGAACAGAAGTACATGCTATGTAATTATTAATGTTATTCCGAATGTAAAGAAGACAGGCCAATACATACATAGACGGCAATGTCAAGATTTGTGACCTTATAAAAAGAGGTTTACAATGAGTCGTATTTGGTACTCCATAAATTAATCTTAAAGCTTTCTTTTGTAATATGAAAAGAGCTTGAGCAGAAGTATGGTGACCCCAAAGAATAATACCATAATTTAAATGATTTTGTATATGGCTATGAAATATTGTAAACAATACCTTGTTAGGTAAATTATTTCTTAATAACCTTAACATATATAGGCCTTTACTTAATTTTTTAGCAACATAGTCAACATGAGTTTTCCATCCCATTCTAGGCTCAAGAAAGATGCCCAGAAACCTAACAGCAATATTACTAACAGTAGTAAGACGATTAATACCAAAGTTTAATTTAACAGTTTTGTTAGAATTAATCATAAGGTTATTCGCACTACACCAATCAACAACCCTACTTGATACATCAGCAAGTTCCATAGACAATATGTCACTATTGATTGCCATGAACTGGTGGAAAAATTATTGAAACCATGAAATATCGCTACGATAAACTTGATATTAATGCTATTTTGTAGGAATAAATATGACTTGCGAACTGTTCGCCTTAATGTTTACTCTCATAAAAAATTACTCTGTAATTGAATTAAGAATATGGATTCTTTCCTCACTATTAAAAGGAAATATTGTAGTAAATATAATCTTCATACCATAACAAAACAATAAGATCGCCATGAACTGATCGAAACATTATTGAAACCATGAAATATCGCTACGATAAACTTTATATTAATACTATTTCATAGCAATAAAATATGACTTTCCATTCTTTATAAAATGTTCGTCTTCATGTGTACGCTCATATCGATAGTAATTTGTAACTGAATTCTATGGCTCCAAGGCAAAATGTGATGTCGTTTCGTGCAATTTTTCAGGAAGGAGCATTTAATTTGTGAACGACAGTGTAAAACCATAGTAATCATGTTTCATAACAACGGATTAGAGAGAAAAATAATAGGCTAGAGATATACATGTCATCCTTAGCCACAATAAAAACACCATCAGGATGCACAAAATAGTAATCGCAAAAGTATATTTTCGTCAAAAACTGACATAGGGTAGGCTATCATCTTTTGCTTTGGATCTACAGAATTATGAATTTTATGTGTTCTCTACCGACTATAAGAGCAAATACGAATAGCCTAAGTTTATAGCAAATACAATCTTCATATCATAACAAATACGATCGGCATAAACAAATCGAAAAATAATCGATGTCATGAAATATCGCTAGACCATATTCTTTATTTTAAATGCTATTTTATAGGAATAAATATGACTGACCATTCTTTGTGAAGAGTTTGCCTTAATGTGAACTCTCATATCAGGAATAGATTGTAAATGAATTATGAATAATTGTGGGTTATTTTCTGACTATCAAGAACAAATAGATAGTAACAAATATCTTCATAACTGGAGCCTTGTTGTTTACACATTTATAATACTCGAAATAGGTGCAAAAACGGCATTTAGAAACATGAAAAAGGCACTGTAAATTTAAGAAAAGAACAATGAGCAGACAATTTGCAATTACACATGAAAGAGACAATGTAATTAAAAAAGCGTGATATATTTTATTAGCTAGTTTAGAGGTAGGGAATTCATGCAAATACTGTACTTTGGTATTAACTGTATAGGCTATTAATCTACAACAAGGTACAATTTTAGATTTTCTGATGTTATAACTTATAACTTACTCTACCTTCTATCGGATAGAACACATTTCATCACAGAAAAAAGATCGTTCCACATTAACTGAAGCATGTATGAAGCAAGCTAATGTAGACGAGCTTTCGTCTACCACAACTGAGATGTTTAAGATAGCCTAAATTTTTTCTAACATTTCCCACAGAAGCAGCGAAATTAGAATTTCAAAAATTAATGCGGAAACACTTCCGATTTTCAGCAACTAAATCTGCAATTTAGCACATTTTATTGCGCTTGTACCTACACGATTCTTTAAGTGCAGAGAGAGTTTTTTTTGAATGAGCCGGTACTGTCTCAAAGGAAGATCCAGAAGCTATGATTTAAGTGGGCGGAGAAGATTTTAGGCGTGCTGGTAATTCAGATTGTATAATAAAATGAGTTCTATGAAGGATTACCACTATGATAGTCATTAATAATCTTACACAATTTAGGAGTAAGTTGAAGGCAATTGAAATGTTGGCTGTTAAAATAACTTAAAAGTAGTAAAAAAATAAATATACTTTCAATTTATTTTTGAAATGCAAAGGGGCAAAAATGGGCACTTATTTTTAAAATAGGCAGAAAAGCTTGAATAGGCAAAAATAGGTGAAATAAAAGTTGGCCTCTGCTCATAAATATAGTAGGTAAATTGAATTATACAAATTTGACATAACGTCAACCCAGTAATGAAAGGCATTTTGCAAAATATCCGGTCTCTAATCATAACAAATAGGCCTATGATCGCCATGAAAAGATCGGAAAAGTATTCAAAGCCTGAAATATCACCATGATAAACTTTATAAAATGCTATTTTATAGGAATAAATATGACCGACCATTATTTGCGAAATGTTCGCTCTAATGTGTAGGTTGATATCAAGAATAGTTTGTAATTGAATTATCCTATGAATACGGGTTCCATTCTGAATATTTAAAGGGAATTAGTACCAAATATCATCTTCATAACGGATTGAAAAAGCAAAAGCTACAAAATCGTTAATAGCACTAATAAAAGAAATGTTTTATGTAATTTCATAGCAATAAATGACTAATATTTATTCTTAACTCATCATCTGTCCATCTCACCCCGTTGAGATTCTAGAGCCAACCCTACCAACAAGTAGGAGGGTCTTGTCAATTAGAGATTTTTCGGGCTTATCTTATCTAATAATCTATCGCTGTTATTAGGCTCTGATAAGGAGTAACTTATTTCAATTCATATTGGATTGTCCATATGACAAGTTCTAATATCATTAATAGAAAATGTTTACATAGTACCAAGGGGGCAGGTACACCATTGGACTGGAAAAATGTAGTGAAATTAATTTCCTTTTTACATCTCAGCTACTATAAAAGCTAAATTAACAAAACTTTTCATGCTTTAATGCTTACTATACATACATTACACTTTATAAAACACTATTCAGAATATTAAAATGGCTACTAATTACCTGTAAAAATAATATCAAATTTGCATAATTTTTTACAACCGTAAAGAATTTACACAATAAATAAATATGCAATTAATTAAATATCTGAATGATTCTTTTACTGGAAAGTTTTAAAGACGTACATCACCAACATAGTCTAGGATCAAGAAATATATATTTTGTCTTAATCGTTACCTCCAATATTAAATTTTCTAAAATATTTTAATAACAACAAAATATTTCCTAAAAAAATAGGTAAAAGATCTTAGATTATGTTGTTGCTGTTGGCCTTTAGAACATTTCTGTAAAATAATCGTGCAGATATTTAATTAATTATAGATTTTATTATGTGAATGTTTTATGGTTGTAAAAAAATTATGCAAATTTGATGTTATTTTTACACATAATTATTAGCTATTTTAATATTCTGAATAGTGTTTTATAAAGTGTAATGTTTGTATATTAAGCACGAAAAGTTTTGTTCATTCAGCTTTTATAGTAGCTGAGCTATAAAAATAAACGAATTCCACTAAATTTTTGCAGTCTATTGGTGTGCCGAATTCCACTAAATTTTTGCAGTCCATTGGTGTGCCTCCTCCTTAATATGAATAAAAATGACCGATTTTTCAATACGAAAGTAGTTTCTATCATTTTATGTTTACAATGTCAGTCTGAGATACTTTCTGACAAGTAAAAAGAAAGTATCTTAACAAATATACTATCGTCAACGCTAAGAGAATCCTTAATAGCACTAATATAAAAATGTTTAATACAATTTAATAGAAATAAATATGACTAATAATTCTTAGCTAATTATTTGTCTCCGTTATTATACTCTGAAAAGGAGTAGTTTATTTCAGTTCTTATCCCGATCGTCAATATGACAACTTGTAATATCACTAGTAGAAAATGTTTAGGTAGTATATAATGTGGACAAAAACGACTGACATTTCTTGGATAAATAATTATTGTCCTAAGACTAGGCTCAGGACAAGAGTAGTGTCTGTAATTGTAGGCCTATGTCTAGAATAACAGTCTGAGATATTATTCCTGGCAAATAAAACCAAGGAATCCTAACAGATACCATCGCCAATGTATGACGAAGTTATTTCGGAGCTAAGAAATTATTTCATAAAATAAATAGTTTTAAACACAATTCAGCATGAAAAAATTGAATAAAAAACAGTATGAGACGATTTAACACAAAATTAGATTTAGAACGCGAGTAGCTTATTCTGAACGAACTGTATTATCTAGATGGTCAGTTATGGAATAATTCTTAATTGATTCAGAGAAAAGTGTTGTAGATATTATGAATTTATAACCGTAGTAGCAGGTCGAAAAGATAAGAGAATTCGCAAAATCTCAAACAGAAAACATTATACAGCAATATTAGCATTAAAAATCAAAGTGATGTAATTATTTGCGAAGTATTTGTCTCAAAAACTAGAATACTACGAGTGGTGTACAGAAATTGTTCTATCTAGACTATTAGTTGAAGACATTTTTAACAGTAAAATATTGCAGAAAATAACACCGTCGTAAATGGTCAAGATAAGAAAACCCTAAAAATAGGATGTTTTGTGTTCTATTCTGTGAGAAGAAAGACTCTAAGTTATAAGAACTCTATGGTGTTTGGTCAGAAGATGATAACTCTGAAAATGGCCTCTTTAGCTGAAAGCGCAGCCTTATATAAAAATAGTTCTCTTTTCTTTGGTATAGTCGTGATATCTCTATCTAATCTTATCTTATTTTGATTCACATTTGTATGTAAACTACTAGTGTGTAATTATGATTTGTATAGGAAAAGTGAAAATAAAAATGCTGGTATCTCAAAACAAGTTTTTGGGAGTTATCATGTTTTGACCAAACACCACAGAACTGTGAAGGCTGGTTCACAATAAACCGGGAACGAGAACCAGAATGAAAACGAGAAGCAGAGACGTGAATATGAAAATGTTTGATTCACAATAAACCGAGAACGTAGACGACTATGCATATCGATATGCATGTCAATAACGATATGTAAAGTCGATATTACGCATTCTGATGTTATTTGTGTATAATTGATCAATGGCGTTCTTTCATGAGTACAAGACAGCCAACATAAACACAGGTTAACCAACTTCGAAATTTCAACTGAAACATTTCATTAGGTACGGTGCTATAAATATGCCCATGCATCTTTACTATAACAACGTATTTTAAGTCTACCATGACGTAAAATAATTAGAGAAGAAACATTTGTAATAGGCTAGAACAAAAATAAACACAACAGTAGTTATTGAATTGAAGCATGGATATGTAGTGTGTAATACAACCAATACAGTAATAAAATATGACTCACTTACGATCGGTGTTCAAAGATGCAGCTATTTCTCATCTTTATACGAGGCGCGCCGCTTATCGTAAACGTGAGGATTTTCCTCAACACTCAATATTAGAATCTCATCAAATAAATCTTGCTCCATGATGCAAAGCACAGAACAAAACAATGCATACGTTATGTCACGGTCTTCTTTGCTATAAAATATACGACGACAAAATAGCTTTTAGATGGCAATAGAATGAATCTAGTGGGCTGTGATCGGAAAAGTGAACGCCGAAGTTGAAACTTGGCCAACTCTCCGTTCCCGATCCCGGCAAGCTTTTCGTTAATTGTGAATGCTCATATTTAAATGCACACATTTTAACAATTTTACCGTTTTCGTTTTCGTTCCTATTCTCTTTTCCGGTTTATTGTGAACCAGCCTTGACAGATTATTCTTTAAGATAATATAGCCTATTTGTTTTAGTGGGTGTAACTTCAGATAACAAAATAGTCTATTTCTGGTGTTCTCCCGGGACTGTACAACGAGGTATTCCTTTTAGATCGTGCGTATTTGCTTGGTTTCCGCACAAAATTCCATGGAAAGTCTAAAATTCCACATTCAGTATTTAACACACATAACAATTTCTCTTTTCCGCTTAAATGACATTTATTTTACTGCTTTAAGCTTTTAACATATTACTTTTAGAGACGTTCAATATAGTAATAATTATAAATTGACACTGCAATT
Organism: Periplaneta americana; assembly: GCA_025594305.2. Classification (NCBI taxonomy): domain Eukaryota; kingdom Metazoa; phylum Arthropoda; class Insecta; order Blattodea; family Blattidae; genus Periplaneta; species Periplaneta americana. The sequence goes on along the minus strand of JAJSOF020000031.1, from coordinate 82,559,748 downwards.
TTATTCTTAATTATTGTTTTTAAATATTTTTAAGATAATCCATAAAGTTACTATTTTGATTTTAAGGAAGTGAAAAATTCAACAAGATTCCAGACTCATCATAGACTGGGGAAAAAAAGACAGACGTATATTACGGCCTGCTGGAGATAAACACAGAAAACATTTTAAAGCAACAATGTTGAAGATAGATATTTTTGTTTTGCAAATTTGACGTCATTTAACAGAAACCAAGATAGAGATTTCATCGCAACTAATTAGAAATTCCTCTTTCAGGTGTGTAATAAACGATCTTCGCACAAAATAATGTACTATACACGAGCGGTATGTTTTCTTTCAATTCTGAAATTAAAAAAGCTCAACTACGTTTCGCTTTTTCAAACTTTTCCTCGAACATGAAAACTTCAACATACCGCTCTTGTAACGCATATTACTATTATTTCAATAGACTCCAAAGTAAAAAATCGTCGTAACATCGAAAATCCGATAGAGATAACGAAGTCCGTTATATCACTAAAAGAAAAGTTTTAAATGCAATTTTTATTGGAAGAAATACGATTTAAAATCCACGTGAGATTATTTGTCGGTGAAATATTTGCCCTAACTGACGAAATCCTGTAAAAAAAAACGAAATTCCATACAAAACAGAATGCTGTATTAATAGTGATTCTCCACGTGGTTCCGTCTGTCTGTCCGTTTATCCTGCATCCCTTCAGGCTGTCATTAGTGCGGTTGCACCTCCTGCTACCTGAATTGCTGATCCTGAAAATTGAAGATAACAATAACAACCATCTGCTAGACCACATGGCAAGATTGGTGACCTATAATTTAGCAAGGTCAGATAAGGGGACGGTATAGCTAACAGCCTTAAACAATCGGATCTGGAGAACACCTTTCGCCCCTTCTGAAGATTAACAAATTATAAAATTGATTTCTAGTATGGAAGATAAGTTATTATAGAATCAGAATTACATCACTACAGTATAACTTAATATGCTGTGCGAATTTTAATAGAAATAAAATAAATTATAATTCTGACTGCATTATTCCTAACAGATGTGTATGTCCCTTCATGAAAATTTCTGATAAAGTAAAATATTTAGGTATTATAACTGTTCAACACTTAAGATGGGACAAACAAATAATATATTTAAGCTATGTAATAGATTGCATAGAACTAATATACAATAAATTTGTTATCTATCCTTCATTCATTTTTACAAATTTATGATTTATGTATAAATTATTTACTTAGGTTTATTATAATCCATTACTTTATACGGCATAATTGAATGAGGAAGTAGTTGTGAAATAATTCATTACTCTTCAAAATTTGCTCCAAAAAGCTTATAATAAAAAGTCAGAACCTATTTCCCATCAACAGAGAATTTAAAAAGACAAAGTATATGATTATGTCTCTGACCATAAATATTGTACGAAATGGAAATATGAAAATTGGAGATTTATCCTTCGAAGAGGTGGAAAAATTCAAATATCTTGGAGAAACAGTAACAAATATAAATGACACTCGGGAGGAAATTAAACAAGAATAAATATGGGAAATGGGTTATTATTGAGCTCTTATCATCCAGTCTGCTGTCCAAAACCTGAAACAGAATTTATAAAACAGTTATATTACCGGTTCTTCTGTATGGTTGTGAAACTTGGACTCTCACTTCTGAGAGAGGAACATAGGTTAAGGGTGTTTGAGAATAAGGTGCTTAGGAAAATATTTGGGGCTAAGCGGGATGAAGTTACAGGAGAATGGAGAAAGTTACACAACACAGAACTGCACGCATTGTATTCTTCACCTGACATAATTAGGAACTTAAAATCCAGACGTTTGAGATGGGCAGGGCATGTAGCACGTATGGGCGAATCCAGAAATGTATATAGAGTGTTAGTTGGGAGAGCGGAGGGAAAAAGACCTTTAGGGAGGCCGAGACGTAGATGGGAGGATAATATTAAAATGGATTTGAGGGAGATGGGGTGTGATGATAGAGACTGGATTAATCTTGCACAGGATAGGGACCGATGGCGGGCTTATGTGAGGGCGGGAATGAACCTTCGGGTTCCTTAAAAGCCATTTGTAAGTAAGTATATGAGAATTTAAGGTATGTATTTAATAAATTTATAAATAATTCTTATTAGGATACATTTACAAAAATTGCAATTCTAGGTTAAATATAGGCCTACACAAATAGGTGCTGTATGGTCTACTATATAGAAGAAACCGAAAAAATTCATTAATTGAACCCAAACGTTTTACTACTTCTGGTCTGAAAACAGCACAGGTTTTATCCTATACTGTAATTTAATTATCTTTTTAAAAATGAGTCTGCATTAACAAGTCTCAATAATAAAATATTCAAGAGAAAAATTCAACATTGTAATATAAATGTATTTAATATAATATGTATTTAATATATGGTCTGATGGTCTTGTTCGCCAAAATAAATTTATAAATCATTTTTAATAACGATAATAATAATTTACAAAAATTACAATTATTATGTTCTTAAAACTCATTTAAAATTTAGGTTATAATTTGACATATTTACCTGTTACTGATATATCTGAAAATATTCAACATTTTAATGGGGAAGAACCATCAACCAGATTTTCACAACTACAAAAACCCAAAAACATACCAGGTTAAAAGCATAGGCCTATAAAGTTCTAGCAAGACCTGTCCTCATGTATGATAGTGAGGCCTGGACTGTCCGAAACTCAGATGTTCAACGCTAACAACTGCGGAAATGAGATTTTAAGGAGGACTGCCGGCTACAGCTTGCTTGACCACAAAAGGAATGAACTAATTAATTGAAAATTACACTATTTATGAACATCTTTATAGACAAAAATGGCTTAATCATGTCAATAGAATGGACCGTTCCAGACTCCCAAGACAAATTCTCGCTATATACCACATGGAAGAATATTGGGACGCCCCCTGAAAAGATGGACGGAGACCGTAACAGGACACTAGGCTTAATACCTGCAAGGACGATGATGATGATGATGATGATTATTATGTTTCTTATTATTTCTTCTGTATATTCTTTCCTAAATCATGTTTATTTCCTTATAGCCTACTGTCTTTTGTTTGGAGGCTGAGGATGTATACACATTAAAAATCCTCCAAGATTTATTGAGCTTGTCAGTAGAGTTCCTACGCGAGATTGTTGTCCAATTAATAAAAGATTATCTTTCATATAATACTGCATGACCATGTGTACTTATAAGAACACACAGACACATATACCCCATAAATTAAAACTTAAAATAAAACAACTAAAACTTTTGAAAAAAAAAAAAAAACACATCCTAATATTCTGGATCCTAGCGGTCACCTGAAATTACAAGCAGATGAATAAAATATATTATTTCTCTCTTAAGATATTACTATACGCAGATGACCAAGTAATTGTGACAAAAACTGATGATGAATTGTAGAAGAAAATTTTTAGACTTAATCAGATAGTCTTATTGACAAAATATAATTTAAACTCCAACTAAAGAAATCCATGGAAAAAGACAGAGAAAATACACACTCTTTATTGTATTAAATAATAGGAATAATAGAACAATTAATGAAGTTAACGATTTCAACTCTTTGGATTATAACATCTCTTTTTTTTTAAATTAATTAGATATAACTATTAAAGTAATCCAATTTAAACAAATAGGTGTAAAATAGAGCATTGAACTAAAAAGAAACCAAAGACAGACAATCAAAATTCTATGAAGTTTTAGTAGTTACTACATTCCTCTTCGATTTAGTTTATTTCATAACAAAGGAGGCAGATGAAAGAAAAATGTTGCGTAAACTGAAATGAGATTTCGTCCGTTAGTCTGAAAATCGCACAAGGGATGATAGATCCCTAATGAAAAAATTAGGCAAGATCTAAACATATTTTAAATTGAAGAAAAATACGCATTTATAAAAAAATTAGAGATACTATACAGGATGTTTCAGAAATACTTTGACAAACTTTAGAGGCATGTTCTTCACACAAAATCAAGAAACACAGTTCATATAAACATATATATATATATTTTTTTTTTAGTTATTAATGAAAGAACATAATGAAACATCTGTTAGATATTGTCAGCTTGGTAGCAAGTGTTGCAACTTTAATCAATTCAGAAACTCTTAACAAATATTCAAAATGTTCTCCTCTTGCTTCCACACACGCATGCGCTCGTCGGATCATGGACTCCTTGGCAACACATAGCCATCTAGGATACAATGGCTGCATCAGCAGACTTGTATCGATAACATCATTCGATTATCTAACAAAATGAATATTATTAACGGTTATAAATTTCAGTTAAGTTTTTGGATTGTACCTCGAAACGCGTTGAACGTAAACTTTCATTTTTATGAGTTTCTAAATTGATTAAAGTTGTCCCCAACGTTTGTCAAAGTATTTCTTAAACACCCTGTATATTTATACAATGGACAGAAACGGATCCAAAAGAAAATATTACCTTACCAATGTATTAATAAATTATCAAGTAACTTACTGCAAAATTGATCAGTGTAGGTTATGAAAAGTTATAAACATATTATATCCTACAACATTTCAGGAATAACGAGCATAAGAAACCAACCAACATTAGGAAATAACCCTTAATAATAAAAAAAATATCACTAACATGGCTGAAAACAAATTAATGATTAATTACCATGCTTCTCTTACTTCTACTTCTCATCTTCCTCATTCTTCTCTTTTTTCTCTTACTGCTTCTCCTCTTTCTGCTCCACTCTTCCCTCCCTTATTTTACTTCTGCTTCTCATCTTCACCATTCTGTTCTTCCTTCCCTTACTTCTGCTTCTCCTCTTCCTCATCTTCTCTTCCTTCTGCTTGTTATCCTCCTCATTCTTCTCTTATTTCTACTTCTCTTCCTTATCTTACTTCTGCTTCTCCTCTTTCTGCTCTTCACTCTTCCCACCTTTCTTTTACTTCCGCTTCTCCTCTACACCATTCTTCTCTTCCTCCCCTTTCTTCAGTTTCTATTTCTGCTTTTCATTATTTTCTTCCTTCCCTTACTTCTGCTCCTTATTCTTCTCTTCCTCCTCTTACATCTGTTTCTTCTCTTTCTGTTCTTCATCATCTTATTTCTACTTTTCCTCTTTCTGCTCTTCCTCCTCTTACTTCCGCTTCTTCTCTTTCTGCTCTTCCACATTCTTCACTTCCTCCTCTTACATCTGTTTCTTCTCTTTCTGTTTTTCATCACCTCATTTCTACTTCTCCTCTTTTTTGCTCTTCCTCCTCTTACTTCCGCTTCTTCTCTTTCTGCTCTTCCACATTCTTCATTTCCTCCTCTTATATTTGTTTCTTCTCTTTCTGTTCTTCATCATCTTATTTCTACTTCTCCTCTTTCTGCTCTTCCTCCTCTTACTTCCGCTTCTTCTCTTTCTGCTCTTCCACATTCTTCGCTTCCTCCTCTTACATCTGTTTCTTCTCTTTCTGTTCTTCATCACCTTACTTCTACTTTTCCTCTTTCTGCTCTTCCTCCTCTTACTTCCTCTTCTTCTCTATCTGCTCTTCCACATTCTTCACTTCCTCCTCTTACATCTGTTTCTTCTCTTTCTGTTCTTCATCACCTTACTTCTACTTTTCCTCTTTCTGCTCTTCCTCCTGTTACTTCCTCTTCTTCTCTTTCTGCTCTTCCACATTCTTCACTTCCTCCTCTTACATCTGTTTCTTCTCTTTCTGTTCTTCATCACCTTACTTCTACTTTTCCTCTTTCTGCTCTTCCTCCTCTTACTTCCTCTTCTTCTCTTTCTGCTCTTCCACATTCTTCATTTCCTCCTCTTATATTTGTTTCTTCTCTTTCTGTTCTTCATCATCTTATTTCTACTTCTCCTCTTTCTGCTCTTCCTCCTCTTACTTTCGCTTCTTCTCTTTCTGCTCTTCCACATTCTTCGCTTCCTCCTCTTACATCTGTTTCTTCTCTTTCTGTTCTTCATCACCTTACTTCTACTTTTCCTCTTTCTGCTCTTCCTCCTCTTACTTCCTCTTCTTCTCTTTCTGCTCTTCCACATTCTTCACTTCCTCCTCTACATCTGTTTCTTCTCTTTCTGTTCTTCATCACCTTACTTCTACTTTTCCTCTTTCTGCTCTTCCTCCTCTTACTTCTCTTCTTCTCTTTCTGCTCTTCCACATTCTTCATTTCCTCCTCTTATATTTGTTTCTTCTCTTTCTGTTCTTCATCATCTTATTTCTACTTCTCATCTTTCTGCTCTTCCTCCTCTTACTTCCGCTTCTTTTCTTTCTGCTCTTCCACATTCTTCACTTCCTCCTCTTACATCTGTTTCTTCTCTTTCTGTTCTTCATCACCTTACTTCTACTTCTCCTCTTTCTGCTCTTCCTCCTCTTACTTCCGCTTCTTTTCTATCTGCTCTTCCACATTCTTCACTTCCTCCTCTTACATCTGTTTCTTCTCTTTCTATTCTTCATCACCTTACTTCTACTTCTCCTCTTTCTGCTCTTCCTCCTCTTACTTCCGCTTCTTTTCTTTCTGCTCTTCCACATTCTTCATTTCCTCCTCTTATATTTGTTTCTTCTCTTTCTGTTCTTCATCACTTTACTCTTACTTCTACTTCTCCTCTTTCTGCTCTTCCTCCTCTTACATCCGCTCCTTCTCTTTCTGCTCTTCCACATTCTTCACTTCCTCCTCTTACATCTGTTTCTTCTCTTTCTGTTCTTCATCACCTTACTCTTACTTCTACTTCTCCTCTTTCTGCTCTTCCTCCTTTTACTTCCGCTTCTCCACTTTTTCCTCCTGATTCTTCTCTTACTTCTGCTCCTCTCCTTCTGTTCCTCGTTCTTCTCGTCCTTCTGCTTCTCCTCTCTCTACTACTTCCCATTTTACTCGTATCTTTCTCCTCGTAATTGTGCTCCTCATTTTCCATCCTTCTTTCATTTCTGATCCTCTTCCTGCTTTCTTATGCTTTCCTCCATCCTCGTAATTGTGCTTCTTTTTCTGCTCCTCATTATTGTATTCCCACATTTTACAGCTCATTCTTGCCGTCTTTTCTTCTGCTCTTCAATTATTTTTCCTTCTCACTTCTGCTCCTTCTTTTTCTCCTCTTCTAATCCTTCATATTTTTGTTTTCATGTTTACTTCCGCTCCTCATTATTCTCTTCTTTCTTTTGCTTCTACTCCTCACTCTCCTCTTTATCTTGTTATTCTCATATCCCCTCATGTTTCTCCTCTTTTCGTTTCTACTCCTATTCATTTTTCTCTTCTTACTTCTATTCACCTCAAGTCTTCTCTTCTTCTGCTCCTTATTCTTCTCTTCCTCCTCTTACTTCTAATTATCCTCCTTTCTAACTTCTCGTCCTCAGTAGGCCTATTCTCTTCCTTCTTTGCCTTTCTCCTGTTTATCTTCCTGCTTCTCTCATATTCTCTGCAACCATTTGTTTCTGTTCTTTCTCATTTTAGTTCCCTTCTATCTCTTGTTTTCTTCTTCTTCTTCTTCTTCTCCTCAACTTTATTCTATTCTTCTCTCTCTTTCTCTTGTTTTGTTCAGAAGTCAGATTCAATCCTAGGAACTTAGTCTTTTCTGATCCTGTTTTCAGGAGCTAAGACAATACAAATCAGTTCTCAACCTAATGCTTACCGATAACTATTCCCTCAATTGTAAACATTTTCTTTACATTTGAAGTTGCCACTCTATGAATCTAGTATGTGGTACTCTAGCAGCGGTGAAGTGACACCCATTAACGGTAAAGTATGAATAATTGAATGTCGAAGCAGCAGGTGATAGTCCGGACCCCTGCAGAGACTTTCGGAAATGCACAGCGTTGGCACTTTCAAGTGGATGACGTTTCACTTTTTGTGCTCTTACTTGGAGAGCTTTACGTGGCGACAAGAAAGGAATAATAAAGCGCTGAAAGTCTGTAGATTAATATTATTTAGATAGTCGCAGGTCAACTATCCGATCCATGAACTATAAATACACAAAACGTCGCAGAAAATTATAAATTTATCAGGAAATCGGGGAAAAAACACACGGAAGGAATGTAATACAACAGGTTACCGAAATAAATAAAAATAGATATATGTCGGGACACCAAGCAGAGGTCGTAGAATAAAATGATTGCAAGGACCAGTTCTTGGGTAAGACTTGAAGGCGCAGGCTTCGTGACCCTGGAACTAGTCGCTAAAGAAAAAAAGAAATCTTAAAGAGGAGCACGTTTTCGAAAATTACATAAATCATTAATTTGTCCATACTAATATGTGCTTTAGGAGTAGGCCTAGTATTGGTTGTGTGAAGAGTGATTGGAAAATACGGAATTCGAAGTTCATTGAAGGTTTGGATTTTTATTTCCTTACGATTTCAAAATTATGTATGTATGTATTTATTCACACTGCAATGGGTATATACCCGGTGGCAGTGGTAACTAATTACACTCAATAAGGACAATAATAAACACAATTAATAAAAAATACAATTAATAATAATACTAATAATTAATATTAACAATAATAATTAATAATAATAATAATAATAATAACAGGAACATCCTAAATTAAATGAAGCACGATCACTTAAAATAACATTTACAGTCTTAGTAATAAAAACTCTATATACAGACGTTTAACTGTCTTATACTTATACAATGAGTAGCTCGTTTATACGTCGTGTGTAAATTCCTCACTAATAATCACTACATACGTCGTGTATAACAGTATAACTGTTACACAGCTACGTCATAGTTTCGTCATTACTTCGTTACGAAAGGTAATAGAATATCTGAGGTTCCTTACTGGATCCGGTAGAGGGCTCTAGTGTGGCGTGTTAAATATCGACATGGTCCTGGGATCTCATGACAGGAGTGAACTCCAAAAAGGAACCTACGCGCTGGAAAAGTGGGCTGACCAAAATGAGCTGGAGATAAACATGCAGAAAACCGAACACATGATATTCAGGAAAGGGGGAAGATATCTCAACAAGACAAAATCTTCCTAAAACAAGAACCTCTACAAACAGTAAACCAGGCCAAATACTCTCGGTCTGACCCTACAGACCACAACAAATTCATTCAGGGTACACACCAAGCAAAGAGCTACAGCAGCCACAAAAGCCATTCATGACATCAGAGAACTAACCAAGCTATCTCTCAAAACAGCGATGATCATCTTCCACACCAAGATAGTCCCCATACTTACATACGGACTAGATCTAACGTGGGACAAACTGCGCACGAAAGACCTCCATACCCTAGAGAACGTCAAGGCTCGCTTCTTGAAGGCTGCACTAGGAGTATCAAAACACACTCTATCCAGGCTGGTGTACGTGCTCGCCCACGAGACCTTCTTGATAGAAGAACTCTGAACAAAACTCGATCTGCCCTCCACTTCCAACTGGAAGAAAGCTCTGAGACGAGAGGATAAGGAAGAGGGAAGACATCTGGGAGGATTTCTACACAACGGAGGCCATGATAAACCGGACCTGGACAGACACGAACCAGAAGCTCCGCCACTTCGTGACATCGCTGGCGGTTCATGGATACCACCACAAGATATGCAGAATTCAGTGTTTCCACGAACCGGACGACAACTGTGTGTGTGTCCTATGCAACAAGACATGTGATAGATACCATATCCTAGTCTGTGGGAATCGGCAGCTATCAGTCATTAACTTGTTCAATCCAAGTGACTTTCATTTATGCACAATTTGTGCGCTTTATTATTATTATTATTATTATTATTATTATTATTATTATTATTATTATTATTATTATTATTATTATTAAATATCGATAGTACAACTGGCACTAATCGATTACCACACTACATTTTGGTCAAAGAGTACAAGCTACAGCATATCATTCTAATAATTCTATGATCTTTGGTTTGTTCTTCCGTGGTTACAAGGTAAACATCATCATAAAATCACAGTCGATACGAACAGGTGTTAAAGGGGCGGCCATTTTTTTTCCTATATACAACGCTTAAACAAGGGGTTTCGTGTATATAACTACTGCAAAGCAATTCCCATTGTATAGTTACAGCCTGTTTATACGTGCATAGCTTATTCACGGTTTATTAGAAACGTTTTCTGTCTCAACTCTGCATAAGTCTCGTATAAAAGTATACACGGTTTATTAGTAAGACTGTTAAAGTAAATTTAATTTGTGTCTTAACCCTAAGTTCGAACTAAAACCCACGAGTATGATATGTTCATATCTGCACAAGTACCTTTCAACACTACACTCATTTCGCTGTCAACTCACTCACTGCACTGGAACTACGACACATTTCATTGATTCTATCCTGATTTCACTAACACTTCACAAAAACATTTCACTGTTCAAATACTTTCACAGCCACTATAAACTATAAAGCTTCACTGACAGGAACACAACAACACACTTCACTGACACAACATAATTCTTCACTGATACAACACTTCAATAACAAAATATCAATTACACCCTTTAAATACTGTGTATAATTACCGTCTATTAGTAAAGTCCTTAAGCCTATTTTTAAATACATTTTTGGTTATTGGTAAAGCCTTTAGTAAGTCTGCAGGTAAAGCATTCCAGTCCCTGATAGTACGATTGAAAAAGAAAACTTTCCAGTGTCCGTCCTCTGCCTTCTTTCCCTCAATTTATAAGAGTGGTCGTTCCTTGAAGAGTAATTTGGCGGCTGCAACCTATTTTTTATTTCTCTCCAGGCAGGCTCACCTCTGTATGTTTTGAACAGTGCGCATAATCGAATTCGCGTTCTCCTGTCCGTGAGTGTGTCCCATTTTAATGGTGAATTTTTCCGACAACACTTGAGAGCCCGTTTTTTATTTCGTGGTTCACTCAACATCTGCCTCCTATAAAAATTTAACATTATAAAATCATAACCGCGGAGATTAAAATGAAGGCGGGAAATAGGAAAGATTGGAGAATTCTGAGTTTCCAGTGAAAGACCTGCTCTGGGCAGGAAACTAAGAATGGATGAATATCATAACCAGGAGTAAAGGGCTATAGGAGCATGTTACTGATGACGTAACTTTCTTCTAGTGAATAAAGAAGATAAGGAAATAATCTACTATATGTACGAGTATTTTGTAAGTGTGTGTGTGTGTGTGTGTAATGCCTACCCACTTCACTTAGCGTGATTCGAGTTCTGCATACTGCGGATAGATAGTAGGACTGTGACCCATTTTCAAGTTGCACACCGCTTCGGCGGGCCACGTTATGCATGATATGTATCTGTGAAGAGTTATGTCGTGTACTAGGGTGAGTGTATGTATAAGTGTTCCTGTAAGTGTAGTGTAGGGAATGGATGAGGATGATGATGAAGTTGAGGAAGGGAGAAGGGGAAACCCGGTGCCGGCACGTAGCCTACTCCTGTCGAGTAGTACCAAGGGGGCCGTCAGATTTAACGTCCCCATCCGATGGAAGAATCACTATCAACAGTGACATATGCCTTCTCTCCATATGCACTGCGGAGAGATTTGGGATTTAACCCAGGCATATTGGTGCACAATCTAGTGATTAGAAGTTGTGCACTGCCATCTCTCCTAGTCCCGAGGTAGAAATTTTACATGAAAATTCCTGACCCCGCCGGGAATCGAACCCTGGCCGACTAGTCTGAAGGTGTCTCTTGTAAGTCATAGTAAGGATTTCTGGACACACTATCTGCTTAAGTACTAAGGAATGTGCTACTGAAGCTAAATGACAACTGTGAGCAGTATGGAATGATGATAAATGCAAACAAGTCGAAGAATATGGTTATCGGAAAAAATAAAAACGGCAAACGTGCGAATTGCAAATAAGGTAGTACACGTGAGAGCTTCGAATAGTCTACTTGGGACGTACTACAGGCCTAAGTAGCAACATAAGCTGTTGTCAAGAAGCCAAAAGGATGAAATAAAAGGATGGCTATAGGAAAGCAACTCCTGCGGACCATGGGAAAAAAGAATTAAGGAACTGACTAATGAAGTGCTTTGTGTGAAGTGTGACCATGCATGCATGCATACATACATACATACATACATACATACATACATACATGCATGCATGCATGCATGCATGCATACATACATACATACATACATACATACATACATACATACATACATACATACATACATAGGCCTACATACATACATACATACATACATACATACATACATACAGCCTATACATACAGAGTACATATATACATAGTGTTTTGAACAAGGTCAGGTCTTTCACTGCAAACCTAGCATTTTCCAATCTTACAACTGGGGTAGCCAGAATACCTCGTTTGGTATTGCGAAGGTTAAGAAAATATACAGGCTACATTATACGATTATACGTACATTTTGTAGAAATGATCTGTCAGTTCGGAAATTAATTAAAATAAATTACGAAAACAAGAAAATAATATATATTAAATTACATTTAGATAATCTCTCGATGTGGTAAATAATTTTGTGCGAGATCCTGCGTATTTGCTTGTTTTCCGCACAGAACCAATACGCGGTAAGTGTGAAATACCACATTCAGTATTCCCAACGTAACACACATAACAATTTCCCTCTTCTTACCGCTTAAGAGCCACATTCATTTTACTGCTTTAGGCTTTTAACATATTATTTTTAGAGACGTTTAACATAGTAATAATTATAAATTGGAAATTTACCACTGCAATTTCACCTAAAATGCAATGCTAATTATTGTTTTTAAATATTTGCAAAAATTAAGTAAAGTCTACTACTCCACGAAACTTATTGCATTCCTGATACAAGTAACATTAAGGAAGCCGTGAAAAAATCAACGAGATTCCAGATGCCGATGTTATTACTGCAATATATTATATAAATAATATTGTTAAAATATTAAAATGAAAAATAAATCATTACATAACCTTACCGTTTGTTTTAAGTTCGCATTTATAGACTGGGGGAAAAAAAGACAGACATATATCACGGCCTGCTGGAGTATAGTAAACACAGAAAACATTTTACAGCAACAATGTTGAAGAAAGATATTTTGGTGTTCCGAAGTTGGCGTCATTAAACAGAAACCGACATGGAGATTTCATTGCAACTAATTATAAATTCGTCTTTCAGGTATGTAATAAACGATCTTCGCACAAAATAATGTACGATACACGAGCGGTATGTTTGTTTTCATGTTCTCGGAAATTAAAAAAGCTCAACTACGTTTCGCTTTTTCAATCTTTTCCTCGACCATGAAAACGTCAACATACCGCTCTTGTAACGTATATTACTATTACGGATATCATACACAGAGAGTGAATAAGAGCAATGCGCTGTTTCTGAACCTCACAAAGAAATTTCCGATTAGCTAGTAGGCCTGCTGTAGTAGCCTTTTATCTGCTGGAAATGTGTAAGCGATTTAGCAAACTGTGTTACTTCATTTGTTATAGGCCTATTTGAGTCATATGTCAGGAAGTTAATAGACATCCAAGTCACTTGTCGCAATGAGTGGCATCATCATCATCATTAATATCACCATTATCATCATCACTACTATTAACAACAACGATAATACCATCAATAACAATATCTACGAGTACTTCAAGATTTGAACACGTGGATCATTAAGTTTTTAGTTTAACGAGTTTTTTAAATATATTTTCCACTTGCAATTCGAAAATATATATTTTGATATAAAATTAATCACATCTCTTTTAAACTACATACTAACATAATTCTTTAATTAAATTCAGGGGACGCAGTAATAAATGTTAGCAATATTATAGGAAAAAAATATATACTACAATTAAAAATGTAAAGAATTTTGTATGCCTCTTTCATTCATCGCTTTGGTCGCTGATTGCGCTGCGAACCCGGGTTCGAATCTCGGTAACATCGGAATCGTTATTATAGCGGCAAATGCAAACGTTTCTGAGGATTTTTTTTCAATTGGTTCTCCACTTTCCCTGCATCATTCCACTGTCACTCTACGTCTGCATTTAAATATTCATTACTATCATTTCGATAACAATAACCAAAATAGTGCCGGAATGACGTAGTATTGTGAATGGCGTACAGATGGCATTAGTCTGAGGAGGCGGAGCATGCTTTCGGAGGAGGGTGAAAGAGTACTCTATCGGAATTTTAACTGAACTTTAAGGTTATATGACTGAAACGACATATAGCACCATACAGATTAATTCTTACATCTAAAAGCAAGCGGTCGTTCGAATTGAAAAAAAAAAAAAAAAATTCTTAAGTAAAAAAAATTGTAAGGCATATAAACCTTATTCAAAGATTTGGTGCTCGTCGTCAGACCTTTTCGCACAAAGAATGAAAAAAGTATCTTTGTTACTGTTAAATTTAATGTTTGCATACACATTTCTACATAACAAGAAAATATCAAAGAGCGTAATTCTAACATAATAGCTAGTGTATAGTATAGGAGTTAGTGTCGGTATTACGAAATAAACAGAATTGTGTATTTGAGTAAGTCCGGCTTTCAGGAAACTTTAAAATTCCTGTTTGCGAACTTTAGTGTCCAAGTAAGTTACATGAAATGTTCTCTACGGAGAAGTTATTTCCCAAAAAAGCATGTGTAAATCTGACTGGAAATTTGAAACTGTCAGTTATAAATGGACGTCTGCTATGAAAAGTTTCATTGGAAACGATAAGGAATGTAAAGTCAGCCACTTTAGAAAGTAAAACGAAAAATATCCTCTGCTTGAAATGAAATCACACGTATTGTTGCTTAATATTCAGACTCCAGCAATTTATCTCTAAACAAAGTAATTTATTTATATAATTTGACATAAAATATAGCCTAGCTGGCAACTCTAACAGCAAGTTAACAACTCGGCGAGTGATAGCATTCACAAGGAATGTTATATTGCATCTTGAACTTCAGAGGACAACTCTATCATTAGTTTTACATGTGGGTTACATAATCGTCATGTAATAACCCGCATTAGCACCAAATTAGGCCCAGTGTCGTGTTAATCACACGAAACGAAAGACACAATACGTCTTCTGACGTCAGGTTCGGTAAGTTCAAAAATTAACATAGGCCTAAGTAGGCGGCGGATGTTGATGCAATACCATTATTTTTCTTTTAACTTCGAAACAATGTCCTTCAGTACAATAATTCATTTTATGTTATAACAAAGCAATTCATGTAATTTTTATGTTTTATTTTTTCATTTTCGCCCTTTTTGTCCGCTATGCCATTTTTTGCAAATTTGAGGTAATTAAAAATAATTATCTGGAATTCTTATTGACTTTTATAACTTTCTTTTTTATAATTTCGTTTTATTTTCCATCAATCTTAATATAAATCATAATTTCCACCTTTCCACTGCTTAATATTTTTCAATGCTAAGAAAGCCGAACATTAGTCCATGGTCACAGTAATCCGATAAACTGACAAAAAATGTGGCGAGCGCAATATATTTTTCATGGAAATACAGAGTTTACTGCACCCTACTACCAGTGTTGAGCTCTAGGCCAGCAAGTGCGTAAAACCCCAAAATATGGAAGTTTAAAATTTCCTTGGTTGTGAGGCGGAAACAAACAAAACAATAATGAATAATTTAAAAATATATATCTCATCAATTGAAAATGGCCCATTATAAAACTTTAAGGAGGAAGGTATACCTTCCGGTAGTATAATTTTACTATAAAATTTCAATTTTTTTCTGGAAATAAAAGTTGTCATGTTTAATATATATCATCCGTACATAGATAAATAATTTTTAATGTTTTTAAAAACTCAATAGTTATTTTTTTAATATTACGAAATATTTTTTAGAATATTTTTCAGTCGGACAGCGTTTACATGATAATTCAAAATGTACTTAAGATATCTTAATGAAACTTTCTATGCATATAAATTTCTCTCATATGAACACATTTAGCAAAATCTTTAAGATGTAACGAATCGTTTATTTTTTTAAATAATATCAATCCAAATTTTTTGAAAAGAAAATAGAAAAAAAGTAATATTTGAGAGATGTTACTGAATGTTGCGGACATATTTATTAAAAATAGATCAGAAAATAATTACATAAAAATTAAAATATTTGAGTAATTTATTATTTAAACGCTGCCCGACTGAAAGAATTATAAAAAAATTATTAACAGCCTCATAAATATACAAAAGGAAAGGCAGTTTTGTTCCTTGAAAAAAACTTTGATGTGATACTCGCCTGTTTTTGTTTGCTCTTGAATGAATAAAGATAGAATATTTTTTAAATTTTCATTTTACTCAGAATAGTGTCAGCTTCATTTTCTCTAAAGAAAAGCTGTGAATGTTGAGCAATCTAGCAGTAATTAGTGTATGAATGAGAAGGGCTATTATGTACACTTTTTAATTCTATTATGATACACATTTTAGAGGTAATATGATACAATACAAGGGCTATTATGATATTACGTTCACTATGGAAGAAATTGACCAAGTTCATCAATTTTACAACTTAAAGGATTTTATTACCTCTTGAAGGGTATTTCATAATTTTTCAGTTCGTGAGGGATGTTTGAATTAACAAGTTGGGACTTACAATACAGTATAAGTTAAAAGTTACACATGTAGACTTATATTTAGGGGAGAGTTTGGTAGTATCGGACATCGGGTAATATCGGAGAGTGAGTTTCTTTCATCTATAATCAGATGATAGTACCTGAATGACATGGTTACGTTTCTGTGATGTCACATACAGTTACGTAACCACGTCATTCAGGTACTACCATCTGTGGTAGATGAAAGAAACACACTGTCCGATATTACCCGATGTGCGATACTACCCAACTCTCCCCTACTCATTACCTAACAATTTTATCTTAATATTCATTCTCCTTACTGCTTAAATGTAACACAACTTTGGAAAATACATTCATCATTATTTAAAAAGGTATTTTAATTTATTTTAGCAACACAAACAGCATCATAACTTTCTCAATCTATTTCTTTACAAAAAACTATTTGAATATAAAAAAAAATTCTAGCATTGGCAGTAAAACGTTAAATTTTCAGTAAATTGTGTAAATTTTAAGTGGAAAAAAAATAATTACAATCGTTGCTAAATCTTAGTCAATTTTAATGTTATTTGAACCTAACTTTTACAGGTGATACACTAAGCATCTGTGTAGGCTATATCACAACAGCTTTACTTCATTGCTCTATATAATAGGCCTATGGTTAGATTTATAGCACCGTATCTGAATAGCCTTACAGATGTATTACAATAGCCCACAGAGAAGACTATTATGTATGATACACTGGTTTTGTTTTAATTTTATCCATTATTACAAATAAAAATAATTTTAACTCCAACTTCTATATATGAGGACCGTCTTTGCAAAACCTGCTAACTGAAAAATTTGAAAAATTGAGATTTTGATCGATTCGTTAACATAAGGCAGGCCTCTACATGATGTTCAAAGCGTCTTAGTAAAATTGGGTTATTTCTCTTCATTGTAGTGTGTGTCAAAGTGTGATCGTTTTTTTTCAAAACTTACTTTCTGCTGTACGTGAGAGTTACAGCAAAACTTGCTTACTATAGTATTTTGTCTCTCATGTAAAATTTAGTTTTTTTCAGTTAGCAAGTTTTGCAAAAAGAGTCCTCATATATAAAGTAGCACATGATTCAATTTTTTCAAATTTGTATATCCTTTGTTGGAAAAAAATACAGAAAAAAATGATTTTTTTTCTGTGTCACAATAGCCCTACTTTCCCCTATTTAAGATCGAGTGAACTAACAAAACTCAAGGTCAGATTGACCGACACCGTGATTTGGACTCCCCAAATAAGAGTCTAATGTTCCACCACATCTCTCGGTAAATTTTCTGTTTATAAGTGAACAAACTCTCAGAGATCTCTAGAATAAGACTTTAATGTAGCCTAAATAATGATCGTTTAAAATTTGCAGTGTTTCGTAATAATTATGTTCAAATTTTTATGTTTATAATTAGCCTACATTAGTTTTTAATGATAACGCCTCGAATTCCTAAAATAATTTCCATGGCTCTCATACATGCGTACATTCTAGCCCCGCCTCAGAAAGTGGATGTTTAATCATTGTCAGTGTTACAGGACAGCTTGTGTTGTTTATAAGAGGAAGACAGCTATTGTATTAACACCAAGCTATGACAATTCCATCGTTTGTCCAATAGACTTTAGAGCAGTGTTTCTCAAACTATGGTCCGCGGACCACATGTGGTCCTCGAAGTCTACCCTTGTGGTCCTTCAAAAAAGACAGAAGAAAACATAAAATTCGAACGAATTGAGTATCACACTGCAGCTTAAAATCTCAGAGTTTGAAAATGACACATGGCAATCAAATTTCACTTTTTCTCCCAGTACAGATATTTTATGAAATTTATTACCCTACCCGTCTATCGACTTCCCACTCAACTCTCAGCAACAGAAGAGGGATTTAAAGCACTATATACGTGGCGTTTCTCGACATCTTTTCCCTGCACATCTGGCGCCGCACCTGTAACCCAGCCAGGGACCATCCGAATTCATAACAGAGGACCAAAGTACCGAATCTTAATTCAATTTTAAAATATATGTATACTGGTATTAAAATATGCTACGGAAATGATAAATTTGCTTTCGAAGGGAACATGAGTAAGGTGGTCCGCAGAACTGTTCTGATTTTAAAAAATGGTCCCCACTTCAAAAGAGTTTGAGAAACGATGCTTTAGGGGGTAACCAAAATCTTTGACAAATACATTTAACACGTTCTTCAATATACCTACAAATGTCATTCTAAACTTTCTTATTACAGTACTTATTAGGCCTAAATATAAAGTGGTGCGATGCTGAAAAATTGCGATTTCTATATTTTGACGTGAGACGTCTGTACTCAATCTACAAAGTGAAAAAAAAAATGGAAGTGGTCTGTATCGAAGACAAAGATGCAAGTTTTATACGTGAGTACGTTGCTGATAGAATTGCTGGTAAGGTAAACGTCAGCAGTGACAATCAAAATCTTTTCTTTCCAGATACTATGGAAACCCGCTATAACTTTGTTGTGCTGGGACTCCTAGGAGTTGCCATCTTGCATGCATTGAAACTAAACGTGTCGGGTGCCGAGCGCCCCGTTACTTTGTGTCTACACTCAGTGTTGCCAATTTAGCGATTTTGTCGCTAAATCTAGCGATTTTTTAAACTGTTTTTCGGAGACAATTTTTTTTTTAATTGGGTTATTTTACGACGCTGTATCAACATCTAGGTTATTTAGCGTCTGAATGAAATGAAGGTGATAATGCCGGTGAAATGAGTCCGAGGTCCAGCACCGAAAGTTACCCAGCATTTGCTCGAATTGGGTTGAGGTAAAACCTCGGAAAAAATCTCAACCAGGTAACTTGCCCCGACCGAGATTCGAACCCGAGCCACCTGGTTTCGCGGCCAGACGCGCTGACCGTTACGCCACAGGTGTGGACTACAATTTCTTTTACACTTTCTATTGCTTAAATAGGGATCTAGACTCTTTTTCAACACCGTTTAGCAACAAAAATAATACTTTTTCTATCGATAGTAAGGAATCTAGCGACTTTTGAACTAGGCTACTGTTTGGCTATTTCCCGGACACTTAAGTTGGCAACACTGTCTAAACTTCCCCCTTCCAGAGTATCGCTAGAAACTTCACCCGTTCCAACTCAAGGTCACGTTGGATACCTTGATCCTTCGTCTGTCGATCACAGTTTACTTCACTGGAATAAGTCGTGTAGTTTACAAATGATAAGCGCAATAAAACTGGGGTGAAAATGTGTCGGTCGACATTCTGGGATAACACCCTAGTACTGGACAGAACTAGATGTATTCACGTCAAATAATTGTAAAGATTCGATATGAAAGGTTTTGTATAAACTCTGTCATCATTTGAGGTACTTGGAAATAGAAGAATAATTTGAACTTCGTCTCGTAGATTGTCACGTGATCCGTCTGGCTTTATTATCTGTCTATGTATTACGGAATACGGCCACTTAAAATAATAATTTTAATACAACATAACATTTATCTGCAACCAAACACAATAATCGCGATATACTCAGAATCAAAATAAACGATTCCTAATTTATAGTAAGTTGCAGTGTGCAGTATTCGACCTATACTTCGTTCCATAATGTTTGACAGGAAAAGTAAACGTTGCCGGCAGAGAAGGAGAGAAGTATAATTGCTATTCAACCAATGGCAGAGGTCGCATTTCATGTTTGTCTTGAAGTTAGACGGGGATAGAACGCTTTAGACCGCCCAGCTTCAAGACAAGCGTGGAATGAGATCTCTGCCGTTGGTTCAATAGCAATTGAGGGGTTTGCCGGAAAAAGGGCGTATACGTCAATATGGTGAATTGAGATACAGGCAATCTAAGATTTTAAAATGTACCTGAATAAAATGTTATACAGATAGTCAACAAAATTATACATTAAATTAAAAATCTCAGCGAGTATAAATGTTTTGTAGCATTTAGGCAATTTATGTTATTAAATTTCCTTATATTTGTACCATATAAAACTTCAGTCTATACGCCCTTTATCCATATAATGATTTGCTTAGGGGATTTAATGTAGATTTCAGATTTAAATTTCACACGGAATTGAAACAAAGATACATTTTATGACATTTATTATATACTTCTAAACTAATTTAGTTTATTTCAGATATACAGAGTAGACATTAAGTACGCAAAGCAAAATCTCTGAATATAACAGAAAAAGAAAGTCTCCATTTTATGTGAACATAAATAAATAAAAATTATTCTTTGTATAATCCTGATAACAATAGGCCCAAAAATCTTAATACTGTATTGTAACAAATCTCTTAATAGAACATAAAATATTTCCGTCTGAATCTATGAGTTTCATAAGTTTATTTACTTTTAAAGCAAGGACAATAATGAACATAAAAAGCAGTCAAAGGAAACAATGGACTGACTAAATTGAACTATATATATTGGCTTAGTCTCTACCAAGAGAAAACACACACAGTACAGTATGCGGTAACGCGCAGCACTAGCTCTACTTGTAGACTGACTGACTAAATCGCTCACGCACGCACGCACGCACGCAGCCCTGTCCTGCAGGTATGTACAGTACAATCAAAACAAAATTTCGCTACTATAATTAGCGAATTATTCACTACATTTTAAACCGTTTTCCCGAAGAAGGGCGTAGAGGTCTATCCACCTTTCTTCCGGCAAAGCCCTCAATTATACTTTTTCTCCTCCTCTGCCGGCAATGTTTACATTTCCTGTCAGACATTATGAAACGAAGTATAGTCAGTCTTGAATGGAGAAGAATAAAAATACAGAGAAAACAAAAGGAGAATTACGCTACAGCATACATCTATGGACCCCACAAAAATGACAAACCTCGACTAGCAATCGAACCAGGATCCGTCCAAATTATAGACATCTCACCACTTGGACTATAGCAGGGGACCAAGGCAAGAATCACTGTACATAATAAAAATAACAAAAACATTTCTTATAGGTCACTAGCCTTCAGAAAATCGATCCCAAGGCCTTCTAACACGCCAACGGTCCCAAGACTTCTTCGTGCCAGGGCTTCAACGTGAAATTTCAATAACGATACGCATAAAGTAATGAATACATTACTAAATGATATAGAACAGGGGCGGATGTTACACTGGTTGTTTCCACAATATCATAACAAGCATGTAATAGCGTTGCCAGCTGATAATGAAACCTGAAGTAGTACACAGGCGGCTGCGCTGAAGAACGGCCTAAGGACGCGAGTCGCGTGTAATTGCGGGCCCACACTGAAATCGTGGCGGGAGGAAGACGAGTCGGCGAGCGAAATATTGAACACCGTCAGCAATTATGAAGAGTTTGCAAAATCTGTACATCACACTTCTGTGCGTTTATGATCTATTTTTATACACAGAATATATGACCACTACAATGACTATCATCGTCATTATCATCATAATTATTATTTCATATTTGCACTATGTCTCAAGCGCTAGCGTAGGCTTATCTAGCTTGAAAATAAACGGATTTAAGTTCAATTCCCGACAAGATATGGGGAGTTCTATCTCCCATAAGGACTGGTTATAAATATCTCTCGTTTGTATTGGTATTTGTGTTACGTTCTCGAAAGCCATCACCGTGCGCAAACTTGAATAGATGACGAGGGAATTCCGCGAGCCATAGCCCTACTGATATTTTAAACACATGGAAAACATCAGACAGACCTGTATCAACTGATAATGATACTGAGTAATATTCGTACAATGTCCAAGCCTCGCTTAATGGGTTTCTATCCAGCTAGTTGTTTAAAGTAAACGTATGTATGTATGTATGTATGTATGTATGTACTGAACCGTGAGTAATGTCATTAATTTCAGGGTTTATTCTTTGAGATATTTCAAACAAAACAGTTTAATATAATTTTGCTCGTTTTTGCTTTTTAATGAAAATTGTTTTACATAAACGTTCTATACCGTGCTCTGGGAAGCCATTGATTTAATTCCCAATATGCTCAGTCAATTTAAGAGAACAGAATTTATGATAATAAATTATTCAAATACTTTTACTTTTGTCCTTTGAAATTGCATAAATTTGACCCGAACAAATATGTAACATTGTAAAATTCCTTTGTAGAACGAAAAGTTAAATTTTTCTAATGAAATTTCTGTTCATTTATAGGAAAAAACTGAAATTATTTCAATCAATTATACAGAGTGTTAAAAAAATAGAGGGCATAATTTCAGGTATGTATTCCCCATATGTAGACAGTACGAAAAGTTCATTACAACAGGTGTCCGGAAATGCTTGGTTTCCGAGTTATGGCCTTCAAAACAGTAATATTCACCGGAACGTTTTTCTTCCCGCAGGTAGTTGTCTTTACAACAGATGTTCAAAATGTCCACCTCCTGATTGAATACAGGCCTCACATCGATGTCTCATGGCCCTGTGAACACGATCCCAAATTCCAGGAGTATAGCGTATTTCCTCACAACCTGCCACAACTCGATTCCGAAGGGAGTCCATGTCGGGCACCGGAGACGAATACACCAATGATTTTAAATGGTCCCACAAGTAGAAAGCGATAGGGTTGAAATCGGTTGAACGTGGAGGCCAAGCAATTGGGCCACTTCTCGCTATCCATCGATCAGGCTACCTCTCCTGGTACAAAGGACGAGCCAGCGCAGCACTGCCGTCCGCCTTACCGTACATGAAGTGCACTTCTGCCAGCTCCTGATTTGAGTAAATGTCGCACAGTACAGTGCCAAACACAACACTCAATGAACCCTTCGCCTCGGATTTAACTGTTAGAGTGTCCTCTGTTAATATCTTCTGTCATGGCACCTACCTCCGAGAAGAATATCACTGTTTTGAAGGCCATAACTCGAAAACCAAGGGTTTCCGGGCACATGTTGTAATGAACTTTTATTGTCTACATATGGGGAATACATACCTGAAATTATGCCCTCTATTTTTGAAACACCCTGTATTCATAACGCTGCTCTCTTAAATTAATTGAGCATATAGGGAATTAAATCAATGACTTTCCCGAAACACGCTATGAAATGTTTCATATAAAATAATTTTTATCTCGAAAAGGAGGCAAAAACGAGCAAAATTGTATGAAACTTTTTGTTTGAAATACCTCAAAGAATAACCCTCTGAAATTAATGACATTACTTTCGGATTACCCTATATGTACGAATGAATGAGAATTAATTTTCGAAAAATCATTTTAATAATGTAAAGGTAATCTGTAACAAAATAGCCCATGAAGGGCCAAGGCCGACTAGCCGTCATGGACAGGTCTTTCACTGCAAACCCAGCATTATCCAATCTTTCCTATTTTTTGCCTTCCTCTTAGTCTCCGCATATGATCCACATATTTTAATGTCGCCTATCATCTGATACCTTCTTCTTCCCCGAACTCTTCTCCCGTTCACCATTTCTTCCAGTGCATCCTTCTGTAGGCAGTCTCTTTTCTGTCAATGACCCAACCAATTCCTTTTCCTCTTCCTGATCGGTTTTAGCATCATTCTTTCTTCACTCACTCTTCCCAACACAACTTCATTTCTTATTCTGTCTGTCCACATCATACGCTCCATTCTTTTCCATATCCACATCAGCGAATAGGGATTACAAAGAATGGACACTGAGCGAATTTTCCTGTGTTTTGTTTCTCTGTGCGCCGGCGTTTAGTTCCACTTTCAAGCGCTAGAGGATAGTGTAATCGAGCACACGCTAAGATAATAATTGAGTATAGAGTTGAGACACAGGATCCAAACATCGCCTACCTTATTGCATAATCCAGTAACGCTTGTCTTCAAATAAATTCAAGTTAACAGCTTTTCCTTATTTCTCAGTTGTAATAATATTTTTTTTATATTTCAGATGTAATAAATTATATTAAGAAATAATATAATACATTGTAAAATTATGTATCAAATTCGTTTAATATTTGTATAAAATATTATATAGGTATATGGTTTTACTTCTCATAAGAGTTTTGTTTTTTTCATTTTCAGTGCTATCAAATCATTACATATTTTAATTGTTGTTGGGGTCAACGTCTCAACCCTCATTATAAAGGAACTCTAGAGTTTAGACATTACAGTTAATGACGGATTTATTATTTTATGGATCCAATTTATTTTATTTGAGTACATAATGTACCTAGATGTATTAATTATGTGCGTTATATTTCCGCTGTGTCCACTGCTAGCTGGTGTGATATCAGTGCCAACTCTAGGGAGAAAGCAGAATCTCACGCTCTAGCTGGCTTGAAGGTCACTGAAATCAGTCCGGCTACATCAAAGGTACCGACACGGTGTGCATACTTAATTACCTATACGCTGTCCACATTTCAAATGCTTCTATTAGCTTCTCTTCACTTCGTCGTAATGCCCATGTTTCTGACCCATACAATGCCACACTCCACACAAAGCACTTTACTAATCTCTTCCTTAGTTCTTTTTCCAGAGGTCTGCAGAAGATACCCCTTTTTCTATTAAAAGCTTCCTTTGCCTTTGCTATTCTCCTTTCGACTTTCTGACTGCAGCTCATGTTACTGCTGTAGTAGATCCCAAGTATTTGAAACTGTTCACTTGTTCTACTGCCTCGTTTAGAATTCGCACATTAGTAGGCTATACCCATATCTTATAATATGGATAACTAATGTGTAGGCCTAATGCCCATTAGTACACAGACCTCACATGGCGTGAATAATCGTGACGGTTTAACATCTCGGTGCTGTTTTGCAGTAAAAGCTGCAGATGTGGGTTGACTCATGTCACGTGGTTAAGGCTGGAGTTGAAGTGCCAGGCGATTAGTGTCTTCTCAACAAATGAAAAACGAGTAATTTACACCTCGCGGACGATTCCGTGACATGGTTCAACGCCAGCCTCTTGATTCAATTAAACAAAACAGCCATTGCAACGTGTAATTGGATGAACTCGCTTATCTTAACCTGAGTTACAGCTCGTTAAGAATCAAGTCGTTGCTTAGAGTCTGGAATATTATGTTTTCCTTTCATGAAGCATTAAAACTCACTTCAGACTCCATTTACTGCCCTTCTACGTATTGAAGAACAGGTTCATCGTGACCGATTACAAAGAAGAATGTTATAAAATCACTTAAGAATGCATTTTTATTTAAAAAGGGTTAAATCTTTATGGAAGTTAGGACGAACTGATAAATCTATCTAATTCATGATGATGATGATGATGATGATGACGACGATGACGGTGGTAGTGGTGGTGGTGGTTGTTTTTGTCAAGTGTCAATTCATTTCCTCATTGGTTGGTTACTTGGTTACTGGAATGATTAGTTAAGTGGTTGCCGACATCTCTAGATAATGCAGAAGATTAACTTTCCGGACTTTGCTAAGATTCATGTCACTCAAATATGTTTCCAATGTTAGACAAATGAATAGATAATTCCATCTGTCTGTCTTCATTTTCCTTTTACTAATTCTTTACGAATTAAAGAATACGAACATTTTAACGCAGCGTTTCTCAAACTTTTTCAAATGGGGACCACTTTTTAAAGTCAGAACACTTCCGCGGACCACCTTACTCTTGTTCCCTTCGAAAGAAAATTTATCATTTTCGTAGCATATTTTAATATCAGTATACTTATATTTTAAAATTGAATTAAGGTTCGGTACTTTGGTCCTCTGTTATGAATTCGGGTGGTCCCTGGCTGGGTTACAGGCGCTGCGCCAGATGTGCAGGGAAAAGATGCGAGAAACACCACGTGTATAGTGCTTTAAATCCCTCTTTTGTTGCTGAGAGTAGAGTGGGAAGTCAATAGACGGTTAGGGTAATAAATTTCATAAAATGCAGTACTGGGAGAAAAAGTGAAATTCGATTGCCATGTGTCATTTCCAAACTCTGAGATTTTAAGCTATAGTGAGATACGCAATTCGTTTGAATTTTATTTTTTCTTCTGTCTTTTTTGAAGGACCACAAGGGCAGACCTCGAGGACCACAGGTGGTCCGCGGACCATAGTTTGAGAAACGCTGCTTTAATGGAATACAAGATAGAAACTACCGGAAGAAGTTTTCAAAGAAATACAGTTTCATTGAAAAGTCACGAAAGATTTTGAAAGATATGCAATTTTGTTATGGAATATATTTATAGAAAAAAAATAATATACTTTTCTTAATAAAAGAATAGGGTTTATTTTGCTTGAAACCCTCTTATTCATGGACAGGGGGCAACATTGGGTCATGGCTTCACTTTCTTTAAGAAGAAGCCCATATACAGAAAATTTATCACCCTGAAAGCATGCATATGTCCTTAATACGACAATTTTAAGTTACTAACAAATATGTTTAAAAAAATTACTGGAATATCGTGGTTGAGAAATGAGAGTTTTTTAGAGAAAGAATATCAACATGTCAATTATACCTAATATAAAGCGACACAATTTAAAATAAATCAGTTTTAACTATTTTTTTAAATTCTTTATAATTTAAGATATTCCTAAATACTTGGGAAATGTCTGAATCCAGAAGGAGTTATGTAATACATTTCATAATCTAAGAAATACATTTCTATTATCGGTGTTGTAAATTTAATAAATCATTATTTTAAATCTTATATAATGTCATTAATTATGCACTTAATCAAGGTCTCTTCGATTTGGGATACAGACAGACGTAATTTGGTGTTTAATGGTAGCCTACATCCAGGTGAAATTTTGTCATTTTTATATATAAAAAAAAATATATGGTTTTTTATGTTCTTTTATGTTCATTAAAACATTGCTTAAAGTCTAAAATAGCCTTCCACTAATTTTCATGCCTATAGAGTTGTCAAATCACCTGTTAGAGTTAGAAGAAACTGCATGTGTTTACTTTAACCTACCCATATATACTTCCAAGCTTTTAAACTCATCTTTCTCGGCTTATGTTTTTTTGTACATTTTCCTTTACTAAAAATGCTACCCTTCCTGCAAATGTTGCAATAGATGCATGATATTTTCGGTGGATGTTTTTCAATGTGTGCTTAATATATCAATACTTCTTTAAGATATCATATTTGTTATTTCATTCATTCACAGTGTTCTGCCCAAGGGCAGGTCTTTCACTGCAAACCCAGCATTCTCCAGTCTTTCCTATTTTCTGCCTTTCTCTTTGTCTCCGCATGTGATCTATATATTTTAATGTTGTCTATCATCTGATATCTTCTTCTGCCCCGAACTCTTCTCCCGTTCACCATTCCTTCCAGTGCATCCTTCAGTAGGCAGTTTCTTCTCAGCCAGTGAACCAACCAATTCCTTTTTCTCTTTCTGATCAGTTTCAGTATCATTCTTTTTCATCCACTCTTTCCAACAATATGAACACAATTTTAAAAAGCCCTATTTAGCCCGTTCTCATAGAAGTTGTCGCACAGCATTTTCAATTGTTTGCTTTCATATTTTCAAATCTTACTGTTACAATTTTGTGCTACACGTGTTTATTATTGTAGGAGAAAGAAATTTGAGTGAAGAATAGTCAGTTCAGTTATTGTCAGGTGAAAGAAGGTATAAGATCGGTTATAGTAAAGGCAGAAGAAATAGGCGGGTTTTTGGTCTTGTGCGGAAACTACTCACTTTCTGTAGCAGTTTATGACCTGAACAAAGAGACCTTCCTGTGGCTGCGTTCGAATGCTAGTTGTTGACAAGTGCTCGTCTGTGATACTACTACTGTGTATAGGGTGTTCGAAAAAATATACCATACTAACATACTAAAGAGTATTTTTAAATACTAATCATCCAAGTAATCGCTGTCATGTCTCAGTCGAGCCCTTATATCAGAATTCATACTAAAGGCGTTATTTATCAAGTTTACTGTTTCTTGAAAGAACTTAAAGTTTGTGACGACATTAAAAATGTCCTATCATCAACGCAGACAGTCACTGCGTGTAGTGTTTCTCTATGATGGGTTCAGATAACCTGTGCAGAATGATTTTTAGTCATAATTCTTGTGTTATTTGTTTTGTTAAGCTAAGCCATTCTTTAAGTGTGCTTCTAATACATAAGTATGTTTTTATTACGAAACTCGTTCATGTTAGTACATTTTCTACACACGGTAAAAATATATTAATTTTTTGCACTTTAATTTTTAATTTCCTCATGATTCACAAAGTTGATAACTGTATAAAACTTATTTAGTAGTTATTATTTCAATACAATATTCTGAAAACACATAAAAACAAAATACTAATTGTGTGTAATGCCAAATATTTCATTTCTCGTATTAGGGCGAAATATTATAAATGATAATATAATTTAAAGTCTGATTAGTGTAATATGTTACTATTCAGGGATGTATGCAATGGAGGGGGAAAGAGAACTGGCCGCCATAACCCATTATCTCCTGACTTAGTTACCTCATTAGTGATGCCTTGTTGTTGTCACTTATGAGTTTCAGACCCGTGTTCGGACAGTTGACTAAACAAAACAACAATATTCAGTAAATCAGGTCTTTTTTAATTATATAAATCACGTTATTATTTTATTTGTTCTTTTAAGTTTTCCTATAGTGCAAAACATGTGACTGGAGGAGTAAGTTATTTGGGACAGGACCATACACCAAGCAGGTTCTGAGGGTTATAGGAGTTAGGGTAGTGAATGAGGGGTTCGTCATAACCGCCTATTTTTTCTGCCCGTAGTTTAGCTAGAATGCCTAAATTCAGTAAACCATTAAAAAGTAAACGTCATGCTTACGTCTGTAAATTTGGTGCCCATGTGTTTTCAACCGATGGAACAGTTTTGTTATGTAAGGTTTGTGAAAAAACAGTCACGAAAAAATAGTCTATTTTATAAGTTAAGGGAAGAGGATGGTATTTTTTTGGTGAAAAATGAGTAAATTTTCAAAAAACAATTTTTTTTCCTTAAAATACTCTGTGATATTTTAGAAAATTTATAATATTTTGTTTTTGAAAATTTAGTTGTGAGACGCCATTTTTTTCCTGCGCTCTGGATTTTTAAATCACACCGCCTTTTTGTTTGTTGTTTCCGGAACTTCATTTTTTTCAAAATCAAATTTTTCTTTAAAATACTCTGTGATGCTGTGGAATTATTGTAAACATGTCCACGTATCATTTATATTGGATGTTGATAATTTTTAGTTCCTGCAACAATAAAACATCCCCTTTGATTTGTTTAAGAATGTCTTTTTTTGAGCCAGACAAAAATCGATATAATTTTTGAGCTATTAAAGATATAAATGAAATTTAGAACACATATTTCTGACTACTAAAAACTTTTCTCTGTTAGCATTTCCTAATTGATTTCATTTTAAAAATAAGTCTCCACTTTAAGAAAAAAATAAAAAAAATATTATTAAATTTTAATTGTTTATTTTACAAATGAGACAATATCAAATTTCTGTTACAGACAGTTTGACATCAGTGCTTTTACAAATAAATTGTAACATAGTGAAATTTATCTTGAAAATGGCTTAGATATATCAGTTTAGTAAAAGCATTGGAGTACATTTTTTTTTCAAATCTGCCTCCCAAATAATTTATTCAAAATATTTATAAAGTTGCTATAGCCATGAGCTCTCTACATACAAAAGGGTTAATATTTTACCAAATAAGAAAAAAGTTTTAAAATTACTATCCTCTCCCCTTAACTCCAGTAAAAATGTGAGTTATGCTGAAATAATTTGAATTTATTGCTAAAATATGTTACACCTTTTTAAAATTTATAACGCCTTTTTTGAAAATTTATTGTGCACTTTTTCTACGTATTATTGCCTTTTTGCCTGCCTATTTTAACTGTTATAAATGCCTAACATCCGGGCTCTAATTATCAAACATGTCCACGTAATCATTTATATTGCAGGATAAAATAGCCACTGCAACAATAGAAAATATTTGTAAGAATGTCTTATGAGCGGCTTATTGGAATAAATCAAATTACAAACAAGGATATCGAAAATATTCTCTAGTACTCTATTCTGTTAAAAACACTGGCGTTAGCAGTCGCGTGGATTACAATTGTACTCCACTCTAAAAACATAATATGTTATATTGCTATCCAGAGACAAATCACAATTACATCTAAACACTCCAGACATCAGGGCTAAACAGTAACAGGAAAGTACTGAAAATTTCACGGTATCATTATTGAAAGAGGAGATGCGATGACGTAATAAACAGCAGTGGGTTAAAAATGTATGCCGCGCGAGTACTGAAGGGTTAAATAGAAAGGGAAATAAATTATAAAATTTCAGAATCCAAAGATTCATAATTTTAACCGAAAATGTGTTCTATAAATTCCGTGTAATTATCTCATATAGAATCGCACCTCTTCGAGAGTGGAAGACATTTCTTTGAAGTTGTCAACATTGTGACGATATATACTTTTTTTTTACAAGAAACACGGCCTGGAATAAGCTACACAGAATCATTTTGTAGCTGGGTTATTGACCGTAAAGTCAGGTGGGACACTCATTTATCACGGCCTTAAAGACTCAATTAAAATAATTATAGCAGTAGGATTCCTTTAGATTTTTCACACATTATGAGTTAGTGTCGTCCACATTTATCCTCAGCCCAATAAATGTCATGCAAATAATATCACGGTCATTTATTTCACATTAATAAAAATATTTTTAAATTTGAAATTTCTACATTAATTAAAATATTAATATTAATATAATTCTAAATAAATTACTTTCTCAGTAACAAAAATATCAATATTAATATAATTCTAAATAAAATTACTTTCTACATTAATAAAAATATTAATATAAATAAAAGTACTTTCATTAATAAAAATATTAATATTAATATAATTGGAAATACAATAATAAAAATATTAATATAATTCTAAATAAAAGTACTTTCTACATTAATAAAAATATTAATATTAATATAATTGTAAATAAAAGTACTTTCTGCAAATAAAAATATTAATATTAATTTAATTCTGTGAAAGTACTTTATACATTAATAAAAATATTAATATCAATATAATTTAAATAAAAGTACTTTCAACATTAATAAAAATATTAATATTAATATAATTCTAATTAAAAGTACTTTCTCATTTCAAATTATTAATATTAATGATTCTAAGTAAAAGTACTTTGGTATTAATAAAAATATTAATATCAATACATAAAAGTACTTTCTGCATTAATAAAAATATTAAGGATAATATAATTCTAATTAAAAGTACTTTCTCATTAATAAAAATATTGCTTTCGAAATAAAAGTATTAATTAAAATATTAATATTAATATAATTGTAAATATAATATTAATTTTCTAAGTGTACTTTATACATTAATAAAAATATTAATATCAATATAATTTTAAATAAAAGTACTTTCAACATTAATAAAAATATTAATATTAATATAATTCTAAGTAAAAGTACTTTCTACATTAATAAAAATATTAATATTAATATAATTCTAATTAAAAGTACTTTCTACATTAATCAAATTATTAATATTAATATAATTCTAAGTAAAAGTACTTTCTACATTAATAAAAATATTAATATTTATATAATTTTAAATAAAAGTACTTTCTACATTAATAAAAATATTAATATTAATATAATTCTAAATAAAAGTACTTTGTACATTAATAAAAATATTAATATCAATATAATTTTAAATAAAAGTACTTTCAACATTAATAAAAATATTAACATTATTATAATTTTAAACAAAAGCACTTTCTACATTAATAAAAATATTAATAATAATATAAACATTAATAAAAATATTAATATTAATATAATTCTAAGCAAAAGTACTTTCTACATTAATAAAAATATTAATATTAATATAATTCTAAATAAAAGTACTTTTTACATTAATAAAAATATTAATATTAATATAATTTTAAATAAAACGAAAACGTCATTAGCAGCCAGGAAATTTACGTCTAAAAATGCTTGTCTAGTTCGTCCACACAACTTTCTGCACTTGATGTACGTCTTCAAAATACGACGGCGCTTTGAGTATCTCATCATTGCACAACACTACTGTACTTTGTATTAAAATCTTACTCACGACTAACTGCAGGCGGGAAGAGCGTCGCGATTTCATGGAGGAAATGTCAGCGATTGAAAATGTTTCGGAACTTCTAGACTGCCCGCTCTCTACAACACATTTTGAATGTTCGCAAAAATTAAATATAAGTTTCAAGAGATTTGTGACACTCGAAAGTTGTGGAACCACCGGTCTAATTCATGATACTGATGATTATAATGATAATGATGATGATGATGATATATACTCACTATAATATTGTCTTGTATAATTTGTTACAGAAGTAGAAACTAAATCTGATATATCACCCATATGTCTTCTTATAGTTTACAATAGTGTCTATAATTTATCAGATTGTTACCATCACTCCAATATATTTTAAGTCATTTTGACAGAACTATATTTAAATATGGAATTAGTTCTTATATGTCTGTGTGCCTTCTTCTATTTAGATATTTTCATACATACGTGTGTGGCTGAGTTATGTTTGCTGAGATGACAAATAACGACATCATAAATTATAATTTTATGTCATTTTTATGAATCCAAGAAACTTATCAAGTCCGCCATAAATACGTAACGACAAAGGTGTCGAGGTCTAACGTTACTGCCATTGTATACGATATCGGAAAGTATGGAACAAATTGTGTTAGTGACAAAATAAAATGGAAACTCAGCTTTCTTCTCAATGTTACTTCCTTCGCTAGAGTCACGCACGGGTTTGTTTTAGCGGTGAAATCGTTTATAGACAAACGCTTTGCATCTAAAAATTTTCACATCCATATTTCTACCTATAAAGATTTCATAAATTTATCGATACATATTCATAAAAGTCGCATTAAGAACCTGTTCACATTGATTTGTAGATCTGATACTCGAAATTCTCATTAAAAATACTGACAAAGCTTTACAGTTGTTGGAAACAGATTTCTGAGATTATAAAATCTAATATTGCATTTCGGCATGACAACGTTAGCTGTACAATAGTTTGCTTAAAGGAAGAACAAAAGTGGCGAAGATCATATTTTCTCTGAGGAACTAAAAGATAAAGTATATATTATTTTAATGTACCGAAGTACATATGATATTTCCATGCAGATATTCTGCGTCATCATACGATGAAAGAGTAATGGAACGGAGAAAAATTCTCTCCGGCGCCGGGATTTGAACCCGGGTTTTCAGCTCTACGTACTGATGCTTTATCCACTAAGCCACACATGATATGCGTAAATCACTTCGTGATTTAAGACGGCGCTTATTCCGTCGGATCCCGGCCAACCATGCACTCATAACGAGTGCACCTCAGCACACGTGTGGACTTCAGTCCTACGTTCATAGACATCTATGACGTAGTGCAGAGGACGGCCACTAGAGGGAACCCAAGAGTTGGAGCTTAATCTGATACGATTCTGTCCGACACCGGGGTGGTATCCGGTGTGGATAAAGCATCAGCACGTAGAGCTGAAAATCCGGGTTCAAATCCCGGCGCCGGAGAGAATTTTTCTCCGTTCCATTACTCTTTCATCGTATAAAAGATAAAGGCTACACCCATAGACAAGATTAGTAGAATAATTCTTATCACAAATATAAATCATGAAGCTTTGTGTTCCAATAAAGATCTGTGTTCACTTTAGTGTCCTGTAATGTTCGAACCTGAGAGAGGCAACCGAGACATTACAAACTTCGTCTTATTTCGAATGAAAAACTAATCGTGGGATCTTTGCTGAAATCCATGAGTGGTTAAGACATGAAGGGATGGGATAGGAGGGCAGCGAATATTTCTATAACAGGATGGAACAAACACGACAGACATCCTTCCGCGGAGCGAACATCGGCAAATCTCGAACTTCGTCATACTGGACAAACTTGAACCGAACGTAGAGCCTAATGCACGACGTTAGTTCACTTATTATAGATGTAATATGTAACATGTGTACATATATGTTTAATACTTGCAACTCATCTGGGATCTTTTCTAACTCCATACTTTTAAAAAACGTTTGTAACTATGCAGATACTCAACATGTATTATGCTCCGATTGTACATTCTGATTTTCTTTTCGCATGGATTTGTTATTTTAACACCTCTCTTCATGATTTTATTTCTCGAGTTCCAATTTTGAGTAATAATAATTAGTAGGAGGACGAATCCTAAATTTTCTTGACCGAACGCGAATCTTGCAAGGTTCTTGAATTCCTCGAATCCTTAATATAAGTTCCGTATGATTCCGCTAGATTCATGCATTATGGCACTGAGGGCCGCCACATGGTGATACTGGTGATCCGAGAACCACTAAAATTCAAACAATCTCCGTCGTTTTGTAAGGGAACACTTCTATTAGACGTCAATGGAGTTAAAACTAATCTTTCCAGTTTTTAAACAATTTTTAGATTAGTATTTGAAAGATTCAAATAGTGAGAAAAGGCGCAAAGATTCGAGTTTTTAATTACGGTAAAGATGTTTTGTGAAAATAAGCCCACAGTAATTAAAAACATAATGGAAACAAAATTAGAAATAGCATACAACGTAGGTGGAGTTTATTGTAACTAGGAATCCTCAAATTCCGCAAATCTTTTATAAGATATTGAATAGGAATAAATCCGTCCAATAGTTTAGTAGAAATAGCTGTACACAGACGGACTAGTTCTAAAATTACTATATTTCATGTCTATCATTATCTGATAAAATGACTCGTATAAAGGCCTACTGAATATGAACAAAATTTGTCCAATATTCAGTATAAAATCGCTGTACACAGATTAGTACTAAAATTATTATATTTCACGTAGGTACATCATTCCCTGATAAAGTGACTCGTATATAGGCCTACTGAATATGAACAAAATTTGTCCAATAGTTTAGTATAAAATCGCTGTACAGACAGACTAGTACTAAAATTATTATATTTCACGTAGGTACATCATTCCCTGATAAAGTGACTCGTATATAGGCCTACTGAATATGAACATAATTTGTCCAATAGTTTAGTATAAAATCGCTGTACACAGACAATAGTTTACTAAAATTATTAATATTTCACGTAGGTACATCATTCCCTGATAAAATGACTCTTATATAGGCCTACTGAATATGAACATAATTTGTCCGATAGTTTAGTATAAAATCGCTGTACACAGACAGACTAGTACCAAAATTATTATATTTCACGTAGGTACATCATTCCCTGATAAAGTGACTCGTATATAGGCCTACTGAATATGAACATAATTTGTCCGATAGTTTAGTATAAAATCGCTGTACACAGACAGACTAGTACCAAAATTATTATATTTTATGTACATCATTCCCTGATAAATTGACTTGTATATAGGCCTACTGAATATGAACAAAATTTATCCAATAATTTAGTACAAAATCGCTGTACACAGACAGACTAGATACTAAAATTATTATATTTCACGTATACATAATTCCCTGATAAAATGACACTATAAGGCCTACTGAAAATGAACATAATTTGTTGATGGTTTAGTATAAAATCGCTGTACAAGGACAGACTAGTACCAAAATTATTATTTTCATGTAGCTACATCATTCCCTGATAAAGTGACTCGTATATAGGCCTACTGAATATGAACATAATTTGAGTGGTTCAGTGCCAGAGTTTTAGTACCAAAAATTTTTTAGCATCATTGTATTTCTGCCATAATATGACTGTACTGTCCAATTATTTTATATGTACACAGACAGTAGATATACATCATACTAGATAAATGATTAGATTAGGCCTACTGAATATGAACATAATTTTCCGATGGTTTAGTATAAAATTGAGATCATATAGTTTTAAAACACGAATAGAACATAATTTGTCCTGTATAAAAGTTACACAGACAGACTAGTACCAAAATTCTTATATTTCAGTAGGTACATCATTCCCTGATAAAGTGACTCTCGCCACTGAATATGAACTCATTTGCCCAATAGTTTAGTACAAAATCGCTGTACACAGACAGACTAGTAAAAATTATTATATTTCATGTAGGTACATCATTCCCTGATAAAGTGACTCGTATATAGGCCTACTGAATATGAACATAATCTGTCCAATAGTTTAGCACAAAATCGTTGTACACAGACAGATTAGTAGGTACTGAAATTATTATAATTCATGTATAGGTACATCATTCCCTGATGAACTGACTAATTGACCTTGAGGGCATAATGGGAAATGAGCAGGTATTCTTACGAGATGTGGCGATGGTTGTAAACGGGATTAACTAAATTATTTTTAAAATTCGTAAAACATCGGATAATCAAATTGTGTGTGTCAACTTTCGTAATACACCCTTTAATTTCACTTTCCTTTACATTTGACGCAATGCAATCGCATGCTTTTCGCTTCCCCATAACCGACTGCTGTGTTGTCATTTATGCGACTCTTGACCCAAGGCTGGGAATGAATCAATAACGCTACCAAATCATTATATGATATTCTGGAGTACGCAACCGGGTCCGCCCTGTGACAAATTCCATTAGTTCAACGTACAAATGCAGGGCAATATTTTAAAGCTGGCTCTGACAAGAATAAAGGACGGGATGACATAATTTAAATAAGAATTTGACTTACATGGAATAGTGGTGGGGGGATGAAATTAATATAAAATATTCCGCTGACGTTGACTAAAATTTATTGCGGATAAGGTTTCGTGACAAGAAAAGCTATGCATTTATACATTGAGTGCTAGTAGAAAATGTTAAAAACTCTAGTAGTGTCTACGAAAATTTTATTTCATATGTAAGTTATAGGCTATTATGACACGTATCATTATCATTCAAATTAATTGAATTCATTATAATATGTATATAAGAAGTTAGAAAATAAACGTAATTGGAACTTATCCATTGCAAGCAAATGAAACTAATTTAGGTATTTCACAATGCTATACAATCTCGCTGATTTTATTTTTACATTGTAATAAGACACTGAATTTGTCAACTAACAATTGGACGGAGTTATGCAATAACAGACCAAGCGCCAAAAACCTGTTTCGAGATATTGGCCATTGAAATAAACCTGTTTTTTTTTAATAAAACATTTTATGCAAGAAGTATTATAACATTCATACTATTACAAAAAATAGCACAAATAATACCAAAAAAGGCTAACCGATTTTTAATAAGAGACAAACAATTGAATTAATATTTCAAAGCAAAATAAATAGAAGAATTTTATGCAATAAAAGAATTTTTGCTTATAAATAGCAGCAAAATTCAGATATCGCATTCTTGATTTTTTTTTCCGAGTTAAAAATTAGCCTGCCATCAACAGATTTGTGCAAATATCTCTCTCTTTTTTTTTTCAAACTGTCGGTTCGTCTATTATTGCGTAACTCCGACCAATTAATACGATTTGAATAATATTACAAGCACAGGTTTTGAAATAACTCTCTCTGCACTGACGAACATATAGTGAAAATAATGAAAATGATATACAAAAGTAACGTATATCATAAACTGAGTTATGCCACAAATGTAACATGAAATTAATATGCATTCAATAGTCAAAAATCAATTACTTTATAAGACAGAATTTTTTTCCTAGACTTTTCCATTATGCGCGATTACCCATAATTGCATCATATGTCTTCAGTCAAAGAGCAGTCTTCGGATACTTCCTATTATTTATCGAAAATACAAGTAATAAATAAGATTGAACTGCCCACCATTGAGGGTAGCCTTTACGGACTCAGTATATCCTCAAAAAATTAATATACATATGTAAACATAGATATTAAATTTTAAAAAAGGGAAACAAAGAAAAGGACGTGAAAGTTGGTCTTTCGTAAAAGATCACATATGATATAACGGAGTATGATAATTAAGGCTTACAATGTAAAATTCCTTTACTAAACGAAAAGTTACATTTGTTCGCACCAAATCTCTGCACATTTAAAGGATAAAATTAAAATTACTTCAATAATTTATTATCATAATACACAGCCCTCTTAAACTGAATGGGCATATTGGGAATTCAATCAATGGTTTTCCTGAAACACGCTATGGAATATTCCATATAAAACAATTTTTATCTCGAAAAGGAAGCAAAAACGAGCAAAACTGTACTAAACTTTTTTGTATGAAATAACTCAAACAATAACCCTCTGATGTTAATCACATTACTTATAGTACAATCTGTATATTTAGAAGTTACGTAAAAGCAGGCCACAGGGTTAGTTGATGTTGGCAATCTGATGACGAAGCGGGGGTCACAACGACTATTGGTAAAGGATCAAGACTGATTATAGATGATACAGGAGGAGAAAATGGCTTTGTAAAAAAATGTTCTGCTAATGTTCTGATCAAAACAGAAGACGAGCGGCTATAATGCAACATGAACGACTCCAATTTCACGAAATGGCTAGAAATACAAGTTCTGTCTAATATGTCTTGTAAATCAGACAATGCGAGCTATTACAGTTTGCAGATAAATAAAAAGCCTAAATTGACGACTCGGGATTTGCAGTAGGGATCGGAATACGAAATCTACTAGTGTAACCCGGCCTAACGGACTACTTGCCTGTGACGTTGTCTTCTTCCTCTTCGGTCACGTGGGTATACAAAAAAAAACCCAGAGGTCTTTCTATCTTATCGATCTACATGTGTAAACTTATTTCAAGATTCCTTAATAGTTATTTATGCAACAAGTGGATAATCTTGATGATTATGGAGGGAGTGAATGTTTGTCGCACGAACGATAGTGAGTGTCTTAATAAGATTATCCACGAGTTGGATACAACACTTTATGGCATCTTAGGATTATAAATTATAGGAAATAAATTATGAAATAATTCGGCATCCATAGCTGACAAAGCCTTCATGGATAAATCGCAATATAGCGAACGCCAGTAGGGGAAGTTATCCCCACCCACATGAAATGTGCATTCGACACAACACTCGCCTATCACGTAGAGCAGCGTTGTCAGACACAGCCTAAACGGAGCGGAGCGCTCCACTATAACTCGTTGCGAGCTCCGGTGCTTCCACAGACATAAGCAAGTTCACGCTCCGACTGGACGTCTCTAGCACCACAACCGGTTTCGGAGCTTTTAACTCTGACACTACTGACGTAGAGTGTCTGGTGAGCTAGTAGAGGAAAAGTGGAAGGGGTCGTGAGCGGAGCTTCTACGTTCGCTATATTGCGATTTGCCCATTACAAACTCTAGTTATACCTTAGGTGTCAAAGTTTTACGTTACAAATGTTCCTTTATTTTGTTAATATAGTTTCCCTGAACCACAGAACTGTTTTATGTGATATTACAAAAGTGATACAAAATTGTTAAAGATTGGAAATAAATGATACGTTATCTTCTGTCCTGCATTTCATTTCTTGTTACGTGGCGCGTAGAAGCGGTAAGTATGATAGCCAGACGAGTTGAATGCATTCCCACCCAAGCGTTCCGGTATTACGTCATTGCACGTGTGCCGTAATAAGCCGATTACGCACGATATTGGATATAGTAACAACCTGTTTATAATGCTAGGATGGCATAAAATTTGTTTTCCTAATTCTTTCTAGTGCAACAGAATGCGAGTAACGAGGAAAAAAAAAACACTGCAGTACAAATAAATTGCCTGAAGACGCAAGACGCCTTAGAGGAGCAAGAAAATCTTAATTAAATGCATTTGAGAGCTTTCTCATTTACATCAACAAATTAAGCAGCGCTCAGAACTATTACAGAGTCCGCATAGCGCTAGAAGAGCCCCAGGCTCTGTCGTGCATCCAGTTGCGCAGGCTGACGATGTACACACGGCATCGGCTGTAATGAAATTAACTACGAACGAACGCTAATTGTGAATGCGCACACTCTATCTGCTTTGCCATCGCTGTGAATAGTCAGACAGACTTCATGCTTGCTGAAGAAAGAAGCTAACTCAGCTACTTGTTATGGAGTGTCTCTAATAAATTCATTAGGCCTATAGCTATATGGTCTGTATTGTCTCAAATTCAAGATATGGTATGATATGATATGATATGATATATGATATGATATATGATATGATATAGATATGATATGATATATGATATGATATATGATATGATATATGATAAGATATGATATGATATGATATGATATGATATATGATATGATATGATATGATATGATATATGATGATAAGATATTATATATGATGTATTTATGTAAAAGGGCTTATATGATATGATATGATATGATTTATTCATGAATGAAAAAATATATGCATTTATGATATATGATGTGATATTAGTTATATCCATGAAGAATTTAAAAAGGGCTTATCTCACAAAAAACAGTTTCTTCACGTTTTGTAAAAAAACATTTTAATACATTACGTTAATTAATTACTAGTTACCTTATATGAAGGAATTTAAACATTAATATCAAAAACCATATCTTCAAGTTTTGTAATTAAACATTTACTAATAATTACGTTAATTACAGCAAAAAAGTCACATTTAATAATACCATCGATATATCATATCGTATCTAAACACCATCGATATATCATATCGTATTATATAATATGATATATCGTATCATATCATATATATCATATCATATCATATCATATCATATCATATCATATCATATCATATCATAGCCTATATCATGAGATTTTCCCCAGCCGTGGGACTGATGCCGGATGGTCTATGGCGAGTCCTCGGCCTCACTTCATTTCACCCCCTTTGATCTGATTACGTGGTTGGGTTTTTTCCGAGGTTTTCCCCAACAATAAGGCAAATGCCAGGTAATCTTTTGGCGAATCCTCGGGCCTCACCTCATCTCACTACATCTCGCCAAAATATTGTAAAAAATTGTAAAGAATTGCATAAAATTGCAAAATTGTAAAATGATAAAAATTGTAAAATATTGTAAAAATTGTAATTGTATATTGCAATCTTGTAAAATTTTGACTTGTTCCACATCTTAAAGCTTCACTGCTAATGTAAGATCTATGGAATATAATAAATGAAATGAAAAATATCATATCATATCATATCATATCATATCATATCATATCATATCATATCATATCATATATCATATCATATCATATCATATCATATCATATATTAGGATATATCATATACAGGGTGATTCACGAATTTCTCCTCCGGTTTATGACGGTGAATCTGAGGTTATTTGGGACAAAAGATGCAACTAAATTAAAGAGATCACATTCATAATTACGGAGTTACAACACATTTTCGAAAGACGTCATAGTGAATGGACGGAATCAACAATAAGCACAACTTGAATGTCTGGGGTGACCATAATCCCTATGCCACTTTAGAATCTAATTTCCAATGCCTATTCAGTCTCAATGTGTGGTGTGGTATTCTGATCATCTGCTGGGACCGTTTATTTTCCCTGGACACTTAGGCTTAACTGGTGCAAAAAAATATTTCCTAGTTTAACTGTTAGATGTTTTTGAACTTCATTCTATCAAATTAATGGATTGAAGTTTATAAAACTTTTTGGCTATGAATTTTTATTATTTTAATTCGTCATTGACGCCAGAAAGAATGCATCCAACGACTTTAAAGTGCTCTTGGGGACGAAAACCATTATCAAGGACTGTGTATGATTGGTTAGCGGAATTCAAATGATTTCCGCGAGGATCGACCTGCTACAGGGACAA
Source organism: Periplaneta americana (assembly GCA_025594305.2). NCBI lineage: Eukaryota > Metazoa > Arthropoda > Insecta > Blattodea > Blattidae > Periplaneta > Periplaneta americana. The sequence continues at coordinate 82,517,659 of JAJSOF020000031.1, read as the reverse complement.
ATTACAGAAATATCCACGCCGTGAATAGAAGTATGGTCAGTCGAACTTACTTTAAGAGTGGGTCTTACGTTGGATAAACTATAGCGTGTTTGAAAGTGAGGATGAAATGATATGACAATAATCTCAATGGAGTATGATAGTGATTAGCTTCACAATTCATCTTGCTTGTTAAGTTAATCTCTGTTAAAGCTTGTCTTTCACTCAGAGAAAGCAAAGTAGCGCCTACTTGAAAGTAAGGTGCATTGCAAAATGTCAGAAGCAAAGTTATGAATGAATTAATTGGTGAACGGAGAAAGTTTACATGGCACAGAATACGTCTCAAAAGGCTCCTATTCTTCTTCAACCATACACTTATTAGAATCACTTACTTACAAATGGTTTTAGAGAACCCGGAGGGTCATTGCCTTCTTCCCATAATCTCGCCATCGGTTCCCATCTTGAGCAAGATTAATCCAGTCCCTACCATCATATCCCACCTCCCTCAAATTCATTTTAATATTATCCTCCCATTTACGTCTCGGCCTCCCCAAAGGTCTTTTTCCCTCAGGTCTCCCAACTAACATCTGAACATCAGTTTGACTGATATAGGACCATCTGTAGAGAATCGTCTATTCTAGATTTGTAATTATTTGGTTTAATCCTCATGTCAAACACCCCCTTAGTGTTCAAAATCACTGCAGTCATTCGTAGTCTTCCATGGACTCATTTTCTTTCTTGCTTCACACAACTGCTGTTCCAGAATTCCAATTCTATCCAGTTGATCACGCATATTTTTATCAAATATAATTTTTAATTTCCACCTATCTTTTACATCAACATAACTGGGATCTACACCTACTCAATTCCATTGATGACAGAAATTAAAATCATTACAAAATATCCCTTGATATAAGAGCAATCTATAAAGACACTACTCTTTCCAAACTGAAAAGTCGTAGAATAAATTATATAAACTTATTTACAGCTTCCAGTTAAAAAATATGAAGAAAACAGATCAACTCTCCGAATAAAAATACTCTATTTAGGCCTAACATAAAATTAAACTTCGTTTCACTGAGCTTTCATTTTAGACTTGTTATTACTTAATAATTGCTATATTACTGCAAACGGGACTTATTACTGCAAACGGGCCTTATAGCCGAAATCGACATAACCTGCAGTTTTCTATAATTAAGTCCCAAGTTTTGTATATTTGTATTTGTGTTCTTTTTAATTATAGTTATTATTTTTATGTGTATGAACTTAATGAAGCATTTATAGCAACAGTTCTTTTGAAAAAGAGCACATAGGGCCTATAGGTTGTTCATATGTAATGTAGTAGCTGTTGGCGTACGTCCACTTTCGGGTTTCCCCCTTCAAGATTCTCTAAAGATCCCTCAGTGGAACGGCGAAAATCGGAATGAGACAAGTGTCCAGCTGGCTTGGAGCCTACATATTCAGTTTTTCTCAGGCCTAAACTCCATTGCAAGGACGCGTTTTCACGTATCTCTTAAATGTTTCTTCTCTCATTTCCCAATTGACATAATTTTACAATTTACATCATGCGCATTAAGGTATTGTTTTTCCATATAAAATACAGGACAGTCAAAGAGTAGATGTTCAACACACTGAGGCCCAATTGTATAAAACTCCCTGACTAAAGATCAACTTTGATCGAAGATCGAAAAGTGAACCGAGTTCAGACACTTCTTCTATTGTATAAAACTTTTCTGCGATCAATTACCTTGGTTCAAATGCAATCTAAGTTCACGTGAAAAGGATTTGGCAACATCGCATAAACAGGTGAAATATGTGATGCGCGGATCATGTTGTACAAGTTTGTTCAGTGTTGCCAATCTAGCGACTTTAACTCTTTTTCAATAACAATTTCTTTTAACTTTTGTATTGCTTAAATAGGTGTTTAGCGAACTTTTTAGCACCCCATAGTGACAAAATTTAATCCTTCTTTGTTGATAATGAGAAATCTAGCGACTTTACAACTACTTTTTGGCGACCTTCCGCACACTCTGTTGGAGACCCTGGTTTGTTTGTTTTATGCAATGTAAATAATGGCGGACAATAAGAAGAAGGTTGACTGTTCTCCAAATTGTTATCATGTTATGGTGTTTGATACTGCTAAACATAATAAAGCTTTATAAAACGACAAATTGAAAAGTTATGAATGTACCTATCACATCCATTAATAATTACTGGAACGCTTAACCTAATTTTTATAAACATAATATAATTATAGGTTATATTATTTGATACTGCTGAACACGATAGCCTTATAAAATATAAGATTCTTTTTCAAATTTTGTGTATTAAGGCATTTAAAGAAATTGAAAAATATATATATATATATATATATCTTTTTTATATATATATATATATATATATATATATATAAGTGTAACTACCATATCTATTAATATTAATAACAATGGTTATTCTATTTGCACAGTCTACCACTCGTATATTTCAAACAGAAAAGAAATAACTGAACTTGGATCATCTAACTTAATCGGAGAAATTTCTTCAGTCAAAGTTGACTTTAGTTTGAGACAAATTAATCTCAGATTAGACTTTATACAACACAAAATTTCAAGTTCAGCTAGAACGAGGATCAATTTAACCTCTGATCTAAGATTAAATGGTTTATACAATCGGCCCTGAATATCTCCACAAGCACTTCGGATCTTTTACGGTCTTCATTTTCAATAGTTCAAAATAACCTCAAAATTTTGTACAGCCTGATATAAATTGCGTACTTATTATGCTTGTATAGTAGCCTATACTTTGTTTTTTATTCTATCAAACATTTGGTAACTGAACTCTTATCACTTGCAGTCCACTGTGAATTCCAAGTAGAAGCAACAAGTTCTTCAAGGGGTTAGGTACAGCTTACAGCAGTAAAATTTTGAAAACATTCAACATTTCTTTTTCCTCCATTATTGCATCTTGTACAATAATGAAAATTAGTATGTATAAAACACTGTCCTTCTGCTATTTGAAATAAATATTTTTAGGATAAAAAATATATTTACATTTTTTTTTTCAAAATTCAGTTCACTGTGCAGTAATGAAGCTTTTCCCACACAACTCAAAAACTATCTAACATACCATGATGAAATTTTGTGTGTGTATTTATGCATGTCACATCTACAATATTATGCAAGATCACTCCTCTACCTTTCATAGATTGTCTGATAAAAAATAAATTCATTTAAAACTGGTCAAATATCAATATTTTCTTATAACACAAAATAAAGAAATATATTATTTATTAAGGAATGTAGTTGAAAGAGCATGATATTGCAAACATGAATTTCTGCAATAAAATAAAAGAGAGAGAACATGAAAAATTTAACAAGTTTATGAGTTATGAGCGAAACACTTCATCACTGCACAGTGAACTACCACCGTTATGAATTTATATATATATATATAATTTTTTTAAATCGTAATAGTACATTATGCAACGAGCCTGTAATGATAGTAATTAAGAAGCGAGTATGGATGTTTATGAAACTCGCTTGCGCTCGTTTCATAATTATCATACGAGCTTCTTAATTATCATTATAGGCGAGTTTCATACGACTTTTTATGCTCGACCATATTTCTAACTTGAAATTATTCAGATGTATACATTTTATTTGTATCTGACAAGATCGGAAGTGATCTTGTTCTAGGTCGTGAATTGTGAGATGTACGCAGACGCGAAAGTATTGATTTTTTCCGAGGAACAATAATGTCATTGACCTTGATGTAATCCCGTTAAACTTGATATAACCTTGATTATTGAATTCGACATTGAAAAACGAGATGACAAATTGAATTTATTTGAATATTATTTACAATTAACACTAATTATTATAGTAACAGAACATAACCTTCTGCGACATTATTGGATTTCCAGCCTCCGTGACTTTTCGCTAATTTTCTTTCGATTGCATATCCGAGAATAATCGATACTTGCGGTTTTATAACGGTACAAAGCTGACTTGTCATTGGCTGAACACCTGTAAGCTGAGTTGTCATTGGCTGAACACCTGTACTTTAATGAATAGGTGTACTTTAATGACATGCATTAAAGGAATGCCACCAGGTGTATAATTACTACATTTCGGCATGGTCGAGCATAAAAATATTTTTTTCATATAGCAGAAGGACAGTGTTTTACACATACCAATTTTCATTATTGTACAAGACACAGTAATGAAGGAAAAAAATGTTGAATATTTCCAAAACTTTTACTGCTGCAAGCTGTACCTAACCCCTTAATTCACCCTTATTTCCAAACCAATAAGAATCGGAAAAAACATATTATTGATACACTATATTACTCTTTCTGAGATGCCCGGTATTTTTATTCCAATAACACATTAACACATATAATATAACACAAAACATACAGTGAACGAACTAAATGTAATTATTATGAAAATCGACATATTTTCTTCCTGCAATTACAATTCACTTCCACTAGATGGCTACCGACACGAGAAGCAGGATCGGCAATATATGCAAACCAAATGATACTAAACGTGAGGAATGTTACTACAGGTGTGTAGTATTATGTAACAAGTTAAATTAGGTTAGATTAGGTGTGTATTATATGACAGATTAGGTTTAATTTGATTAGGTGTGTAGTAGGCCTATTATTACTATGTTGGCGGCAGTGAAACCCACTGTTACATTAACGAAATATGGCCGTATCCTTCATTCACGCACGGCGATTTTCGTATATAAGTAAGGTACGTAGTTAGGGCGGGTTGGATGGGCTTACAGCTCTCCCAGTGATCACATCAATTTCTACTAATCAATACTTTAAATCCAAGGCATTTTCAAGGTTTTTAGCAAGGTCTTATAGTGGCTGGGACATAAGTAACCTTCACCCAATCAAATACAGAAAATGTTCGGAAAATGTCGTCTAAGAACAGCGCTGAAAAATAAAGTACATTACAACAAAGTTATAGTAATATGACACATGTGGTTACTCACCCATTGCACAGCGACGGACAGGATATCTTTCTAAAAGTGCTCTGGACCGACTGTGTACCTCATCCAGGACGATATGCATGGCACAGCTCTCTGCTACACTGTACTCCACCAGGATGCTGAGATAGGTACTTGAGTGACACCTATGCTTTAATGTCACCAGCGTAGCTTAGGGCAGGGATTCCCAAATGGGGATCATGAAAAGAGCTGAGGGTGTCGCGATGTAATTTACAAAATAAAACGAAAAACGCCATACTAACATACGTTTAATTTGTACTTGGAAACATAAACAAAACTGAATACAAAAAAATGTTTTAGAATTTACAAGTACCTATAGAGTAAAATATAATTAATGCGGCAAATGTGCCTCTTTTTTTAGAAAGTAGAGAATAACCAGTAATATGTTTCATAAATTCTAACTTCTAAAGTGACATAATCATATATTTTGTCTTTTTAGGATGTACTTCCAAACCTATCTCATTACTTGCTTCAAGAAAAATTCTTGAGTTTTCACGTCATCCACATAAATAAGCAATTGATGTAACCCGTTCAATTCCACACCCTCTTTATTTTCCTAGACTTTCCTAATGGAATATTCTAGAGAAAAGTTAAAAGTAGAGGTAATAGTGCATCTCCTTTATTTGTTGTACTCTAATGAAGCACATACTGTTTCTTTTTGCTCTGCCAAATCATATACTGTGGTGCACCGGCCACCTGACACCTGCACTGTTTATGTAAATTCTGACTAACCATTTCTAACATCACGGAATCGATTTAAGCAAGAATAGGTGACTGCGTTTGAAGAATTAATTAAAGTGGCACTTGAACTTTTGGTTTAAATTCGTGTCCTGATTTTACATGATTTGAACACTTCCGTCACATCTTGACCTTCTTGAACGACATTTTCCGAACATTGCATACACTTTTTTCAGTTCGAGAGCAATTCACATGAGCAAGAACAAATTCCATTCTATGAAAATTAGTTGTACTTATATGTGACGACAGTTCTTTGAGGAAAGGCAGTTCTCCCAGTACTGCAGCTAGTTCAGGAGCCTAGAGCACTTCCCGTTCCAGATGTTTTTGGAGAGTAGTTGAGCACTGCGTTGGCACTCATCTTCTCTTAGAAGCCAGCTGATTTCGGCATCACCTCGAAGAGTAGGCTTTCCACAACACCTCAAATGAACCTGTTGAAACAGCAGCTTCCAATTTTTGGACGTCTGTAAAGGAATGCAAAAGCCAAGTGTCAAAGACGTATGTAGACAGAGTAAATTGTCTAACATTTTTGGGACATGTGGAATATTTTTACATCTCATTTATATTTACAATATAATAATCGAGTAAGCTTAAGCTTGTTTTATTTCTTTACCGCTAATCGGAATTTGGCTAATATCAAGACCCAAGAAAACATATGACAAACACAAGACATTTGGGTTTATCCAGTTCCTATGGACGGGCAATGTTTTCTACTGGGTTTGGCAGTCAATATGAATAAGAATTTATTTTGTGGCGATCATGTAGTTGAAATGGATGTTTGCAGGTTTTGTATACGGCAACAGCTAGTGTTTATGTTTCTGATATAATCGCTAATACAAAACGACACGTGCAAAGATTTTCAGAAATTTTTCCATGTGTCGAAGGTCTTAGTCGTAATGTGCAGAATCTTGTCAAAAATGTACACACACTGGATGTGGGTATTTCTTTACTGTTGCGTTACCACGTTAGGGTACAAATGTATTTCCGTACTGGCTTCCAGTCGAGTCACATGTACCGTACACAAAAGAAACATTGACTAAACTAGCACAGAGGTAGTTACCTTCTTACTCCGCTTATACACGTTCAACCATTTTACAGCTTTTTTCTCAGTCATACCGACATAACTTTGGTGACATTACGAAAGTTTCGCGCTAGTGTAAACTCACGCTAGTGTACACTTGAATTCTTTTTATGTATTCTTAATATTACGATACGTGCCTTTCGAATGCTTTGCTTATACGAATCTCACAGGTTAGGTTAGGTTTGGTTACTTTAGGCTATTGATATGCCTTGAACATTCGAATCTGTGACAGGTTAGGTTAGTTTAAGCTTTTGTTATGCCTTGCATATACGAATCTATGAAGATTAGGTTAGGTAAGTTTAGACTTTTGTTATGCCTTGCATATACGAATCTGTGACAAGTTAGGTTAGTTTAGACTTTTGTTATGGCTTGCATATACGAACCAGTGACAGGTTTGGTTAGGTTAGTTTCGGCTTTTCTTATGCCTTGCTTTTACGAATCTGTAACAGGTTAGGTTAGTTTTGGTTTTTGTTATGTCTTGCATATACGAATCAGTGGTAAGTTAGGTTAGTTTAGGCTTTCGGTATGTCTTGAATATACTTAAAATTGTCTAAGAATGTGCCCTATTTTGCTATCCGCCTTCCTTTGGTAACGCTATTGTAAAGATTTATCAAAAATGTCATTGAACTATATAATCGAAGTCTTCAAGATCATACTGTCATTATTATCATTTTGGTTACGTTAGCTTAGGTTTGAAGGCGTGAAGGCCCTCTATCCCTGAGGTCCACGTGAATATAAAGATTACAGAGATAGAGTACAGGATTTTCTAGTTCTAAGCAAAGGTCAGTGATTTTTTGTTCAGTGATGTGTCAGTATCGGTCTGTAATAAACTAGTGTAATGGTGGATATACAAACGAAGTTACATGACAAAAACTTATTTGCTTTTCAGTATTTTTGAGTGCTTGTTCCATTAATACAACTTAGCCTATTCGTTCTTCACATTAGGCTACATCGTATCGTGTGTTTTATATCCCTACGTTTCTTTCTTTCACTACAAATCACAACAATTCCACCTTCTCTACAACGCACCTCTAATTTCAAAAGTAATTTACTGCATTTCCAACAAGTCTCCCTTCTTTAAATATATACCTATAAAATTCTTAGCTTTTCAACTCCATCTAAAAAAAAAAAAATCTTATAAATTCAACGATTTTCACTTCCGAAATCAGCAGAACTACCTGTGCGCTAGTTTCTCCAAAGCATTGAGTGCCAACCCATTTTTCGCACCGGAAATAAGGATGGAAACTTACTGTGAAAATGGTAACTGTCGGTGAGGTACGGGCTGACGCGATCCCTATATTGAGGTGGAATGGATGAGTGGCAAGGAGGGAGAACACATTCAACTCATTTCCGTGTGTTTCCTTACCGTTCGAAAAGGTGAGTTTTCGTAAGGTCGAATCAGTGACAGGTTAGGTTAGTGCAGACTTTTGGTTTGTTTTGCATATACTCATAAGAATATCGCTATCCCACCCGAACTCCTCGCTCTACGCTATTCTTCAGTATCTTTGGGGGGAGGAGGGTCCTTGCTGGCAGTTTCCATTGGTAACGGTAGGGCCTATTGTAAAGATTTGATCATTTTGTTTATATGCTAATATAAACACAGTGGTAATGGCAATTATGAGTTACTATTCAGGAAGTTATTTGAGACTATTTATGGGCTGCATAACGAAATTCAATAACGCAGCTCAGTACAGTGAAATTGCCAATTAACGGTAAGGAATTAAAACTGGCATAATGTACAAAATAATAATTTACTCAAAATTAACTCATATTTGCTGGTTTTCCAATTATAGCGTGTTACAAATTGTTATGTATGTAATCAATTTAAAATCTTTAAATAAAAATATCACGAAGTATAGAACCACGTTACGTATTTCCTCCTTATTTTACAATTCAGTTACATCGTCATTTCAAAATGGTATTTATCATAACCAATGCAATGTTGCAAAATAATATTTGGTAATGTTTTTGGAAAATAAACATCTGCAGTATTCCGAGAGCCATAACTATGGTCTTCGTTATTATGTTTGCCTCTTTATCTACCTATGTTACAAAAATCGATACACAATGCTTTGTTACTACATGGAAGTTTCCAAAATCTTAATTTTATATGACTTGAAACCTTACAGGAATGAACGTAACCTAACGTTATATACTGAATATGTATAGACCTAATGTTGCTACTCTCAGTAAGTAATACGAGATAAATCCGTTACATGCATACTTTGTGATCTAGGAAACTTTCTAAGAACGTTTATAACATTTCTAATAATTATTATAATTAATACATACCTTATTAAATTAGCCCTATTTTATAATTATAGTTTTAACAAAAATAGGCCTAAGCATAAAACATTGAAAATAAATTAGCTTATACAATTAAAACACAGACAAATCAAACATCAGTCATTTCCCGTTACAACCAATATCTTTTTTCAAAGCTGGCATATATCATAAATTAATGCACAAACACAATCAAGCATACTATGACTCACATACACAACAAAAGTGCCAACTTAACCATACTTTACCTTAAAGTTATCTTATTACATGTTTTTTATATCTTTTCCGCAAACTGCGAACTCAGTAAGTGCCAACTTATGAAAATTATTACATTTTTATATTGTGGCATACAACATATTTTACTCTGTAATATAGGCCTACGTAGAAAATAACATTTACACTCTTAGATTCTCTTTCTTCTGTAAAATTATTTCACCCTCTCGTTTCTTCTTCGTCAATATTTAATTTTCATCGTAATTTGTTCTTCTTCTTCTTCTTCTTCTTCTCTCTGTTTCTTCCGTTACCTTCTAATCCTTCCTTCACGTTTTATTCTTCCTCTCTTTTCTCTACACTTTCTTCTTTTCTTTACAATTTTCTTGCCTTTTGTCCCTCTTCATTAGTCTTTTTCTTCTAAAATCCTTTTCTTTTTATCTTCTCCTTCACTCTCTTTTCTTCTTATTCTCGTCCACTTTTAATTTTCTCCTTAATAAATTACCTTCTATTCCTTTCTCCATGATTTTTATTCACTCCCTTCTTCATTTCCCCCTCTCTTTCTTTCCTTCCCTTTATATATATTTTCTTTATACTATTATCCTCTATTCTTTCCCCTTCGTCTATTTACCTTTACATTCGTCATATCATCATCATCATCATCATCATCATCATCATCATCATCATCATCATCATCATCATAATGTACATATTCATATTCACCATTTTCCTTAAATTTATAAGTGAAACATAGGCCCATAATAAATCATTTCCATAGAACTCTAGCCGTGGCGTTTGCCTGATTCAAAGATTTCCCTACTAGCTTAATTTATATCTTAATGTGTATATGGAGTCAGATTTATATTTGCGCAGAAAATTATATTTCGATTTGTAGGCTATATAGAATTATTTTTTCATATGCGCCGAAATTATATTTTGATCTACAATGGCGTTCAAACAAACCACTGATACCTGATACCTGACCCCTGCTAATCGATAGTGATCGATAATCCATGAATAGACGGCGAACATAACCGTTAATGTCGCTAATAGTACATAAATACACCCGCATTATAAAATTAAAAATTTCAGCCCTCATCTAATATTTGTAAAAAGAAAACACTAGATTTGACGGAAAACCGCTGATAATGTTAATTATGAAAATAATCTGCACTTAATCTACATCAAAATTTTCTCAAATACTTTTTTACATGTCCCGTTAATAGAGACACCTCTTGAAAACTAGCGGAACTATTTCAAAGTTTGTCAGTTTGTTACATCTTTCTAGATCGTTGGTTATATTTTTGGTTCTGACTTTTCCCGTGGTTAGAAAGTTCGCTTACACGACAGGATATTGTAGGTCAGATATCTGTGTAAGTCAGAACCAAAGATATAACAAATTGACATACTGGAAATAGTTCCGCTAGTTCTCAATAGGGGACACTGTTATTGGAACGGATGAAAAATTGTTAGAGAAAAAGTCGATGTAGATTAAGTATAAATTATTCTCATAATTGACATTATCAGCGGTTTACAATAAACCCAGTGTTGTTTTACTATTGTCACAGGGAGTTTAAATATTAAATTCTATAATTCTGGTATATTTATGTACTATTGGCAATACTGACTACTTTCTTCGCTATCTTTTCATAGAAATAATAATTAAAGAATCTACATTTACATCAACAAATTATCGATCACTATCGATTAGTAGGATCAGGTATCTTTGAACGTCAGTGTATGATTGAAGACACAGACTATTATCTTCGTCATCTATTAATAGAAGTAATAATTAAAGAATTCATACTTAAACGAGAAAATCATCGATCGCTATCGATTAGTAGATGTCACGTATCTTTGAACGCTGGTTGTGTAAGCGAACTTTCTAATTGGGGGATATGTCAGAACCAAAGATATAACACATTGACAAATTTGAAATAGTTCCGCTAATTCTCAATAAGTGACATTATTATTAAGACGGCTAAAAATGCGTTGTGGAAAATATTTATGTAGATTAGGTATAAATTAGTCTCATAATTGACAGTATCAGCGGTTTACCGCTAAATCTAGTATTTTCTTACAATCATTAATGGGAGATGAAATTTTTAATTTTATAATGCGGGTATGTTTATGTACTATTGGCGACACTGATTGCTATCTTAGCATCTGTTCATACGAGAAATAACTACTACTGTAACTCCGTAATATTAAGAGAAATATTAGAGACAGAGAACGTTATTTCCAATTGTAGCTTTCTACACCACCGATAAGTTGGAGACAAAGAACGTTAAGCCTAGTTAACGCTGTTTGACTCTTCATTATTTTTAAAATGCCAGGGCGTTAACTCCAAAAAAAAATTAAACTATTGAAAATATGAGAATAGCAATTTGGTGGTCGAAAGGTATGACATTTATGTTTTTAAAACTACCTTTAACTCAAAGTCGATTTTTGGAGTTAACGTTGTCTGACTGTAAGCCCTCGAATTCTCGCAAGCATAAAAGTATGGTCTGTTAAAAACATAAAAATCACAATTGTGTTAGTTACTACAGATATACAAGTAGGTATATTGATAATGGAAAGGTAATTTTAATGTAAAACGTTCATGCGCTTAACATTCGAGTAAACTGGTCACACTCTCTGGTAATACGGCGGCGTCATTTGTGTTTAAAACAAAGTAGTTTCGAATCCAGCCGGTAGTGACGCAACATAAAGCGCAACGAATGAATGTGACATCATAATGAATTCATTTTTTAAAGTGTGAAAGCTTCACGAACAGAAACGAACGACACCAGCAGCGAGGTTAAAGCAACAATAACCGCTAGCAATTCATTTATTTATTTTGCTAATAATTGTAACATAAAATATAAATAAACAGAAAAACTTTAGCTCGCCCCTGAAAGAGTAGAACTCGTGCTCAGGGGCGGAGTCCTGCGTTTAAATTAAGAAGTATATAATACAATTTGTCTTATGTCTACTACGCAGTAAAAATATATAAATTTAAATTTACAATTCTTATAAAATCCATACGTAACTTTTTAAATTTAATACTAGAACTATTAGAATTGACAAGATTAGAATATTTAACCTAAATATAAATTTGTTATATATTCTTCGGTCTAAATTACTACTATGATTAAATACTGTAGCAGTGTTGCATTTTGGTTCAAACAATCTTAAAGAATTCATACCTTTTGTTTCATAACTATGCGAATACAATTCAAAATTATTTCGATTTTTATGTATGAATTTTATTAATACAATAAAATAAATTTGTCTTATGTTAAGAACATTAAAGTTCAAAAATATTTATGATATGGAAAATCAATAGGTTTATGAAGACATATTTTAATTATTTTCTTCTGTAACAAATAAAGTGGATTAAAATTGGATTTAATAGCAACAGCCTGCTACTTTCTTAAATATTATCTGATTACAACTTAACAGCAAGGAAATGAAAATGTTTATTTAATTTCTTTTTTAGACGTGTGGACTCGTACTCTAAAGGTACGTTTTCTTCGGTGCGACTATTGCGATGATCGTTCAACGATGATCGTGCAACGATAATCGTTGAGCACTATTTCTTTGTATTTTCTATGGAGCTGCTTTCCTCCGAGCGACTGCCGCGACTCTAGAAAATACAAAGAAATAGTGCTCAACGATTATCGTTGCACGATCATCGTTGAACGATAATCGCAATAGTCGCACCGAGGAAAACGTACCTTTAGGCCGGCAGCATCGGACATTCTATCTCGGACAGGACGGGTTTGTCTCGGACATTCGATGTGACGGTGATTATACGCATTCTTAAGACATTCGTCCGATGCAATATGCTGCAACCTCATAAGAATGCGTGTAATCATCGTCACATCGAACGGTCTGAGACAAAATCGTCCTGCCCGAGACAGGATATCCAATGTAATATGCTGCAGTCTCATAAGAATGCGTGTAATCATCGTCACATCGGTCTGAGACAAAATCGTCCTGCCCGAGACAGGATATCCAATGTAGTATGCTGCAGTCTCATAAATGCGTGTAATCATCGTCACATCGAACGGTCTGAGACAAAATCGTCCTGTCCGAGACAGGATATCCAATGTAGTATGCTGCAGTCTCATAAGAATGCGTGTAATCATCGTCACATCAAACTGTCTGAGACAAAACCGTCCTGTCCGAGAGAGATTGTCGGATGCAGTATGCTGCTGGCCTTAGGGTCTGTGTACAAATTTAAAACTATTTTTTTCACATAGAATGTATTAGTAAAGAAAAGCCTATGCATCTAAAAGTCATGTTTCGGATTTCAAAATATTCGTAAGTGAACTATTACAAGCACCGTAAAAATTACATCAAGATGTGGCTTCAACTTCTTATGAATCTATTGTTTAAATATTAGCAGATTTGTGATTATTTATCCGTGCCTTCACGTACACTACGTACAGTTTCCTTTAAGGGAATGTGGAAGAGAAAGTCAACGAAATATTTGCCATGGCGCTAACCCATCACCAACAGGCGATGGCTTGTAACTCACGTCGCTATGTTACGTCACTGGGTCCAGGTGGTTATGTGTGATTCATGCCACACCCCTTGACCTCGGCAAAACATTTAACAAGGAGAGGAAAGGAGAGGGCGGTACTGGACTCAGCTCAGAGCCTTCTCCGTTTCGCACTTCAGCTTCAATTTATTCAACTCTAAACATTAAAACGCCGTTTAAAAAGATTTGAACTTCGTACGTTTTAAAAGATAATCAATTTAATCAGCTCTGTACCGTAGTAAGTACATAGTTGACAATCAAAGTAAAGTAACAGAACTAAATCCATGTTAAAATAAGATGAAACTTTCAAACTGTAAAATGCCATCTGATAGTGTACTATACTTAGACTACTTAACACTGGTTCAACGTCAGAAATTCGACATATTTCTTTGAATACAGAATATTTTTTATTCTAATGGGTTTTCGGAATTCGCTCTTAAATTCCGCTTATGTCGGCCCATTGAGCTATCCGGGATGGAATGACGTGCACACCCCAAGGCTCTCCCGCGCTACAAATTCCCCTACGAGTAGCCCCCAACTCCCTTACAACCTGTTGAATCCCTTTACATTGTCACGTAGCCATCACAGGGATTCCTCAACTCCGGTCTCACGAAGTACCACGAGCCCAGGGAAGAGCTCACGGTACATAGCACTACCACCAGCAACTAATGACCATTTACACTTTGTCTAAGTTCGGTGGCGGCCCGCAGCCGAATCTGCATAGGTCGCAAACTCGAAATGAGGGAAGAAACGGAGATAATGATGAAAGAGGGGAAGTGTAGATGAAGTGGAGAATAATGATGGAATGACGGAGGGAAACGGGAGTACCCCAGGAAAACCCTCTGCAACGTCTGTTTTGTGCACCACGAATTCCATCACGACCTGACCGGGGATAGAACTCGGGCCGCTTGGATTGGACACTAGCGCGCTAACACTTCAATCGTCTACCGCTGTTGATTAACGATTAGCATACCTGACCGTGAAACGAGCGGGCCGGGTTAAAATCTGGTTGGGACAAGTTACCTGGTTGAGGTTTTTTCCAGGGTTTTCCCTCAACCCAATATGAGCAAATGCTGGGTAACTATCGGTGCTGGACCCCAGACTCATTTCACCGGCATTATCACCTTCATCTCATTCAGACGCTAAATAACCTAAGATGTTGATAAAGCGTCGTAAATTAACCTACTAAATGACTCAATTCGTTCAAATCGTCATTTAGTTTTCATACAACATTCATTGATGTAAAGGAGATATTGCCTATAACTACCATGATTTTATAAACTTTTAAAATAATTGTTTAGGAAAGGAAGAGAGAAATGAAGAGAGTATCCGAAATGCATTCAATAATAGACTAATATTATACCCGTTTTATTCTTGATGATTATAATTGTCCAGCGCTAGACCTACAGTATTTGTAACGGGCCACAGAACGTGTCCAACACATGGCACGCGGATTTATAACGCTTCTGTGGCCGGATTGCGAGCTCTGCTTTTTATACCCTACATGCGCAGAGACCACTCCTAGTTCCACGACCGCGTCGAGAGTCACACCGGAGTAATCTGATAGATGCGCCAATGAAACATTTTTTCTCTCCTCTAATACGTCCACAAGAGCGATTTTCAGCGTTAGTACATTTTCCAAGAAATGTTTGTTTTTTGAAATGTAATTCCTAGCGACATTCACAGCTCACGGCGCGGCGGCGTTTCGAAGTTGGATCTAGTTTCGTCTTCGGGTCGCATAACTCAAAGCCATCTTCCTTCGGCAAGAGGTTTCACGGCTGATTGTAATTGTAAATACAGTAATGCAGTAGTAAACACTATCTGTGCTACTCCTATGCCGGTTTTCCATTTTATGAATATAGTTAATAAAATAATAATAATAATAATAATAATAATAATAATAATAATAATAATAACATAACTTAGATTTCGTGACTAGGTTAAGACAGAAGTTTTATATAATATTCTTATTGAATTTGGTATTTCCAAGAAGCTGGTTAGCGTGAAACGTATAGCAGAGTCCGTATAGGGAAGTTTCTGTCTGATGTTTTCCCATTCACTGCGGGCTAAAGCAAAGAGATGCACTATCATCTTTACTTTTTAACTTTGCTCTAGAATAGGCCATTGGAAAGTTAAGAAAACGAGGGAGCTCATTTGGAATGAACAGGTTACATCAGGTGTCTGTTTATGCTGATGACGTGAATATTTTAGGAGGAAATCCACAAACTATTAGGAATTTTACTTGAGGAAGTAAAGAGATAGGTTTGGAAGTAAATGAAAAACGTTGATTATGTCTTTACAAAACTATACAAAATGGACTATTATTAATTCAAAATGGGAAATTTATTTTAAAGAAGTGGAAAAATTCAAATACTTAGCAAATGTACAATATAATTCTCAATTTGTTATATTTTTATTTATCAGAGACATCAAAATTGGTCTTAGGTGAGGGGTCTATTGAATTATGACTTGAGTCCGGAACAATAATTAAACATCGTTACAGATGTAATCGATGCTCTTAGGTGGGGGTCTATTAAATTTGACTTAGTCCGGAACAGTTCTCTAAATATAAATGTTGAGCTAATCGGCTCTTAGCAAGGGTCATTTTCATGACTTGAGTCCGGATGTGTTCTCTCGATGTAGAGACTAGCTAATCGGCTCTTAGGTGAGGGGTCTATTGAATTATGACTTGAGTCCGGATGTGTTCTCTCGATGTAGAGACTAGCCAATTGGCTCTTAAGTTCGAGTCTGCAAAACTTGAGTCCGGATGTTTGTCTCTTGTAGATTCCTCCAACCAATTGGGTCTTAGGTGAGGTCTGTTGAATTTGACTTGAATCTGTATGTGTTGCCTCCACTAGATAACTGAGACCAGTTTGGCTCTTAGGTGAGGGGTCTATTGAATTATGACTTGAATCTGGATGTGTTGTCTCGATGTAGAGACCAGCCAATTGGCTCTTAGGTGAGGGGTCTATTGAATTATGAGTTGAGTCCGGATGTGTTGTCTCGATGTAGAGACCAGCCAATTGGCTCTTAGGTGAGGGGTCTATTGAATTATGACTTGAATCTGGATTGGGTTGTCTCGAAGAGACCAGGGAGGCTCTTGGTGAGGGTCTATTGACATTATGACTTGAATCTGGATGTGTTGTCTCGATTTTGGAGACCAGCCTTGAGACCAGCCAATTGGCTCTTAGGTGAGGGGTCTGTTGAATTATGACTTGAATCTGGATGTGTTGTCTCGATGTGGAGACCAGCCAATTGGCTCTTAGGTGAGGGTATTGATTATGACTTGAATCTGGATGTACGAAATTGTCTCGATATAAGACCAGAAATTTGGCTCTTAGGTGAGGGGTCTATTGAATTATGACTTGAATCTGGATGTGTTCTCTCGATGTAGAGACCAGCCAATTGGCTCTTAGGTGAGGGGTCTGTTGAATTTTGACTTGAATCCAGATGTGTTGTCTCGACATAGAGACCAACCAATTGGCTCTATGGTGACTCAATTAGGACGCGATCGCCGAGAGAGCACTAGTTGTGAAGTGATTGTTATTAAATGTTTGAAAAAAAAAACAGAGTCTTGTTGGGGAAGGGAATCTAGGTCCGTGGCCCATTTCTTCTAGGGCTCATACCGACATTTGTCTTAGCGCCTTAGGAAAAACCTTAGGCAGGATGAAGTAGTCACGCTGAAGACTTCATCGCTATTCATAATCTATCCCCTTCGGGTGGGTTTGAATCCGAGTTGCTCAGATCCTACGGGTAGAACAGTAACTAACTGGCCACCAGGGATAAATATCTCGTGAAACCCGATTACAATATCCTTTTTATGAACCAGAATTTCCATTTGGTCTAGCCAGGATTTGAACCCGCTTCTGTATATAACATGAAACAGAACGTCATAGATCTCTATTATAACCTTTGCGTCTGAATTATTCATACATTCAGCAGACATTTTTGTTATATTTAAACGCACCTGAAATAAAATTCAAATCAGGCTGTTGCATGGTTGTTCCAGACTGTAAGAGTCTATTCTAAACATTCATTCTTTATTCCCCTGTGGTTTATGTTTCTGCTGCTACTTTGTACTGTAATAGCGTTTTGCGGTAGCTCATGTCATCGTAAGACTTCTATGTAATCCTACAAGAACAGGCATTAAACGGAATATAATTATGTGAAGTCGGCTTGAACATTCAGTGTGCTGTATTATTGAATATGGTAATAAAACGTTGGGGATGGCATAGGTTCGATGAACGCCAGAAAAGCAAGTATTATTATGGGAACTTGAACGTTAACGCATTAAGGATACTGGGTATAGCTGTTAACAGTATTTTGGCGTGACGATCTCCAAATATACATAAAATTCCACACTGACGAAATAAATGATGCAATAACTAAAATTAATGACGATCTGGACTCAATCTGGACATGGACACGGAAATTCCGACTTAAACTAAATCCAGAAAAATCACAGTCAATCACTGTGGGCCATTCACGTTTGTTAAGCACTATTACCATACCAAATTTGTCCCCGATTAAAATATACGGCACCGAAATTCCGTTCAGTGAATCAGTAAAGAATCTACTTATTTATATGGATAAAGTTTAAATTGGAACATTCAAGTTGCAGAAAATTTGCAAAAAGTATTCTCATTAATCCACTACTTTAGGCGATTGAAGAATTTTCTACCCTTTTTTAAAAAAAAAAAAAAAAAATATTAGTGCAAACACTCGTGATGCTCCACTTCGATTACTGTGATATTCTGCTTACTGATCTAAGCGTTACTTCGGCGCAGAGACTACAACGTGTTCATAATATGTGCGTCCGTTTCGTCTGCAATATTCGCCGGGCTGATCACGTAACACCATCCATCGAAATGTTGTTCTGGTTCCGTCTAGAAGATCGTAGGAAAATCCACTATCTTTCCCTTCTCTTTCACATATTGCATTTCTCCACTCCTGTTTATCTTGCCTCTCGTTTTCAAAATTTATCCACCCATCATAACCTAGACACACGATCACAACACTCCTCAATATTATCCATTCCCTCCCACCGAACATCCTCATATTCATCTTCTTTCACTGTGGCTGTTCCTCGGCTTTGAATTCCCTACCGAGTAATGTCAGGGACTGTCAGACATCAAACCAATTTAAGAATAGACTAACGAAATATTTTCCTAACAATTCTTGTTAACAATAATAGCTGTTTCAGGTTTCTCATTGTTTAATGGTTCTATATATCATAGAATAAATATTTAAATTATCTCATTATTATTATTATTATTATTATTATTATTATTATTATTATTATTATTATTATTATTATTATCACTATTTCTTACCAATGTTTATTATTATAACTCTAACATTACTTATCCAACTTTCATTATTTACTTTCATGTTGTTTTATGTTCTAGATATTAATGTAATAACTATGTAACCAATTGTATTTATTAGAATTAGAGTCTGGCTGGGCGGAAGAGAAGGCCTACTGGCCTTAGCTCTGCCAGATTAAATAAATAAATTATTAATTATTTTTAAATATGAATATAGGCCTATAAACTCTTTTCCTCTGTTTCTATCAAATATAAACTAGACTAATGTTCTTTGCACCCTATGATAAAAAAATTGGTGTGTTGTGAGCTGCCAATAGAAACAAATTATCTTTCATTATTTGAATACAAGAATGTTCTAAGTTCAGAAACCATTTACTAAGAAACGGCTTAAGATAAAGAGGTGATATATTTTATACTAATGCAAACTGTATAATTCTTCAAAATAAATGGGCTACTACTTTAAAATATTTAATTGAAGTAGTGAAAATGTGGGGACATGCCATATTTTATAGGACAAAACACACGTATGTGGTTTTGTCACAAGGTGCTGGTGTAATTGAAAAAGTAAGTTAATTACTGTATTTAATAAAGTGTCCTGGTAAATTTTATGTTATATTATTGGCTAAGACCACACCGTACACGAGCCTGGCTCTTAGGGTAGTGGCTAGAATAATTTTGTTGTATTGGGTTCTTTTACGACGCTGTATCAACATCTCAGATTATTTAACGTCTGAATGAAATGAAGGTGATAATGCAGCACCGAAAGTTACCCAGCATTTGCTCGTATTGGGTTGAGGGAAAACCCCGGGAAAAACCTCAACCAGGTAATTTTCCCCGACCGGGATTCGAACCCGGGCCATCTGGTTTCGCGGCCAGACTCGCTGACCGTTACTCCACAGGTGTGGACTTTTTTGTTCTATAAATTTAATTTGTCCTCACTAGCTAGTTAAATAAATTAAGTAAATAAATTAAATAAAATCATTCCACTCATTTTCTTAAATAATATGTTTTTGACATTGGGGAAAAATCGAAAAGTGTGAGATGAAAAATTTGTGTAGCCTAGTGTTTCTAACTATTCATATCGCAATTTTTTTGTTCAATACATTTTTCTTTCTGCCATGCCTATATTAAAACAATCAAAAATAATTTGTTTCTGTGGCCATCTCACAACTTAACCAACACTTTTTTTATCATACGGCGCAAAAAGGACATTAGTTTGTGTTTGATAGAAAAAAAAATTATATGTTCATATTTATACGCGAAAATACTGTTAACAGCTCCACCCAGTACCCTTAAAAATACTATGTTTAATTTAGCAACATCTGAACTGCAAATGTACATATAAGACATTGCAACCATATTTTAATGAATTTTTAAAGTATTATAACATTTATAATGCATCATTTAGGAATATTTTAAGATCTAAGACATACATTTTGTCTTCGCACGTTACTAGATATTATGTTTAAATGAGTAAATAAATGGATAAATATAAAAATAAATAAGTACACAAATAATAAATAAATAAATAAATAAATAAATAAATTTGAAAATAGTGCATACATCACAAAATCGATTGTCGGGAGGTGAAATTTTGTGTACACTTTTAGAACAAAGTGCGTTAAAATAGTCTATCATCATCATCATCATCATCATCATCATCATCATCATCATCATCATCATCATCATCATCATCATCACATTCATAAGCACATTTTAAACTGTTTTTACAGAAATTATGAATCATTTTTGATAATGAAACAAAAATAATTATTGTTATTGAGCATAACTTGCTATTATATGATATATTTTAAGGAATGTTTCGAGCCGTAGCGTCGTGGTCTAAAGTATCATACCTAAACACGCATTATTACGAAATGAGCGCTGGTTCTAGTTCTCACGGGGAAGGAATATTCTCATCAAATTCCGGCTAGTGTATGGAACCAGTGTCCACCCACAACGTCATGAATTTGGGAGCTACAATAAGTAGTAAAATCCAGTTTTGAAAACCAGCCATAACCGCTGGGGTTATCTTGCTGCCCACACGGCACCTCTGTACTGATTGGATGATGGTTCATTTCTGCTGAGGCATATGGACGTGAAGCCAGTCGGCTTTTGCCCATCATGGGCTGTCGTGCCGTGGATTATTATTTGGAGATTATCTTATTAAGAAAAAAAAAAAAGAAAACAAGCTGGTAACTTATTCCGTTTTTTTATGTATGTTCATTCATACTGATATATGCAAATTAAATATATTTTTGACATATTAGGCTATGTAATAGCGGGTAAAAGCTATCAACGTAAGAGTTTTGTATCTCACCTTAAAATATTCTTAAATTGTCTATAAAAACGCTGTAAAATTTACATCATAAGCTATTATGGCTGCAAGTTTTTGTATTTGCTATTAAATATTAGTAGATTAGCAATGATTCTTCCATACGTTGACGGACAAATCCACTTTATCACAAAATAATGAAGAATATCGACACAGAAGTTAAAGCATTTTGTGGAGAGATAGCAGTACTAAATAAAGTCTTTACTGACACCTTCAATTAGTAATTTTAAGAAGAAAATACATTGAATTCAAAGAGAGGAACTATATAGCTCGCGCAAGGAACGATTACCGAAAAGCAGTGTGTTTTGACGTGTGTATGTAGGCAAGCCGAGGGGGCGAGAGGTACGGGCCGATGGAAGTACTGTCTTTTCCAAGAAGATGAAGAGATGAGGATATCGCTGTGGAAATAAAGAACGTAGCAAGAGAAAAATTCGAAGCTAATTAAACGCGCAACATATGTTTACGAATGAAATAACTATAACCGTACGATACAAGACACGTATTCACATGCAATGGAACAAACTAAAGTCGTAATGTAACTATCACAAGACTGATTCTATCGATGTCATTTCTCTTTCGACTGTACTCTTGAATATCATTCAAGCTATCTCGTGACCTTTCCTGTCGCCTACTCTTCCTTATCGCATTGTTTCATTCGCATTCCTTCCGTCGGTATTCTCTGCTTGCGAGACCTATACAAGCTGACAAAAAAACCTAAACGCCTTACTTTCCACTTTTATTTAAAAACAATCTAAAAATGTGAGAATACACCAGAATATCAAACATCCACTTGCATTGCACAGGCGATAGCTAGATTGAGTTGAGAACCAAGGTTGAGTGGGTTCGAATCCCTGAAGTCAAATGTAGATTGATTTTATTTCGTTTGATATTTTACATTGTGTTCCGCAACTGTAAGACGAATGTCATTTAACCCCGAGGAAAAACTTAGGACTCAACTCGTTAAATAACATCTCACTATCACCGATTTCAGAAAACACCACAGTTGATACAGCATTGTTAAATAAAATTAGAATATGTAACACCATAATTAAAATTTACTCACATGTAAATGCCAAATTCTGGTTAATGCAACCTATCTTGCAGAAGTTTCCGCTGTGAACTTCGATGAGCAGAGAAGATTACGTGAACTGTCCTGGAAGGATAAAATGAAAAATTAAGATTTGAAAGTGACAATAGTATATAGGTTTTTCAAAACTAAGAGGTAATTTTATTTGCTCATATTTTCTTCATTTTCCATACAACTTAAAAATTCTGGCATTGGTATGCTACACAAGAAATTAAGTTTTTTTGCCTCATCACCCATTGAAATAACTTCATCCTAGATTTTTATGTGCCCATCATTTTGTTCTTGTACAAGTAACAGCCTCTCTTCAATACTGTAGGATGTACAACAGCTTTGAATTTATGTTCTGGAATATCTGCTACGGTGTGTATGATGGAGCCCTTCAACTCATAAATTGTCGTAGGTTTGCTCAAGAACACTCTTTCCTTCATATAGTGACATTACCATTAATCTGCTAGGTTAATGTCTGGTGATCTTGCAGGCCAAGTTATAGGAAAGTGCCTACTGACAACACGAACACCAGAACAATCAAAAACAAACAGCTCGTTGTCATGACAAAACAAAAAATTCCAAATCTTATGTGATAAGGCAGTGCCAGAATTTTAAAATTACATAGAAAATGTAAGAAAAAGTTACCTCTTATTTTTTAAAAATCTTATGTATTAAGACAAAATAGAGCAAAAGCAACTACAGTGATATAGGGTTAGTATGTAATATATGGATTAGTAGGTGACTAAGAAAATAAACTGATGTGGTTGTTAATTGATAGAAGAAGGAAGGCGAATCGAAACAGCAGAACATCCGAACAATGCAATCAGGAACGAGATTCAAACCAATGTCTAAGCGCAGTTTTTAGTACGATTCCAGTTCGATATGCCTGTCCAGGAAACAAGATTTAGTAGAAAAGAAAAACACGAAAAAATTATCGAATAGCAATTAAACTGTCAAATGTTCCTTTTAAAATTAAACATTCCTTTCAATGTTTTCTTTTCTGCTCACCTGGTGGTGTATGGCTAAGGAAACTTTCTCTCATTCTGAAGTCCGAGAGGGTTTACCTCTCTGCGAAACTCCTCCTTCGCCCCTGGCAAGGTCAAGACCTAGTTAATGTAAGAGATACCTTGCTTCTACAGCGATTCAAGAGTCCATCATTCTCACGCTATGAACCTAACACCAGGAGGAATGGAATTCCTACCTTACAGGTGATCCCACCTTACAAATGAAGTTCCTAACCTCGTCAGGCGAGTAGAGGCTATGAAGGTCTCAGTGATCATAACTGGAGGCGTTAGACAGGTGTTCTCTATGATTTTTTCAAAGGTAGTTCGTTTATTTAGTTAAAAGCCTTACCGTACTGAGACTCCACTACCTGAATTATCTTTCTTATTCTCTTCCCAGTGTTACACGTTTCTTATTCTTTACTCTCCTCTTCTTTATTTTCCTCTATTTTATACTTTTTCTATTCCTTTCCCTCTCAAACTTTCCTCCGACTCCTTTTTCTGATATTTATTGTCCTTTCTTTCCTCCTCTTTCGCCCACTTACCTCTTTATATTCTCCTCGTAAACTTCCTTTTCTGCAGCTCACTCACTCTTTATTTCTTCATTCCTTTACTCTCTCTCCGCTACCTTCACATTCTCATCTTTCTTCTCCTCTTCCTCATCTCTTCTACCTTTTCATTCTCATCCCCTTTACAGCTTCCTCAGTCTCATCTTTCTTCTTACATTTTTCTCTCTCCTTATTCTCATCTTTCTTCTCATTTACCTCCTCATTCTCATTCTCTTTCATATCCTCTACCTCCTCATACTAATCCCCTTCTCTACCTCCCCATTCTCATCTTTCTTCTCATCTACCTCCTCATTCTCATCTTCTCTATCTCCTCATTTTTATCTTTCTTCTTCTCCTCCTCCTTATACTTATCCTCTTCTCTACCTCCTCATTTTTATATTTCTTCTTCTCTACCTCATATTCATCCTCTTCTCTACCTCCTCATTTTTATCTTTCTTCTTCTCTACCTCCTCATGCTCATCCTCTTCTCTACCTCCTCATTTTTATCTTTCTTCTTCTCCTCCTACTTATACTTATCGTCTTCTCTACCTCCTCAGTTTTATATTTCTTCTTCTCTACCTCATATTCATCCTCTTCTCTACCTCCTCATTTTTATCTTTCTTCTTCTCTACCTCCTCATGCTCACCCCCTTCTCTACCTCCTCATTTTTATATTTCTTCTTCTCTACCTCATGCTCATCCTCTACTTTCCCTCCTCATTTTTATCTTTCTTCTTCTCTACTCCTCACGCTCATCCTCTTCTCTACCTCCCCATTCTCATCTTTCTTCTCCTGTACCTCCTCATTCTCATCTTCTCTACCTCCCCATTTTTATCTTTCTTCTTCTCTACCTCCTCATTCTCAACCTCTTCTCTACCTCCTATTTTTATCATTCTTCTTCTCTACTCCTCATGCTCATCCTCCTCTCTACCTACCCATTCTCATATTTCTTCTCCTGTACCTCCTCATTCTCATCTTCTCTACCTCCTCATTTTTATCTTTCTTCTTCTCTACCTCCTCATACTCATCCTCTTCTCTACCTCCCATTCTCATCTTTCTTCTCCTATACCTCCTCATTCTCATCTTCTCTACTTCCTCATTTTTATCTTTCTTCTTCACTATCTCCTCATACTCATCCTCTTCTCTACCTCCTCATTATTATCTTTCTTCTTCTCTACCTCCTCATACTCATTCTCTTCTCTCCTCATTTTTATATTTCTTCTTCTCTACCTCATACTCATCCTCTTCTCTACCTCCCCATTTTTATCTTTCTTCTTCTCTACCTCCTCATACTCATCCTCTTCTCTCCTCATTTTTATCTTTCTTCTTCTCTACTCCCATGCTCATCCTCTTCTCTACCTTCCCATTCTATCTTTCTTCTCCTGTACCTCCTCATTCTCATCTTCTCTACCTCCTTTTTATCTTTTTTCTTCTCTACCTCCCCATGCTCATCCTCTTCTCTACCTCCTCATTTTTATCTTTCTTCTCCTCTACCTCCTCATACTCATCCTCTTCTCTACCTCCCATTCTCATCTTTCTTCTCCTATACCTCCTCATTCTCATCTTCTCTACCTCCTCATTTTTATCTTTCTTCTTCTCTACCTCCTCATACTCATCCTCTTCTCTACCTCCTCATTTTTATCTTTCTTCTTCTCTACCTCCTCAAACTCATCCTCTTCTCTACCTCCTAATTTTAGCTTTCTTCTTCTCTACTCCTCATGCTCATCCTCTTCTCTACCTTCCCATTTTATCTTTCTTCTCCTGAACCTCCTCATTCTCATCTTCTCTACCTCCTTTTTATCTTTCTTATTCTCTACCTCCTTTTTATCTTTCTTCTTCTCTACCTCCTCATGCTCATCCTCTTCTCTACCACCTCATTCTCATCTTTCTTCTCATTCTCACGCTCTTCTCTACCTCCTCATGCTCATCCTCTTCTCTACCTCCTCATTCACATTTTTCTTCTCATTCTCACGCTCTTCTCTACCTCCTCATGCTCATCCTCTTCTCTACCTCCTCATTCTCATCTTTCTGCTCATTCTCACGCTCTTCTCTACCTCCTCATTCTCATCTTCTCTACCTCCTTTTTTATCTTTCTTCTTCTCTACCTCCTCATGCTCATCCTCTTCTCTACCATCACATTCTCATCTTTCTTCTCATTCTCACGCTCTTCTCTACCTCCTCATACTCATCCTTTTCTCTCTCTCTTCATTCTCATCTTTCTTCTCGTCTACTTCCCAATTCTCATGTTTCTTCTTCTGTAATTTCTCATTCTCATCTATCTTCTTGTCTACCTCCTCATTCTCATAATTTTCTTGTCTACTTTCTCATTCTTATTTCCTTATTCTCTAATTCTCCGTTATCTTCCTCTTATTTCACCTCCTCGTATTCATCTTCCTTCGAAATAATTATCCTTTTGGTTTTGAAATGACATCTTAAAACTTGACAACATTCAGGAAATCTCTGTTTACTTTGCAGCCTAGTTTCTCTTCCTAATTTCAGGTTATGTCAGTTTAGTTCTCGGTGTATGGTCATTATAAGAAACATGGAATCTTGGCATAAATATTGTTCCAGTTTCGACTTTGCTTTCAACAGTTTCAAAATGCCTGTTCAAATTTCTCTCAGTCATTGCTTTGGGAGAGCCAATTTCGGTAGGTTTAAGCATCATTTTCTTTATTCAGCGAGGATGGTTTTAACATTCCTTATGGCACCAACGTCTAAGACTCCAGGATTAGTAGAAAGATGTTCAGCGAGCACGTTTGTTTGTAACATTTCTTACGACATCAGGTCTAGAGCTCTGGAAATGGTAGGAAGATGTTCAGTGAGCCTCTTTGTAAAATGCCTTACGAAACCAACGTCTAAAACGCCAGAAACGGTAGAAATATGTTCAGTTCTTGCTACATCAACGTCTAGAGCTCTAGGAATAATATAAAGATGTTCAACGAGCATTTTGTAATATTCCTTACAATAGTGACATCTAGAGCTATATATAGAAATGGTTGAAAGGTGTTTAGCGATCATGTTTGTGTAATTACTTACGCCACCAAAGTCTAGAACTCCAGGGATGGTAGAAAGATTTTCAGCAAGCCTGTTCGTAATATTTCTTACGACACCAATATAAATTCAGAGCTCCAGGAATGTTCAGTGAGTAACATGCCTTGCAATGCCAACGTCTAGCTCCAAGAAAGGTAGAACAATTTTCAGCAAGCCTGTTTATACAATTTCTTGCGACACCAATATTATCTAGAAAGAAGTTAAGCGGACATGTTTGTTACATTGTTTACGACAACAACGTCTGGAGTTTCAGAAATGGTCTTAAAATTCTCAGAGATCTCTTTGTAACATTCCATACGACATCAATGTCTAAAGATGCAGGGATGCTTGAAAGATGTTCAGCGAGCAAATTGCAACATTCCTTACGACTCCTATATTTAGGAAAGTTAAAAAGATGTTCAGCAAGGACATCTTACTACACCAATGTTTAAACTCCAGGAATGACAGAAAGATTTTTAGTGAATCTGTTGGTAAAATTTGCTTGAACACCAGAGATAATTAGTGTTTTAGTGGCCTATATTTTTCACATTTGTTATATTGATAAAAATCTAGATTGTATCCAGATGTTTAGTGAATCTGTATGTCACAGTTTCCTATAGTACTATCAACATTGATCTTTATATTTCACAAGCACTGTATTTGTAATATTGCTGTTCTCTGTACTGTGTTCACTTGTAGTCCAGAAACACAGAGAGTTGTTTAGGAAATCTGTATGTAATATTTCCTATAATATCAACGATAATTAACGTGACGATGGCAGAACATTTCAAGTACGTTAACATTACTTTTTTCAGATTTTTCTGAGCGACATATCTGTTGAATAAAATGTTTATCCCAATAACAACAAACCAAAAAAGAAATTTCTTTCGATTTGACTGCCCTGTTTCTTCATCAGAATTCGTAACTAGAGCTCATGGGCCCTGGCTTTGTGAATGGACGTGTTGCGAGATGAGACATGGCACGAGAGACCATGATGTGGGTGGGGGAGGGGGAAATGAGCCGGGCCACAGTGACCTTCAAAATGATCACCAAGACTCAGAAGAGCCGCTTGCTTCAATACGTAACCTCAGGTCCGCACCTCTCCGTGTGCATACATAGGCGTATCGTTAAACTTCATACGCACGACTATATAGATGTAGCCGTAACAATTTCCTTCCACCACAACCCAAGGCAGGGTTGCACAAACTGAATTGGCGTCATCCAAATTTATTTTATACTTGAAGCAGATTATCTGCTAGGCCAAACCTGTGAGAGGCCTGTGAAGTATACGCGATCATTCTGTCATGCTGGTAGTCCGGGGTTCGAATCTCAGTGACACAAACCTGGGATTTTTCAATGGACAACTGTGAGAAGGTAACCTTCACGGGAAATTTCACTGTATCCTGCAACACTCTTTTACCCTGCTACACAGTCTGCCAATTGTGGGAAGGGCTGTGATATTTTATAAAATGACGTCATTCTAGAGGTTGTCGTTTGAGTTTTCTTTATTTTTAAAATTAAATCCGACAAATTCAAAATCCCCTACAACAACTTTCACAAATTGAAAAATTTTGCATGTAACTAGTGGTGGATAGAGTGTATTTTGAACCTAACAGTGATTTTTAACTACCCTTTTGCATCTGTTGGTCAGCATGCTGGCTTCCAGATCAGGAGGTCCCTGGTTCGATTCCCGGGCTGGTTAATAATGAATTTTTCTTGAAGAAGAAACCTGGGTATCTAGAGTCTGGAAAATTTTATGAATGTCAGTATGATTGTGAGTGTGCCGGGTTAATGTTAGTTAACCAATCATCACAAATATAAAAATACATCAGGACTGTCGCTGGGCAGTAACCTGAACACACGTTTCAGTGTCACATTGTTGACAAGCAACTCCATCTGTTAGCACAACCATAAAGCATCTAATAGATGCTATAGAGTTACCAACATTAAAAAATAAAATGAAAAAAATTTAAAAAACTCTATGCACACCTTTTTGCATGAAAAGTGGTTTATGGAACTCAGAACTATATAAATAACAACAATAATAATAATAATAATAATAATAATAATATTTTTACTTAAAAATGGCTTTTAAGGAACGCGCAGGTTCATTGCCGCCCTCACATAAGCCCGCCATCGGTCCCTATCCTGATATAATAATAATAATAATAATAATAATAATAATAATAATAATAATTTATTACTAGAGCCAAGATACATATTGGTTTTCGTATATAAAAATCACTTTAATACTCCCAGAAAGAGTACATACTCGTGCTCAGGGTCATTTCATAAAATTGTAAGATAAGTATTTTATTAGCAGAATAAAAATTAAAAAGAAAAAAGAACACAGATATTACAATAATCGAAACTTTATATTTTCTCCCAAAACATTTTAATTGACTATTTTTGAAGAAGGGGCAATAGCAAATTGAATGTTTGGGAATTTAGCTGTTATATTGTTATAAAACCTTTGACCGAAGTTGTTACTTGAAACTATATTTTATTGGTTATCGAGCTTCTGAGTGAAATGAAGGTGATAATGCCAACGAAATGAGTACAGGGTCCGGCGTTGAAAGTTACCTAGCATTTGTTATTAATGAGTTGATGAGAAAACCTCGGAGAAAACCTCAACTAGGTAACTTGTCTCAGGATTTGAACCCGGGTCCATTCATTTCACGGTAAGACATGCTAACCTTTATCCCACAGCGATGGACTGTTCGTTAAATGTATCAGTTACCGAGTGGTGGCTTTTGAATGATGTAATCTTATAGTAAATATTGTATATTTTATATTATAATATTCCGAACAATGGTACACAGACTACTCAACATACTAATGAACCAACAGGATTACAACGAAGAACTAAACACAATCAAATACATAGCACAAGAAAACGGATACAACCCCTATAATAGACAAAAAAACATAAGACAAAACAAAACCACAAAAACAGAAGAATACAACTCAAACACAAGAACACAAAAATACATCACACTAACATACGAAAAAAAAAAAACACATAAAATTGCAACCTCATTCAAGAAATTAAACTACAACATCGCATATAGAACAAACAATACTTTACAAAAACATCTCAACACACAAACAACACAAACAAACAAATACAGCCACACAGGCGAATACAAACTCAAATGTAACACCTGCAACAACTTACATAGGACAGACAGGCAGATCATTTCAAACACGTTACAAAGCCTCACATCACAGCCATAACAAAATTACAAAACACCTCCACATATGCAGAACACATCACAAATGCCAACCCACCATACAGAGACATCAAACAGACATGGAAATACTGCACATCCAAAAAAAGAAGAAAACTCAACACACTAGAACAATATGAAATATACAGACACTGTAACTTCACACCCCAACGATATTCTCAACACACAACTCATTTTCAAAACACATACCTCTTTGACTCTACACTTCGAACACACCCACACAGTGAAACAAGAGGCGCCAAGACAAACAACGACCAGTTCCGAAGATGACCGAAAATAGGTCGAAACATGTTAACAATGTACGTTAATAATATTTAACACAAGAAAGTTCTTATCATACATATTCCGAAATAAATATTTATTTAGAATATTATATTTCTAAGGAAATAAAGAAATAAATGGAAAGATATATAGTAAAATATCACAATGGACTATATTTATCTGTCGAGAGATGTTCAGTCCTCAGTTGGATGAATTTGTTATCTTGCTGCAATTTGTATATTAATTTTAACCTAGCGTTGGTGTGGGTTTAAATCGTCAATTTTTATAGTGCAAAATTTTAACAGGAAGTGAGAGATCCGAAAAGAGAAAAAGAAATAGACAATATAAATTCGTTTATACGTTTTTTTAAGGGCAATGACTAGAAAAACCTTTAAATGTAAAAAAAGTACAAGTGAAAAATTAAAATTTTAAATGGAAGCTGAAATTTATTTTTTATTATTATTATTATTATTATTATTATTATTATTACTATTATCAACAAAATAAAGGAACATTTGTAACATAACCTGTAAGGTCATCCATTCCTCTCTACTCCATGCCAAAGCCAGGTGCAACTAATCGATATGAACATATGAAGATAATTTGTCAGCTATAGATCCCGAACTGAATTTCTTTCATTACAAATTTGAGATACTTACTTTACTTAGGGAAGAGTCGGGCAGTATCGGACATCGGGTAGTATCGGACAGTGCGTTTCTTTCATCTACCACCATATGGTAGTACCCGAACGACATGGTTACGTTTCTCTGATGTCGACATCACAGAAACGTAACCATGTCAATCAGGTACTATCATATTGTGGTAGATGAAAGAAACTCACTGTCCGATATTACCCGATGTCCGATACTACCCGACTCTCCCTTACTTATGCCTTTTAAGGAACCCGCAGGTTCATTGCCACCCTCACTTAAGCCCGCCATAGGTCCCTATCCTGAGCAAGATTAGTCCAGTCCCTACCATCATATCCCACCTCCCTCAAATCCATTTTAATATTATCCTCCCATCTACGTCTCGGCCTCCACAAAGGTATTATTCTCTCCGGCCTCCCAACTAACACTCTAAGACCCATACGTGTTACATGCTCTTTCTATTCAAACGTCTGGATTTAATGTTGCTAATAATGTCAGGTGAAGAATACAATGCGTGCAGTTCTGAGTTGTGTAACTTTCTCCATTCTCCTGTAACTTCATCCCTTTCAGCCCCAAATATTTTCCTAAGAACCTTATTCTCAAACACTCAACCTCTGTTCGTCCCTCAAAGTGAGAGTCCAAGTTTCACAACCACACAGAACAACCGGTAATATACCTGTTTTATAAATTGTAATTTTCAGACTTTTTGAACAGACTAGATGACAAAAGCTATTAACCGAATAATAAACGCATTTCCCATATTTATTCTGCGTTTAATTTCTTCCTGGGGAGTGCCATTTATATTTGTTACTGTTGCTCCAAGATATTTGAATTTTTCCACCTCTTCGAAGGATAAATCTCCAATTTTTATAGTTCCATTTTGTGCAATATTCTGGTCACGAGACATAATCATATACTTTGTCTTTTCGGAATTTACTTCAAAACCTATCGCTTTACTTGCTTCAAGTAGAATTTCCGTGTTAATTTGTTTTCTACAATTTATAATGCTAAGATGCCATAAAGTGTTGTGTCCAACTCGTGGATAATCTTATTATGACACTCGTGAAAATTGTCGCACTCACTTTCATGCCATAATCATCAAGATTATCCACTTTTTGCATAAATAATATAGGAACTGAAAATTATAACATACAAATTTGAGATGAGAACTTGTAACTGGAAAACGTATAATTCAGGCAAGTTTTAATGGAGAAAAGTTAATGCCTTGAAGGTCTAGCTTATAAATACGAAAAACGTAGTCGTGCATAAAGTACATATAAGTGAGATTCTACTGTTTTTCACATATGACTGATGCAGTGCTATGGATATCCCATCCCACTTCAGGATAAAGTCTATTGTAAAGGCTGCCTGACCTTTGCAACAGGTAAGCCAGAGTTGTTTTTAAGCGAAAGGGAACAGAAGAGAAAGTTTATTCACAATACCTATACAATTCGTTGTAATAATATACAATGACGATAGGTTATAACAAAATAAACTATTAAGAAACTGGTTTAAAATTTCGGGATATCTTCAGACTGGGGAGTAGCTTCTGGCAATGGATGCAAAGGAGAGGATCCCCACTTCCTGTCTTCCCTGATGAGGAGGATATGTAACTACAAAATGACAGATTTCTCCAAAATCTCGCACAAAGCTGAACAATGTTGAAGTACCAAGTAATACATTAGGGCTTAATAAAGAATTTGTCATATTTTGAATCTTTAAGTTCGGCTAATGTATACAATCTGCCAGATTGCAACTATAACATCTAACCAGTCATGATAAATCATAAACATAATAATCATTCACGATTCTAAACAAGGTAGTCCATTTAAGTCACACTATTAAAAACATTAATTAATTAATTAATTACTTTACTTATTTATTTACTTATTTACTTTATTTATTTATTTATTTATTTATTTATTTATTTATTTATTTATTTATCCGAATGACAAGTACAGGGTACATACACGTAGATAACTTATCTTTGACCTAAACACAACTGAACATTAAAACAATATAACTTGTTAGGGGAAAATCCACAAACGATTAGGGAAAATACAGGAATTTTACTTGAAGCAAGTAAAGAAATAGGTTTGGAGGTAAATTTATTTATTTAGTATATGATTATGTCTTGACGAGAATATTTACGAAATGGAAATATAAAAATTGGAAATTTATCCTTTGAAGAGGTGGAAATTTCAAATACCTGGGAACAACAGTAACAAATATAAATGATACTCGGGAGGAAATTAAATACAGAATAAATATGAGAAATGCCTGTTATTATTCGGTTGAGAAACTTTTATGATCCAGTCTGTTGTCAAAAAATCTGAAAGTTAGAATTTATAAAACAGTTATACTACCGGTTGTTCTGTATGGTTGTGAAACTTGGACTCTCACTTTGAGAGAGGAACAGAGTTTAAGGGTGTTTGAAAATAAGGTGCTTAGGAAAATATTTGGGTCTAAAAGGGATGAAGTTAAAGGAGAATGGAGAAAGTTACACAACGCAGAACGGCATGCTTTGTATTCTTCACGTGACACAATTAGGAATGTTAAATCCAGACGTTTGAGATGGGCAGGGCGTGTAGCACGTATGAACGAATCCAGAAATGCATATAGAGTGTTAGTTGGAAGGCCGGAGAGAAAAATACCTTTGGGGAGACCGAGACGTAGATGGAAAGATAATATTAAAATGGATTTGAGGGAGGTGGGATATGATGATATGGACTGGATTGATCTTGCTCAGGATAGAGATCGATGACGGGCTTATGTGAGGGCGGCAATGAACCTCCGGGTTCCTTAAAAGTAAGTAAGTAAGTAAGTAAGTAAGTAAGTAAATCCAGGTGATATTTATAATCGACATTCAGAATAAGTTTACTAACCTATAGCAAATTCACTCTAGAGGAGAAAATGTTTTCACCACAGAACAGAAAATAAAGTAAGTTTTCAGAAATGCAATTTCAGGAAAGATATCGCTATTAAGGCTGGTGTGGTACAAATAATATCAAGAAATGAACACAAGAATAGAGAAGTTTGTGAAAAAATTTCCCCGCTTCCTCCCTTCAATTCGAACGCCGTACATGACATGTGAAAGAAATCCATCGAGGTTTCGTTAAGTGAAGCAGTAATACAGGCAGTATTAGCGAAGGTTAGAGTTTGGATACCCCTGAGAGTACAATTTTATTACATCGTCAGTGTAAGGGCGGAAATTGTTAGGTTACATGATGTAGGCTTGCTCCGATGGTGTGATATTATTATACGCTCTTTTAAAAGGGTCGGGGTATCTCCACGCCGCCTTTTTTTCTGGCAATTTACTCCCCTCTAACCTCCATTTAATCGGTAATTTGTATTATAAAATTGACAGCTGAGAAAAAAGGAGGTCTTTATATATTCGTAAACTCACAAACTCCGCCACAGAAATTATATGAAAAATGAGTTAATAATGCTGTTATGATAGCTCGGCAGCTGTTGCGAGGCGTTATCTGGTGTCACAGCTGCCACACCACATCGCTTATTAATATGACCCAAGCGCCTCCATCTAAATCTGGATAACTTGACCGTACTCTGATTGTCTTCGTACTGGAGTAGTGGTAGGGGATAAATACTCATTACCACTGCTATCATCACCAAAGTTATAAACATTTACATCAACTCGTTTCATAATTTTAATCTTTTCCTATTTTCTTTATATTCCTCGTCTTGTTTGTGAGCTTTCTTACCAATTATTTGCAATAATGTAACTTCTTCCTTCGTTTTCTTTATTCCTTCACTATCATCACCAACCTAAACTTTTTCAATTATACAGGGTGTATCTAAATTGGTGTCAAATATTTCGGGGATGTGTTCCTAACACCAAAACATTACAAAAAGTTCATATGAACATTGGTCTCAAAATAATTTATTTCAGAGTTACAAGACACAATTTAATGTTACAAAAAGGAGTGTCTTCCTCCCGCTTCGATGTGTTAAACCTGCGTTCATGCTCTGGAATACTCTGTTGAAAATTCCTGGTGTGTTTCGTATTACAAACCAGTTTGGATACGCTTCAGAATATCAAACAGTAGTCGCATAAACCAGGGACTTTAAACGTCCCCAGAAGAAGAAATCCATTGGATTCAAATCAGGCGATCGAGCAGGCCAGGCACTGAAGCCCTTCGACCAATACATCTTTGGGGAAATCGATCATTAAAAAATTACGAACTATCAGAATGAAATGAGCTGGAGCACCATCGTGTTAAAACACATTCGTTGGATGACGTCCAGAAGCACATCTTCAATTAAATGATGCAAAAATTTCGTTCTGTTACTCACAGAATACATTTTCTTTGATTTCTTTGCTCTACAAAATACAAACAAACAAAAACCACCAAACAATCACCTGAGTCAATGAAGGACTGTCTCTTTAATAACTCCCTAACGAATGGTTTTCAGACCCATGTTCTTATTAACTTTTAAATTGTTTTGATGTTAGAACACGTCCCCGAAATATTTGACACCAATTTAGATAACCCTGTATTAGGTGAATATAGGTTCTTGCTTAAAAGTAATGTGTAGTCTTAATTATTAACTATGTCACATTTATTGATTGGATTAACGTTTTCGGCATTATTTGCCATCATCAGATCAACATAGGTGTCTTATTATACATAGTGAATACTGGTTACAAAAATTAAGTAGAATAAATGATATTTGGACAAGCAAACATGGTTCCTACCAGACAAAATAGATGTTACATTATAATTAGTCGTGTACTGACTCAACTGTTTACATAATGTTCATATTAAAACAGATAAAATTATAACTTGCAATAATTATATTATTAAATTTTCACGTAGAAATATTGTGTGTAGTACATAAACAGTTGAGTCAGTACACGACTAATTATAATGTAACATTTATTTTTCAGTATGAACCATGTTTGTTGTCCAAATATCACTTTATTCTACTTAATTTTTGTAACAGTATTCACTATGTATAATAAGACACCTATGTTGATCTGATGATGGAAAATAATTGCCGAAAACGTTAATCCAATCAATAAATGTGATATAGTTAATAATTAAGACTACACATTACTTAATAAGAAAGAAGACGGACCCTATTTAACCTATATTCATCTAATTTAATTGCTTATCGGTCTATACCTTTTCAAAATGAAAATATTCTTCAGTTATGCTATTTTATTCAATAGCATTTCACATTCTCGTCTGAATTTTCTCCATTTTATTTTCATTATCTTCATCTCTATTATCAAATTTTCTCTTCATACGAGTATCTTCTCTTTCTCGTTCTCTTTCTTCCCTTCTTTTCGTAATCATCTTCATCTTTACTATCATTTTTCTCTTCTTTTTCTTCTTCCTTAATTTCAAGTTCATCAATATCAATATCACTTACTTCTTCACTATTATCATCTTCATCATTAACATCAATATCAGTACCATTTGTTACTTACAATAAATCCTATCTCTTCTCCATAAACTTCAGCATTAATTTCAATATAATTTTCTCCTGACTTTATTCTCTTCCATCATCACCACTATAAATATAATTTTCTTTTACCATTATTTTCTCCATTATTATCAGCATCAATGTAAACATTATTATTTTTCCTTTTAAATTATCTTCTCCAACATCAACATGAATATTATTTTCTTCTTTACCACTTTCTTTGCCATCATCATTATCAAAACCAATATAATTTTCTTCTTTACAATTATCTTCTCGATCTTCAACATCATATAAATATATTTTCTTCTTTTCAATTATATTTTCCAACATCAACATCAATATGATTTTCTTCTATACAATTACCTTGTCCATCATGACATCAATTTTAATACCATTTTATTCTTTACAGTTATCGATCGTCAACATAAACATCTTTACAATTATCTTCACCATCAATATCATTTTCTTCTTTACTGCTACCATGGCCACCTTCAATATCAATCCAATATCATTTTCTTCTTTACAGTTATCTTCTCGATCATCAACATAAACATCTTTACAATTATCTTCACCATCAATATCATTTTCTTCTTTTTACCATGGCCACCTTCAATATCAACAATATCATTTTCTTCTTTGGATCATCAACATAAACATCTTTCAATTATCAATCAATATCATTTTCTTCTTTATATGGCCATCAATTTCTTCATTTTCTTTTACAGTTATCTTCTCGATCATCAACATAAACATCTTTACAATTATCTTCACCATCAATATCATTTTCTTCTTTACTGCTACCATGGCCACCTTCAATATCAATCCAATATCATTTTCTTCTTTACATTATCTTCTCGATCATCAACATAAACATCTTTACAATTATCTTCACCATCAATATCATTTTCTTCTTTACTGCTACCATGGCCACCCATCAATATAATCAACTCAATAAACAAATTTTCTTTTTCATCATTTTCTTCTTTTATCTTCTTCATCACCATAAACAACATTATCTTCACCATCAATATCATTTTCTTCTTTACAATTACCTTAATGGCCACCTTCAATATCAATCCAATATCATTTTCTTCTTTACAGTTATCTTCTCGATTCAACATAAACATCTTTACAATTATCTTCACCATCAATATCATTTTCTTCTTTACTGCTACTATGGCCACCTTCAATATCAATCCAATATCATTTTCTTCTTTCTTTACATCATTATCAATTATTCACCATCAATCATTTTTCTTTACTGTTCTTCAATCCAATATCATTTTCTTCTTTACATTATCTCGATCATCAACATAAACATCTTTACAATCACCATCAATATCATTTTCTTCTTTACTGCTACCATGGCCACCTTCAATATCAATCAATATCATTTTCTTCTTTACAATTATCTTCTCGATCGTCAACATAAACATCTTTAAAATTATCTTCACCATCAATATCATTTTCTTCTTTACTGCTACCATCACCTTCAATATCAATCCAATATCATTTTTTCTTTACAATTATCTTCTCGATCGTCAACATAAACATCTTTACAATTATCTTCACCATCAATATCATCTTTTCTAAACATGAACTTTATCCATTACGTTGGCCACCTTCAACATCAATCCTGTATCATATTCTTCTTTACATTCATCTTCTCGATCATCAACATAAACATCTTTACATTATTATCTTCACCATCAATATCATCTTGTTCTTTACCACTATCTTCATAAATAATCAACATTAACATCAATATAAGTTTCTTCTTTACAATTAACATCAACATCAATTTCATTTTCTTCTTTACCATTATCTTCTCCATCAACATAATCAACTCAACAAATATCATTTTCTTTTTCATCATTATCTTCTCCATCATCAACAACATCATTATCAATATATTTTTCTTCTTTACAATTATCTTAATCATCATAATCAATATTAATATTCTATTATTTTCTTCTTTACAATTACCTTCTCTTTCATGAACATCAGTATTATTTTCTTCTTCTTCATTATCTTATCCATAATTAACATAAACATAATTTTCTTCTTTACAATTATCTTCACCGTCAACATCATTTTGTTCTTTACTATTATTTTCATCGTAATCAGCATTAACACCAATATCAGTTTCTCCTTTAAAGTTAACATCAATAGTCATTTTCATTTTCTTCTTCACGATTTCTTCTCCATGAACATAATTAACATCAATATAAATATCATATTCTTTTTCACCATTATCTTCTTTATCATCATCATCATCATCATCATTATCAGTGTAATTTTCTTTTTACAATCATCTTCTACTTCATCATTAATAATATCATTTTCTTATTTACCATTTATCTTCTCCATTATCATAATAAACATCAACATCAAATTAATTTTCTTCTTCGCAATAATTATCTCCTCCATCATCATAATGAACATGGATTTCAATGTCATTTTCTTCTCTTGTCATTATCTTCATTAAATTTCGTCGCCCACGTTTTATTTCAACGCTGATTAACATCTGAAATTGAATGTGTAATTAAATAAAAGTAGACATAATATTAATTCTATAATACTATTAATTTTTATTTCGTATAAGAAATGTTAAGGAAAGAATAGTATAGAAGAAACCGGAAACTCTATTTCCAATAAACAACTTGTTGATTTCATCCCTTTAATGCGATCAGGTGTCATTTACGGCTATATGAATTTTCATTTTTCATGCATTATATGTCTGAAATATTATTTATTGCAATAACAAACCTCCAGAAGAGAATATTATTTTGTATGGTCTGTCTACTAGTGACATTAAAACATACTGGAGAGTCTGACAACTATGGCTACGATTTTTTATATTATTCATAAACGTAACTTTCCCATCAATTTTAATTAACCCATATACGTGATTCATTAGAACAATAACACTGTTTTGAACTGCGCGGTCCTGTTGCGATCCCCGCCCCCGAGACGTCGTATAATTCACTGCAGGTTTCCTTCATTACAAATGACTTACGACAATAGGCTGGGCTCGACTCGGCTTTCAACTGTTTTATAGTAATCTGATTTTTATCAGGGACGCAGACGTGTCGGTAATGCAGCGTTCCAATACTAAAAAGAGACAGTTCACCTCAGTGTTAGAGATCAGCTGTTGAAACTTAGCAGGCCTAATTGTACTCGTATACCTATGGGAGGCTTCCTTTTCACATTCCATCGCTGGATTTAACTTTAGCCTAAAGTTTGGGTTCTTTTGACGCAGGACAACGTATTTTTCCTCACTAGATATGATATAGGATAGCTTGGAAATTGATCATAACACAAAAATGCAACCCTGTTCCTTGTTCGCTTTGTCTTTCTGTCGTTCCCCTTGTATTCCCCTTATCCTCGTGTTTCCCTTGTTCTCTTTGTATTCTTCTTGATATTCCTATATTCGTCTTTTTTCCTTCTTGTTTTCCTTCCATTCCTCTTGTTATCCTTATATTCCCCTTGCTTTTCTTTATTCTACTTGTATTCCTCTTGTTATCTTTGTATTTTCCTTGTCATTGTATTCTCCTCATTCTCCTTCTATTCCACTTGATCTCGTTGCACTATCCTTATTCTCCTTGTATTCTAGGCGTTTTCCTTATATTCCCCTAGTTTTCCTTTTATTCCCCTAGTTCTCCTTGTATTCCCCTAGTTCTCCCTGTATTCCCTAGTTCTCCCTGTATTCCCCTAGTTTTCCTTTTATTCCCCTAGTTCTCCTTGTATTCCTCTTGTCCTCCCTGTGTTCACCTAGTTCTCCTTGTATTCCTCTTGTTCTCCTGATATTCCCTAGTTCTCCTTGTATTCCCCTAGTTCTCCTTGTATTCCTCTAGTTCTCCCTGTATTTCCCTAGTTCTCCTTTATTTCTAGTTTGTTCTTGATATTCCCTAGTTCTCCTTGTATTCCCCTAGTTCTCCTTGTATTCCCCTAGTTCTCCTTGTATTTCTCTTGTTCTCCTGATATTCATCCTAGTTCTCCCTCCTTGTATTCCCCTAGTTCTCCTTGTATTCCTCTTGTTCTCCTGATATTCACCTCGTTCTCCTTGTATTTACCTAGTTCTCCTTGTATTCCCCTAGTTCTCCTTGTATTCCTCTTGTTCTCCTTGTATTCACCTCGTTCTCCTTGTATTTACCTAGTTCTCCTTGTATTCCCCTAGTTCTCCTTGTATTCCCTTGTTCTCCTGATATTCACCTCCCGTTCTCCTTGTATTCCCCTAGTTCTCCTTGTATTCCCCTAGTTCTCCTTGTATTCTCTTGTTCTCTTGATATTCATCTCCCTAGTTCTCTCCTTGTATTCCCCTAGTTCTCCTTGTATTCCTCTTGTTCTCCTGATATTCACCTCGTTCTCCTTGTATTTACCTAGTTCTCCTTGTATTCCTCTTGTTCTCCTGATAATCATCTCGTTCTCCCTCCTTGTATTCCCCTAAGTCTCCTTGTATTCCTCTTGTTCTCCTTGTATTCCCCTAGTTCTCCTTTTATTCATCTCGTTCGCCTTGTATTCCCCTAGTTCTACTTGTATTCCCCTAGTTCTCCTTTTATTCAGTTCTCCTGTATTCCCTAGTTTTCTTTTATTCCCTAGTTCTACTTGTATTCCCTTGTTCCTTGTGTTCACTTCGTTCTCCTTATATTCCCTAGTTCTCCTTGTATTCCCTCTTGTTCTCCTGTATTCCCTAGTTCTCCCTCCTTGTATTCCCCTAGTTCTCCTTGTATTCCTCTTGTCCTCCTTGTATTCACCTCGTTCTCCTTGTATTTACCTAGTTCTCCTTGTATTCCCCTAGTTCTCCTTGTATTCCTCTTGTTCTCCTGATATTCATCTCGTTCTCCCTCCTTGTATTCCCCTAAGTCTCCTTGTATTCCTCTTGTTCTCCTTGTATTCCCCTAGTTCTCCTTTTATTCATCTCGTTCGCCTTGTTTTCCCCTAGTTCTACTTGTATTTCTCTTGTTCTTCTTGTGTTCACCTCGTTCTCCTTGTGTGTCCCTCTTCTCCTTATATTCCTCTCGTTATCCTTGTATTTACCTCGTTGTACTTCTTCATAAAATCCTCCAAGTAGATGTTGAACAGGGAGGTGATAAAGGACATCTTTGTCGTACTCCTCTCCCTATTTCATTTCCTTCAGACATTTCTTCTCCTCTCCTGACTTTGACTCGTTTCTTACTGAACAGCCTTCTCTCGTTCCAATCCACACCAATTTTCTTCATGAATCCTATCTCAATCCACTCTGTCAAACGTTTTTTTCTAAATCCACAAGTACTATGAAATAATGATAGAAAATAAGACAGCAAAGGGAGAAAGAAATATGAAGGAAATGAAATATAAAAAACGAAGAAAATGAATAGACCGAGAAACAGAACTACAAAAATTAATTCGTAGCTGTAATTCAGTCTACCTTACACGAACTCTGATCGCAAGAATTCAGCACAGAACATAATCTGAGTGAAAACAAAACACAAGCGACGTTGAAGGTGTTCTGCTGAAGTTGTATCGAAGGGCAAAGTGTTGGGGATCCCTTGTTCTCCGATCACGACGCGAGAGGAAGTGGAATGAACCCACACAATTATGTAACACACACCGTTCTGCTTGCCGCACCTGTGATGCCCTGCATTAATTGGACGGATACTAATGATTCGGAAATTCAGTTCTAATTTTTCCTGTTAAATTGCTTAAATTAATTCAAAATTCCGGCTGTTGCCACGGGGCGGGCTGCCGTCTTGAATGAATAGTCGGCGGCCTTCGCAGCACAGCCGGCAATTGCTCGATAGCCTACCAGGTATCATGTCTTATGCAAATGACACCCGTCCGTGTTGGTTTAGGAGAAAGCCATTCTTATTAGATGCGTATCAGTTGCACTCATAATTTCCTGATGTTGCACACAAAATTTACAGCATTTCACACACTTCCTTTTCTTCTTCTTATATTTTCTTCATTTCTCTACTCCTCTACGTTATTTTTTTCTCGTTCCTCTATTTCTTCGTTTCTTTCTTTACCTCTTATTCTTAATTTTCTTTTCCCACTAACATTTATCTTCTTGGTTTCTTTATTACTCTTTACTTTCCCATCTTACTCCTTCCTTTCCTCATATTTCTTAATCATCTCCTTCCTCTACTGTTTTAAATATCTTCATTCTTAAATTTTAAATTAAAATTACGGTGACATTTAACATTTAATTTTTTTAAGGTGACATGTATTTATCTAGCCTGACGAGTTACTTCCTTGGTTTGAATTGTAAATTATTTAAAAATAGCGTGTAAGAGGGCCTTAGACTAGAAATGTTTAGTTTAAATGTAGTTCTGTTTATAAGTATGCATAAGGGTGTAATTATTTGACTTATTTGAACTGTTGTATCAGTGAAGCGAGGTGAGTCAGTGAAGTTATGGTTTTACAGTGCATCTGAACAGTTCCGATCAGTGATAATTTATAGCGTCAATGAAATGTGTTCTATAGTGTCAGTGAAATGTGTTACAGAGTGTCAGTGAAATGTGTGCTAAAGTGTCAGTGAAATGCGTCATAGTGCCACCGACAGGAGTGAGATGAGAGTAAAGTGAAAGACTATTGAAACTTATGTAGGGCCAATACATAATTATGTAGGTTGTATTGTAAAATTAGGTATTTTATTTATGTTTTATTATTATTGTGTTAAATTATAGTGTGTATTCTTATTGTATTGTGTATAAAATTGTATATGTATTGTAAAATTGTATTGTGTACTGTAAATTTTATTGTGTATTGCTTATATTTTATTGTGTATTGTTTATATTGTGTATACCACTGCCACTGGGTGCTTGTCCGTGTTGGTGTAAATAAATACATACATACATTCTTCATCACTAGGTAGCGGATTTTTATGTGCTAAAAATTTAAATATATTCCTTTTTTTTATGTGCTGAAAACTCCTCGAAAATATTTCTAAAAATTAAAAATATTTGTTTTTAATATGACAAAAATACCTTATTTAGCTTGAAAAAAAAATGTTACTAGGTACTCACCAACCACACTTGAGTGCTAGTAGTTGGCCGAGAATTGCAGTGAACAACATAGGTCATCTCCAAATTCTCCATCACAAATGCATGCCGATTGTCTCTGAACAACGACTTATACTGTGAAAACGATCTTTCCACATCCACACCATATTTAAAGAGAGGAATGTCACAAACACATACACCGTCAATTTCACCTACATGCACATCCTCCAATACTTGAGCAACTTTCACATTTTTTATATCCACTGTTTTTCCCAAACACATTCTGGAATTTGTCCCTTAGTAATTGTCCTTCTGAACCTGGTAGCGAGTCTAGTTTAATTTCTACGGCACGTACCTCCCTGTTTCAGACAACAGGTTTTTGGATGTTTCGAGATTTTTTTTTTTTTTGGTGTCATACAATAAGCTTAGATTTGCTAATAGGAAAACCAAATCGTTTTTTAAATAACCATCGTTCAGTGTATCTTGAAGGATATCGATTGACGAAGCCTGATAACAGGTAATCACAAGAAGATATATTGCCTTACTTGATAGACTGATCTTTGAGGCAGAGATTTGTTTAAATTAAATAATGTTCATACCCAGCTCTTGTCTGTTTTGTTTCACAAACAAAGCGTGGAATGAAATCACCTTCAGCAACAATAAACATTCCAAATTTTGTGTTACAAGATCTCTTTTCCTTGTCCATGTTAATTTATTCTCTAATAATAACACTGATATGCTGCCTAGCAGTTCTCAGAACTTGAGGCGATACTATTACGAAAATGGATCACGGATACACCACACAGCGCTTAGAAACACATTGGTCAAGCAAACAGGAATTCAAAAAGGTAACGACTTTACTTTGAGTGATACAATTGATTTAGTTTTAAAATATTTAAAAGTTCTAGTAAAAAAATTATTTTAAAAAAAAAAAGATTTATGTGTTTATATTAGATTCCTGAAAATATGTACTATTTACATAATTT
Organism: Periplaneta americana; assembly: GCA_025594305.2. Lineage (NCBI taxonomy): Eukaryota > Metazoa > Arthropoda > Insecta > Blattodea > Blattidae > Periplaneta > Periplaneta americana. The sequence goes on along the minus strand of JAJSOF020000031.1, from coordinate 82,472,928 downwards.
TTTTGTGAAAAGATGTGTTTTTATGTGAAATAAAATTCGGGTTTTAAACTTGAAACTTTATATTCGGAATTTTTAACTTTGTTAATTGTGTTTTATCACATGGAAAAAGAATATTTAATTACATAGGAATCCGCTCCTTATTCATCACTTCTTATCTCAGTTTTCTTTCAATTTTTCCTTAGTTTGCCTTTATTCTATTCTTTTTTTTTCCCCTCATATTTATACTCGCTTTAACATCTCTGGTCACATCGCGAGTTAACCTTTTAGATGAAATCCGAAGGCCTGTGTACTATTGTTGAGTATTGGTTCTATTGTTGTGAACTAGATGGCGTCTGTAGATGTTTACTCATTTTTTATGAATATGATTTTGGTGATGAATGAAGCCAGTAATATTCAGGGATGTGGCCCGAATTTCCTGACATTTGCTTTACAGTTGAGGGTAAACCCAGAAACAACTCAACCAGGAAATTCAATCCAACCGGGAATCGAACCCGCGCCCTCTGCGTAAGATATCAGCATACTGACCCCTATACCACAGATGTGGTCTATTCTTTTCTTATTTTTCCCATTTTATTATTTTTTTTTCACCTCGTAACTCTATTTTAATTTCATCCTTCATTACCTATTTACGAATAATGTTATTTTCTTTTCCTTTTCTTTTTATTTCCTGTCAACGTTTCCTTCTTTTGATTGTTCTTATCCTTCTCTTTATTGTTCTAGTGTCATATTTAGTCATTTCATTATTTTCATTTTCTCTTTCTTGTCATAATTTAGACCTATGCTTCATATTGATCTCCTCACTCTATGTTCACTTATTATTTTAATCGATTTTCCTTCTTCTCCTTCTACTCCTGGTCGTTTTTAAATTTATTCTTCTTGTCCTCCTCTTCCTCATTGTTTTACCTTATTGAAATGTATTTAGGGCTTATATTTCTTTCCTGTTCTCTTGTTTCCATAATTTTAATCTCCTTATTTTCTCTGTTGTCAAAGTTTTTCTGTTTGCTCTTCTATGTCTCTTCGTTTCTCCCCTTTTCTATCCCTTTTCTGTATTTTTTTCCGAGTTAAATTAGCCTGTCATCAACATATCTGTGAAAATATCTATTTTTTTGCATAAAATGTTTTATAAAAAACAGATTTATATCAATGCCAATATCTCAAAACAGGTTTTGGGCGCTTGGTCTCTTATTACGTAACTCCGTCCAATTGTTGTCACTGAATATAATACGTGCAGTCTTGCTACATTCTGGTAGACCTTGATGTCTGTTTTTTACTGCGCCCTCATTTGGATTCCTTGAATGCATAATTAAGCGAAATATATGGTAATTTGTTTAATTTAGGGATTAAAAGCAATACAAATGCTTGTATATATAATGAAAAAATAATTGTAATGCAATTCAACACTGCTAATTTGTGAGAGATATTTCGCGTGTCAAGAGAGAATCATTATAGTTCACTTTGAAAGGTAAATTACTCAGGAAACAAAAGTGGTTAGAGAAAAAATGTAATATAGACACTTCAACTGTAACATTCATGTATGAATTCACAGTACAGATAGCAGAAGTTTCACTTTTTCTAGAAGTACTACACCTGTTTTGATTCATCTGGAATAGGTCTATCAGGATCCGAAGTAAGAGTTTGACAAATTAATGAACTGCATGCTGAAGCAATTGGAATTTTGACACTACAAAATCATCTGGAATGTTCTAGAAAATTGTATGACGTAGCACGCTGATGAAAATTAACTGTCTACAAGACTTGAGAACTGTTAAACTAGCAAAAGAACCCCAGTATATGACATTCATTCGGCACCGTTTCTTTCATATTTTACGCTATAAAATGAATTCCACTTTTCTCATCATTCATATGTAGGCCTGCTCTCTATTTTTTTTTTTTGAGGTTCCTCAAATTAGAGGCTGCCATTAGACAAAGCATACAAAACAATACAAGAACAAATAGATGATGAAAGATAACAGAGTAAGAAAAAAGTAAACAAGTACACAAACGAACAAACAATGGCAGTTTACAGAATAAAAAAGTTACAAGTAAAGAAGCAATGAAATCTAATAAGAAAAGAAAAATGATAATGGTGGGTCAGTATATCTTCTCTGTATGTGTATATAATTATGTATACAATACATATATATATACCTATATATACATATATAGATAAACTTTTTCAACAAGATACTCTAAAAGTCAATAATTTATCGGATTGAAATCTGGTGAACACGGTGGCCAGGATCGGAAAATTGTTTGCTTATGGTATTGTTGTTAAATTTATCAGTTAACAGTTGTTTCAGATTAAAGATTTTCCTTTTATACTCCATGAATGTGTAGGCATAGTACATGCGCCAAGGAGATGGAGATCCTTTCTTTCATGATCTCGACACTAGAATGAGGTGGTGTGGTCAGCAGTATGCTTTGACCGCAAATGATGACCTTATGCTATCAAATTAACTCCAGTATATGTAATTCATATGATACCGTTTAATTTATAAATCATGGTAATATATGAACCTCAGTTTGAGTAATTAACAAACCAACAATTTTATTTAATTTTTACTCTAACAAATGAACCCCATTATTTACTATCCACATGTACTGTTTAATTACACTGCCACTTACGGAGCTTATTTCCGAAGACATCCTGAGCAAAAAATATCATATAAACATTGGTCCTATTCTCAATATTTTCAGAGTTACACTAATTTGAATTTTATTTGTAAAATACCTTTTTATTTAGTTTTAAAGGTAAAAGAATATTACAAATAGAGAATAAACTGTTCAGAAGTATCATTTCTTTAATTAGCTAGTATTCTGAAGCTAAAAATGTGGTGTTAATTCCTTATTAGCTTTGTACAGATTTTTTTTTTCAATTTTTAGCAAAAAATTATATTTCTCTTACGCACTTATCACAATTGTTACAAATCACATGGCTTCTAGCAAGTTGACTCTTTACAGTTCAATTGTGCATCCTAATGTAGTCTTCAAGAGTTTACAAGAGTGACGTGATTTGTAACAATTGTTGTGATAAGTGCGTAAGAAAAATGTAATTTTGTAGTTAAGGAGTTAGGTACAGCTTACAGCAGTAAAAGTTTTGGAAATATTCAACAATTTTTTCCTCCGTTAGTGTATCTTATACAATAATGAAAATTGTGTGTAAAACACCGCCTTTCTGCTATATGAAAAATATTTTTACGGTTTAAAAGATATATATATATATATATATATATATATATATAATATACATATATATATATACATTTTTTTAATTCGAAATGGTGGCAGTTCACTGTGCAGTGATGAAGCGTTTCCCTCATAATTCAGAAACTTTTTAACTCTTTCATGTTCTCTCTCTTTTATTTTATTACTGAAACTCATGTTTACAATTTCATGCTCTTTCAACTACATTCCTTAATAAATAATATTTTTTTATATTTTGTGTGAGAAGAAAGTACTGATATTTGACCATTTTTAAATGAATTTATTTTTTATCAGACAATCTATCAAAGTTAGAGAAGTGATCTTGCACCATATTGTAGACATAACGTGCATAAATACATACAATAGTTTTCAACACAGAATGTTGAATAGTTTTTGAGTTATGTGGGAAATGCTTCAGCACCGCACAGTGAAATTAATTTTCAAAAAAAAAAAAAAAAGTAATTTTTTTTTAAATCGTAAAAATATTTTTTCATATAGCAGAAGGACAGTGTTTTACACATATCAATTTTCATTATTGTACAAGATGCAGTAATGGAGGAAAAAAATGTTCAATATTTCCAAAATTTTACTGCTGTGAGCTGTACCTAACCCCTAAAAAAAAAAAAAAAAAAAAAAAAAAAAAAAAAAAAACTTGTTCGAAGCAACTATGGAATTCACAACACAAAATATATCTCTCACAATAAAAGATACTACACTTCTCAATAGTTCATTTTCTGTCTGTAATATTCTTTAACCCTTAAAACTAAAGAAGAAAGATATTTTACAAACAACTTCAAATTAGTGCAACTCTGAGAACATTGAGAATAAGATCCATATGTATAAGACATTTTTGCTCAAAATGTCTTCGGAAATATGTTCGGTAACTTCTCGTGAATCACCCTGTACAACTTCTTTAATTCTTTCGCTAACAAAGAACTCTATTCTTTACCATTCACATGCTATCATTTATGTTATACTTTACGCTAACAAATTAACTCCAGTATGTGTCATTCTCATAACACCATTTACTTTTTTCCCTACGCTAATAATTCATGAAATAACGCCTTTCAAGTAGGACCGATTACTTTACGAATTACTCTAAGAAAAGAATCCAGTTTGTCACAGTCAAATAATACAATTTATGCCTTCTGTTAATGTATTGAGTGTTTGCCATTCACCTAGCATCGTTTACTTTATATCTTGCGATAACAAATGCCATTCACATAGCGCCGTATATTTTGTACCCTATGCTAACAAATGACCCCCACCGTATGACAAAGTTTTAACACTACCATGCCCCATTATTATGCAGGATTAATTGGGTACGAGATAATAACAATCCGCCTGCATCTTGGAGTTATATCACGCGATTGTGGGAGCGGAACTCAATGAGGGTTCGCCTTTCCGATAAGACAGCATTGACCACATGTTATCCTATTTACCTAGAGGTGGAGCATGAGTCTAAAAGGTTTAATACTGTATTAGTAAAAAAAAAAAAGACATAAACCTACATGATAGTCATTGAAAATTTTAACACAAAATTAATCAACAAAATGTAAAAAATATTCTAAAATATTTGATGAGCTAGTCTTCCTAACTGGCTTATTTTACGACGTTTTATAAACTGTTATGGTTATCTAGCGTCTGAATGAAATGAAGATAATAATGCCAGCGAAGTAAGTCCAGAGTCCAGCGACGAAAATTATATACCATATCTTCTTAATGGGTTGAGGGAAGAAAATCAGAAACGTGTTAATGTCTTCAATTTGATTTAATAAATTTATACCCTATGTATATGAATTAATCAGCCTATATTATATTTGTATTCTATAATTTTGGAATATGTATTTTTCCATAAATTGTCTTACTTTATTCAGTCTTGAACATTGTAATTGGGCTTTGCCTGTTACATAAAAAATAAATAATTGAATAAATAAATAAATCAATCAATAAATCAATAAACAAATAAATAAATAAATAAATAAATAAATAAATAAATAAATAAAAAATAAATAAATAATAAATGAATAAATAAACAAATGAATAAATAAATGAAAAATAAATAAATAAATGAATAAATAAAGAAATGAATAAATAAATAAACAAATGAATAAATGAATGAATAAATAAATAAATGAATAAATAAATAAATATATAAATAAATAAATACATAAATAAATAAATAAATAAACAAATGAATAAATGAGTGAATAAATAAATAAATACATAAATAAATAAATAAATAAATAAATAAATAAATTAATTAATTAATTAATTAAAATAAATGAATTAAAATAAATAAATAAATATTTATCAATAATTAATTAAATGAAAGTGAAATTAAAATAAATAAATTAAAATAAATAAAATGAAAATAAATGAATAAATAAATAAATAAATAAATAAATAAATAAATAAATAAATTAGTATGATATTATTTTCTCTATGTTAATATTATATTATATTATATAATTTGATTGCAGCTGTAATTTTAATTTTAGTTCGTATTTTATTTTATTTTCTATATTCCTCTTGCAATAATATATTATATTATATAATTTGAACTGTAATGTAATTTTAATAATAATTTAATTTAATAATTTAATTAAATTAATAATTTAATAAATAAATAAATAAGTAAATAAATAAATTAGTAGTAAATTAGTACGATATTATTCTTCTCTATGTTAATATTATATATATATTTTATATTATTTTATTTTATTATTTTATTTTATTTTTATATTATATTATATTATATTATATAATTTCACTGTAGCTGTAATTTTAATTTTAGTTCCTATTTTATTTTATTTTGTATTTTCTCTTATAGGCCTATTAATAATATATCTAAACTGCGACCGAACACGAGCGCTGCTCATTCGGTTCTCAAATTTTGTTAATATTATTGTATCTTCTTTTTTATATTGATTATATTATTTATTTCTATTTCTATTGTTGTAATTATATTCTATATTCTGTCTATTTAAATTTAAATAATAATAATAATAATAATAATAATAATAAATTATGAATAATATAATATAGCCTACAATGAAAGTTTTCCCAATCAGGATTTGAGCCCGGGTCCGCACGTTCCACAGCCAGACATGCTAACCATTACGCCACAGCGATGGATCGAGTCTTATTCTAGAAAAAGATGAGAAGGATAAGTTCAGAAAGAATCAGTCGCAGTCTCATAATCTTTAGTCTATTTGTAATAAAATTGAATTTATTTAGATGTTTTAAAATGCTGAATGTGCCCATAAGTATCATTCTTCAACAAATAACCATATATCTTTGTTATGTATATATATACAGTATATATACATACATAATATATATACATATATAGATAAACGTTTTCAACAAGGTACTCTAAAAGTCAATAATTTATCGGATTGAAATCTGGTGATTGTCTGCTTATGGTATTGTTGTTAAAATTATCAGTTAAAAATTGTGTCAGGTTAAAGATTTTCCTTTTATACTCCATGGAAGTGTAGTACATGCGGCAAGGAGATAGAGATCCATTATTTTATGATCTCGACACTAGAATGAGGTGGTTGGTCAGCAGTACACTTTGACCGAAAATGATGTGTAAATCTGAGAAGAATTACCATTTTTAATTAAGATTAATCTTTAGGTTCACGTATGTTTAAGCTTGAAGTAACTAAATATTTTGTTATATCAGAATAATGGTCTCCGATAACCGTAAATGTTTCATTTTCTTCAAATAAATATAAACCCAAAATGACATGAGACATGATTTCAAAATATATGGTGATCTCAGATTCACGTAGTCCTTTCTCATTGACGCTGTGTAATTAAAGTCAAAGTCATTTAAGACTACCTGATGGCTACTCGTGATATTCAATAAAGAAGGAACTAACTTTTGAAACGTCCATGAACGAACTTACTTTGAAAACGTAAATAACCTTAATAGTGTAAATAATGTTTGTTCAATGAAGGCCTACATTCTTTAATCAACTATAGTGTCAATAGTAAAAATATCGTATTCTATTGTACATTGTGTAAATAATTTAATTGTAAATATTAGTGTAATTGTTTAAGTGGTCCATGTTTTGTTCTGTTTCACTTGACGAAACAAAAGTCGTGTGAGCCGCCAGTCAAGTACTTCGCTTAGAGGACGCGCATCGTCTAGTTGAAAACTCCAGTAATACTTAATTTTGTAGCCTCCTCAAACAAAGTACGGCCCCTAGTGATGAATTTTTGGGCATCTATAATAGGCAACGAAATCCGGTTTTGAAAATAAGCTGTAACGGATAGGGAGATCATCTTGCTGACCACATGTTACTCTAGTACTAGTTGGATGATCGTTTGGTTCTTGCTAAGGCATGTGGACGTGAGGCCAGCAGTCGGCCGGTCGACCTTGTCCCTTCATGGGCTTTCGCGCCACGGATTACATTTTTACTTAGTTCCATGTAATTAATTAAGTTGATATGTAATTAATTAAGTTGATATGTAATTAATTAAGTTGATATGCAATTAATTAAGGTTACTTGTAATTAATTACTTAAGTCGATAATATTTGGGTTTAATAAAGTACTTATAAGTTAGGTTTACTTTTGTTTATAGTAGGCGTTATTATAGTATAGTTCTTATTTATAGTCCTAGGTTTATTGCATTTATTTATTTGTAGTTAGATTTAAATTTGCGTTTATTTTATTTCTTTATTACTGTAATTATTGTAAATTTATTACTGTAATTATTGTAATATTATTGTATATTATATATCACTGCCACAGGGTGTATACCCAATTGTAGTGTTAATAAATACATACATACACATACATTTGTACCGTATAAGTGTGTCATGTGTTGTCAAAATTACAAGTGTTTATTAGCGAGAGATTCACAGAGACGTACAAGAATGTAATATGTAAATTATGAGATTATGTCTATAAGCTTTCTTTTCAGTCTAATAAAGATCGCTACTTCAAAAAAATGTTTGAAATGAAAGAACAACCTCAGGACTTGAACAACGCATCGCATGTTCAACGGAGATCAATATGGCATTTTTTCGCTATCGCTTCCTATATTGGTCACAGATTATGTTAAAAACCAACACCAACATAAAGAACAGACTAGAATAAAGTCCATGAATTTAAGAGTTCCTTCCACTGGACTCTTATATATTGCGCCATGTTCAAATAGGTAATGGCCGGGAATTAAAATGAAATAAATTTCCCCAGGACTGCAGTTGCCTCCAAGCAATGGCGTGAGTGTATGGGCTAGTGTCGTGAAAATTGGTCAATTGGTTCGTGGGTTATTGAGGAGCGTTATACACCTTTACACACGCAAATAATAAACATCGTGATTGAGTTTGCATTTAGGGGAAGAAACGAACAAGAAAATGTTAAAATTGTGGCTATTTGCCTCACATTTCACTGGAGTATGTGTATTTTATGTTATCGTGAAACGGGTATAAAATTTAATATCCACGAGATCATAATAGTTTCGTTGACTACGGCAGGGCATTCAGGTGATTTAGGGATCTTGAAAGAGCTAAAGTAAACTCATAACATTGACCCTAAGGTCATCTTACGGTAAAGCAGTCTTAATTTACAGAAGTAGGCCTATTATACTTTTACAAGATAAAGTACGTAGCATTGGATATTAAGTGTAGAGATAAAATAAACACACTGATTAACTGTTAAGTTATTTAAATTAATAAGTAACGACTTAAGTAACAAACATAAATCTCAAAAATGCAATTTTCGGTCTTATGATGGTTAATTATACATGCTAACACCAATTATTTTTGGAAAAGCAAAAATTACCAGAAAAATGTTGGTTACAGATTTATTATTAGTACAGATATAAACAAAAATGCGTTTCTCATAGATGTAATAATCCCAAAAAGAAGATCAAAATTAAAGTCTGCATACACAACAAAGCTATCAAAATATAGCCTACTATTTATCAAACGAAATTACCAAACTTTGCAAATCTTGTCAATAGCAGCATCAGCTACAGATGTTAAAGCATGTAGCCTACTCTTCAGGAGACTCTTATGTAACTTCATGAATTTTATGCAACGCCGACAATACATACAGAAATTACACTATAAAACTACTAAACTTATAGTATTCGAAAAAAGAAACACGAAAAGCGCATAAACCTGTAGAGACATTCGTCATTCACATTTATATTCATTCAGATAATAAATTTGTAAGCTCTGAATTTGTAAGAAATATACTACAAATTTTCTTATATTCATTTTGAAAGTGAGTTTTAACCTGATATTGTTTCTACGACGCTAAGCGTTTGACGTCATTATTAAGTTATTTACTGTTAACATTAGGGTGTGGACGACCCTTTCCCCTCACAAATATCCCTTGGGTTAACGTTTCCTGAGCTCCGCCTGGGGATTTTCCCAGCCTCCCCGACTATCCCCATCAATTTCTCTTCCTCTTTTCATGTGTAAATCACGTGATTGACCTTTATTTATTCAATATAACATACGGCTAATAAATCAGTAATTTACTTATGTAGATCACTTCGAAGTTAAGTATTAGGGCGTAAACAAGGAGACGGCCCAGCATCCGCCCTGTAGGAAAGGTAACTTGCTAGGTAAACATTTTAAAGATAGATGGAGAACTATAAAGAAAATTTAGTATTTTGGCTTATGCTAATGATATTTTATTGATAGTAGGGTCTGAGTTTCAAATCAAAATCCTCATCTCACAGTTATTGAATTTGGAAAAAGTTACTGGTTTTCAAGTAAATCATAAAAAACTATAATTTTTTGGAAATATTCCATTCAGATATAACTCAAGACGATTTAAAAGTCAATCAATATACGAGTAATTTTTGTATTTTGGGAAATTAATATCAACTTACAATATAACTGATAAAATTAACAGCAGACTCCAATTTTCAAACAGTGCATAGGCTGTTATTCTTTACTCAATAATAAAGATTAAGTCAGTTTCAGGAAATCGAAATCAAACACATACAAGAGCATAATCCTTCCTGTCCTCACCTATACAACTGAGACTTGGACTTTAGCAAAGTGTGAAAAATCTAAACTCAAGATATCTGAAGAAAAGTAATAGCAGTAGTAGTAATAGATTTATTTTTACTGGCAGTGTCAAGGCCATAAAGACTTCTCTTCCACTCAACCAGTATTACAACAACAGCAATACAATAGCAGAAATAAAGGGAAAATATACAATTTAATAATAATAATAATAATAATAATAATAATAATAATAATAATAATAATAATAAAATGAAAACAAGTTTAGTTGCATGTAATTCTAAAAAAATCTAACAAACTATAGTAATGTGAATCGAATTGTTAAAATAATAAACAAAATATATATTAAGAATAAAAAACATATATTAAAAAAATATATTATAAATGTCTGACAGCCCCTTAAGGTATGAGGTAGGGAGTTCCAATGACGAGAAATTGAAATGGTGAATGATGAAAAATATCGGGAAGTGTTATGACCTACTCAATGTACCGTGCCGAAGAAAATATTTGGAACACTTCAAGATAATGTTACTCCAGAATGAAGAAACAGAAAAAATGGAGAAATTTAGAATTCATGTAAGGATCCATATGTAAGTGACAAATACAAAAGAAGGGTAATTTAAAACAAAATGCGTCATGTGGCAAAAATGATTGAAGTTACAGAATAAATATCGCCGGGAAGAACGTTCATGAAATATTTATAGTCTACTATAATATATGAATAAATTTGAAAACAATAGGCCTAAGTAAAATTGACGAGGAAAATGTTCTTTTTTTAATGGAGTAGTATTGCGCAATATTGTTCTTCAGCGAAAAGCCTTCACGGCTTGTAAAGCTGATAAAAGGTCTAATAGACTTAGGCCCGATTGTATAAACAATTTAATCTTAGATCAGAGGTTAAATTGATCCTTGTTTCAGCTGAACTTGGAATTTTGTGTTGTATAAAGTCTAATCTGAATTAATTTGGTTAACTTTGACTGAAGAAATTTCTCCGATTAAGTTAGATGATCCAAGTTCAGTTATTTCTTTTCTGTTTGAAATATACGAGTGACAGATTGTGCAAATAAAATATCCATTATTATTAATATTAATAGATATTTTAGGTACATTTATATATATTTCTTTCAATTTCTTGCCTTAATACACAAAATTCTTATATTTTATAAGGCTCTATCGTGTTCAGCAGTATCAAATAACATAACCTATAATTATATTAGTTTATAACAACCATTAATTATTAATGGATATGATAGGTATATTCATAAATGTTCAATTAACTATATTACTAAACGAAAATTGTCGTTTTATAAAGCTTTATTATGTTTAGCAGTATCAAAAATAACATGATAACAACTTGAGAACAGTCAGCCTTCTTCTTATTGTCCGCCATTATTTACATACACAAAAAAAAAACAGTGTCTGCAACAGAGTGGAAAGTCGCCAAAAAGTAGTTGCAAAGTCGCTAGATTTCATTATCAACAAAGAAAGATTAAATTTGGTCACTATGGGGTGCTAAAAAGGTCACTAAATCCCTATTTAAGCAATATAAAAGTTAAAAGAAATTGTTGTTGAAAAAGAGTTAAAGTTTTTTAACTGAACAAACCTGTATAACTTGGTCCGCGCATCACGTATTTCACCTGTTTATGCGATGTTTCTTTTCACGTGAAAATTGCATTTGAACCAAGGTAATTTGATCGCAGAAAAGTTTTATACTGATAGAAAAGGTCTGAACTAGACTTTTCGATCTTCAATCAAAGTTGATCTTTAGTCAGGAGTTTTATACAACGGGCCTTATATTACTATCATGTTGGTTCTATGAAAAGATGTCGCGAAAATTCAAATCTTTTGTTTAGACCGTAACGGTTATCGTAAGGACTAATACTTACCAGGAAGAAGGAGAAAATTATTATTATTATTAAATTATTATTATTATTATTATTACTCATAACATTCTGTCCAACGGCAGATCTTCCACTGGAAACATATTCTCCAACCTTTCTTCTTTTCCGACTTCCTCTTAGTTCCGCATACGATCCATGTATTTTAATGTTGTCTGTTAGGCCCAGTGTTATTTAGTCAACTATCCGAGAACAGACCTGAACCTCACAAGTGATACCAACAAGGCACCACTTATGAGGCAACAGGCCAGGATATAATGGGGTAGGGTAGCCAGTTCCTTTCCTCCTCCATTGCATACAATGTCAACTAGCTACATATTCTACTAATCGGATTTCAGCTGTATACAAACTATTGGACGGAGTTACGCAATAACAGACCAACCGACAATTTAAAAAGAGAGAGAGAGATATTTGTACAGATCTATTGATGGCATGCTAATTTAACTCGGAAAAGATCAAGCATGCGATATCTGAATTTTGCTGCTATTTATAAGCAAAAATTCGTTTAATGTATAAAATTCATTTATTTATTTTGTTTTGAAGTATTAATTCAATGCTGGTCTCTTATTACAATCGGTTAACCTTTTTTTGTATTATTTGTGCTATATTTTGTAATAGTGTACTTAAATGTTATAATATTTCTTGCATAAAATGTTTTAAAAAAAAAACAGATTTATTTGAATAGTCAATATCACGAAACAGGTTTTTGGCGCTTGGATCACTATTGTTGATCACCGTTCAATTGTTCTTCCTCTGACACGTATTATCAAGTGAGATGTACTCCCTGATAATAGATGTACATATCAGCCAGAATCGCAATCAGAGGTGATTAATGTTGTGTATCATCTGATATTGTTTTCTGCCTCGAACTTTCCTTCCAGTGCATCATTCAACAGGCAGTTTTTTCTTAGCTAATGACTCCCTAATTTATTTTTTCTCTTCCTTATGAGTTTCAGCATTATTCTTTCTTCACCCACTCTTTCCAGCACAGCTTCATTTCTTATTCTTTCTGTCCATTTCACACTCTCCATTCTTCTCTATATCCGCTTCAAGACGTTTCTCTTCATTTCGTAGTAATGTCCATGTTTGTGCCCCATATTATTATTGTTATTATTATTATTATTATTATTATTATTATTTATTACTACTAATACTATTATTATTATCATCATTACTATTAGTACGGTAAATTTTAAACACCTAGTATAGCTATTGTTATTATTATTATTATTATTATTATTATTATTATTATTATTATTATTATTATTATTATTATTATTATTATTATTATTATTGGGTCCCTATCACCACGGCATGGCGCGTCCTCAGGTTGCGGATCGAGGAGACGGCCCCCAGATATGGAGGGTAGCTGTGAATATATTGAATAAGCAGTCGCGGACAGCCGATGAGGGTGGTCCTCCAGCTTGGGGTTGGGCGAAGGGCTAACAACCCATCACCGTAAAAAAAAGCTTGTCACGAATCCTTCAAATA